>CM042858.1:11971715-12246200 GCA_023658055.1 Thaleichthys pacificus
GGGCTAGGGGGAGAGGGGCTGGGGGGAGAGGGGCTGGGGGGGAGGGGGGGCTGGGGAGAGAGGGGTTGGGGAGAGAGGGGCTGGGGGGAGAGGGGCTGGGGGGAGGGGATTGGGGGAGAGGGGTGCTAATGGGGAGGTGTGGGGGGAGGGGCTGGGGCATGGGCAAGAGGTGGGGGAGATGGGGGGGTGGAGGTGGGACCATTTCACCAGGACTAAGGACCAGGGGCACGTGGTTTCACAAGGGAGAGCTCAACAAAGGGAAGTGAAAGCAGGGGCATTCATTCTGCAGGGAGAGGAGGGGAGGCGGGGTGGTCATGAGGTACTTACTGCCTGGGACGTACCAACTGAGCTAGCCAAACATTTAGAGGGGGGGCTGGTCTCTAATGAGGACATCTCATTTTAGCAAGGACTTGCTGTGTGTTTCCCTCTATGTAATCTATTCCTCACACACACACACACACGTCAGTCTAGTCATATGCCTGTGCTACATGATTCAATAATAATACAAAACACGTTTCTACATGTTCTTATAAAAACAGGAGCATCATCGTACTCCTTGCTGTCTTCTCAACGCTATCACAACGTTTACTCATCATCTTTCAAACCCAACTCGACTAGATGTTTTTGGCAGCGGAGGACAGGAAACTCAGGCCTCCAGGGTTTGTGGGCGAGGTTCTTCTCAACAGGCCTGCTTGTCTTCCTGAGACCAGCCGAGTGGAACCTCCCAGAGGGAAGGATCCTCTCAACAGATCCTCTTTCCTCTGTTTGATGTTTTTTGCCTTCAGAGTCTTGCTTAGGTCTTGCTCCGTAGCAAACTGGATCCCTGTGTAGCTCGTGGGCTGTTCCGGCCGGGAAAGAGTGCCGGGCTGGGAGTCAAGAGTCATGGGGCCTCAGGATTAAGCAGTGGAATGGCAACACGAAATCTCCACACTCCTGTGGGTGTGCTTACATGCAAGCTGTGGGTGTTTGTTCAAATTGTGTGTTCGTCTGTTCACTTGAAAGCTGTTTGATTTTGAACGATGAAAACGTGTAGTTTGCAGTCGATAAAACTCCTGTCAGTTGTGGTGTTTGGTGGTTGGGATGAAAAAAAAAATGACATGCAGTCAGTGGCAAGGTGCTCGTCAATGTGATTGTTTGCTCACAGGACCTGACTGATGACTGGTGCTTTTCTAGCACAAACACACACTGACACACACGTATATAGAAACACATACTGTATATATATACATATGCGCAGGGTTCGCTGGTGCTTCAAAGACGCTCCTCTCTGTTTCAGTTTCTTTATTTTTAGAAGTGTGTCTGGAAGGCTGGAATCCGCAGAGCACATTCCCTCCCCCAGAAACCTGCCGTGTCGGCAACCAGCTCACCGGAGTCACGTTTCGTCACCTCAGACCACTTCATGATTCAACATTAAGATCATTTGAACATACACTACGTCGTCCAGGGTACGGTGGTCGGAAATGACCCTGCGCAGTTTATTTCTTTGTTTCTATGAACCTAAATAAGAATATAACACGACTAGTTCAGCCTCTCTCTGTGCATGTGACCCAGGCCTACTGCTCATGGACATCTTGCGCATGCACGCATCTAGAATCAATAACACACAATCAAATGAAAACACAAGTGGACATGAATCTTTCGGTGTCCAGTCGGTTTGCTCCCTCGGCGTCCCCTTGACCCCTGAAGAGACGCAGCTGAGGGTACCAGCCCCCCCCCCCACCCCCCACCCCTGCTGGGCCTGTGTCACCTGTTCACCTTGCTTAGACGCATGTACCCACACACATAAAGATATATATACACACACACGTACCCCCCCCCCCCACACAACACACACACGTACCCCCCCCCACACACACACACACACACGTACCCCCCCACACACACACACGTACCCCCCCCCCCACACACACACACACACGTACCCCCCCCCCCCACACACACACACACACACACACATACCCCCCCCCCCACACACACACACACACACAAAGAAAACAGCGGCCGGGTCAGCAGCGGGCCGGTCGGTCGGCCGGGCGTTTTGTGGAATTGAACTGGAGCCACAACATGACGACGCATGAACGTGGACACTCTGGTCTCCGCGACGACCCCGCGAGGAACAGCGCGGGGTGACGTTGACACTGGCAGGTATATGAAAACAATAACGACCGTCGGTGTCATCATCACCGTGACGATGGCTCCCGCTGATCCCAGAGTGGGACAGTCAGGCCAAGTTTGGCAGCAGGCTGCCGTGAAACCTGAGCTAGCGACAGCTGGAGGAGGGAGGCGGCGGTGGGAGACGGGAGACGCACACATAGTCTCACCCCCTTTCTCTTTCTTTCGACGTCTGCGCGAGCGTTATCTGCTGCTTGGCTCTCTGATGGCGGCCGGATACTTCTGGACGTGTTTGGTCGCTGCCGTGTTGTGGACGGGGATCTCCCAGGGTGAGGAGAAGTTGCTGCCCTTAGCTCCATGCTAGCAGTTCAAGTTAGGAGCGCGTTGTTGCTCCTGTGTGAAGCAGTCCTGCTCAGTCTGAGAAACTTCACTGAACTAACTGAAGTTCAGATCTCAGCCTTTTCTGTTTACTTCAGAGGACTCTGGGAACACATCAGTTTGGTAACGAGATGTTAAGTCATGGATGGCACCTGCAGTAATGTGGCGATGTGTGATGACTGTGTTGTTCTGACTGACTTTTGTAGTTGTGATTCGTATTTACCAACAGCCTCAGTAACAAATCTCTTCACCCCTCCCCTCCTCCCCTCCCCCTCCCTCTCACCCCATCTCCCCCTCTTTCTCTCTCCCCCTCTCTCTCTTCTTCATCTCTCCCTCCCCTCTCGCTGTCCCTCTTTCTCTCTCCCCCTCTCCTCCCATCTTTTTTCTTTCTCTCCCGCTGCCTCCTTCCCCCACTGCCCCCTCTCTCTCCCCCTTTCACTCCCCCCTCTCTCCCCCCAGTCAGGTGTAACGAGGAGTCCATGGTCATGCGGCATATTTTCAGCAAATACAACAAGAACATCCGACCTGCGCGGACACCCACAGACAAGGTGGAAGTTCAGGTCAAACTGATCCTCACCAACCTGATCTCCCTGGTGAGAGGCTACACACACACACACACACGCACGTGCACACGCACGTCGACACACTCATCCGTCGCTGATGTTGTTAATGAGAGACACTGCTCCTGCGTGCTCCTCGACAGAACGAGAAGGAGGAGACCCTAACCACCAACGTGTGGATCGAGATAGTGAGTTCCTGCTGCTCTCTCCTAACACTTCACCTGCATGAAAACCACACAACTTGTTTGTACATGTAACGTCCCAAAAGAAAAGATGTCTGTCCGTCCTCCGAGTAGACTCCTGTGTTCCATCCCTCTCCCTCTCCCCCCTCCTTGCCAACACCTCCCCCCCCCCCATTTGTTATTCCTCCTCTCCCTCCCCCTCTCCCTCTCCCCCTCTCCCTCTCCCCCCTCCTCTCCCCCCCAGCAATGGGAAGACTATCGTCTGACCTGGAACAAATCAGAGTTCTTCAACATCAGTGTGCTCCGTGTGCCGTACAACATGGTGTGGCTCCCAGATATCGTCCTTGAGAATAAGTGAGTTATGATCGGCACACTTAACATTGCAGGGTCAGTTTGGTGACTTGGTCTTTCACCTCTCAGACTCTGGTCAGATACAGTCTGTCCTCCTTGTTCCTCCCTCACTGGATTTCTCCTCTTCATGTTTCTTCCATTTTCTTTCTGACAGTTCCTTTGACATTTTCCTTGTCTTCTGTGAGGGTTTAGATTGGTCGTAGGTGCTGATCTGTGGGTGTCTGTGAAGCAGTCTGTGACATTGCTTGAGAAAAGGGCTGTACAAATAACATTTGATTGTTCTTTGTGGTGCACGTACAGAAATTCCTACCATTAATGTATGATACGTATGATAATACTGTCATACATAGTGACGGTGAGGGTTTAGGGGTAACAAAAGTGAGACCAATTTGTTTGTTGACCAATAGCACCACCTGCTGATCATATCATATGACACTGGAGAGAAAATTCAAAATGGTGGCAATATGTTTTTTATTAGGCCTGTTTATTTTTTCTAAACACAACCGGCTCATCCAAACAACGTAACTCCAGCATTGTGTTTCCTTGGGTCCTGAGCAGGACACCTTCTGGCTTTCAACTTCATACAGTGCCCAGTTCTTGAGATAATCGGGACACACATATACACGAACACCCACACAGAGTTTCCTGGAATTATAGTTAGATGGCAGTTAACGTCACCTCAATGCAAAATGTCGCTGAGTAGCTTCATGGTAGTTAATGTCACCTCATTATGAAGTGTTGCTGTGATGTAAACCTAACTAAAAGGGTTGCCTTGATTATTATAATTTTTTTCCTTTCTATCTCCTCTCGTTTTGGCAGCATCGATGGGAAGTTTGACGTAGCTTACTATGCTAACGTCCTAATCTACTCAGAGGGCTACATGTACTGGCTTCCCCCAGCCATCTACCGCAGCACCTGCGCCATAGAGATCACCTACTTTCCCTTCGACTACCAGAACTGCACTCTCGTCTTCAGGTCAGTGTCACACACTAGTTTTTACACTAGATTTTTTACATTTTACATTTAGTCATTAAGCAGACGCTCTTATCCAGAGCGACTTACAGTAAGTACAGGGACATTCCCCCCCGAGGCAAGTAGGGTGAAGTGCCTTGCCCAAGGACACAAAGTCATTTTGCACGGCCGGGAATCGGCAACCTTCAGATTACTAGTCCGATTCCCTAACCGCTCAGCCACCTGACTCCTCTAGATGGTTCGTATGAAGCTTCTTAGAAGAAACAGCTTGTGTGTTTTGATCCCTACAAACCTTTACATAGTTTTGGATAAAAACATGTGCTTCCTCTCTGTGTGTGTCGTGTTGCGGGGTGAGGGGATCCCTCTCTGAATTGCTCCTCCCAAGGTTTCTTCCATTTTTTCTCCTGTTGAGTTTTTCCTTGTCTTCCTTGAGGGTTTAGGTTGGTTGAGGGGCAGTTCTATGGGCGTATGTGAAGCCCTCTGTGACATGCTTGCGTGTAAAAAGGGCTATAGTAAATACATTTGATTTGATTGTTGCCTCTTATCTCTCAGGTCTCAGACGTACAATGCTAACGAGCTCGATATTATATTGGCAATCGACGAAGGCTCTCAAATCGAGTGGGTGGACATAGACCCCGAAGCATTTACTGGTACTTGTGCGCCCACACAACCACACGCATAACCACATATATCACACACACAAGCAATGTAATAACCACAAAAGGGATGGTTTAAAATAACATGTGTTGGTCAAGAGGTTGTAGTTTCAAATCCTTCTCTACGTCCCTTTTGATAGAAGTGTCCTCTAACATAATAAAGTACGCTGAACAACACGTGATCATGTGATGATCATGTGATGATCATGTGATGATCATGTGATGATCATGTGATGATCATGTGATGATCATGGGAGTGAATCCACCACCCTGTCCTGTTGCAGAGAACGGGGAGTGGGCCATCAAACACCGGCCGGCCAAGAAGCTGATAAACACTCGCTACTCCCCTGAAGACCTGGAGTACCAGGAGATCAGCTTCAACCTGATCATCCAGAGGAAGCCTCTGTTCTACATCATCAACATCATCCTGCCCTGCTCGCTCATCTCCTCGCTGGTCGTGCTCGCCTACTTCCTGCCCGCTCAGGGTCAGTGCTTCCTGTCAGATGTGACTGTTGTGAGGTGGATCTGAGAGTTGTGAGGTGGATCTGAGTGTTGTGAGGTGGATCTGAGTGTTGTGAGGTGGATCTGAGTGTTGTGAGGTGGATCTGAGTGTTGTGAGGTGGATCTGAGTGTTGTGAGGTGGATCTGAGTGTTGTGAGGTGGATCTGAGTGTTGTGAGGTGGATCTGAGTGTTGTGAGGTGGATCTGAGTGTTGTGTGGTGGATCTGAGAGTTGTGAGGTGGATCTGAGTGTTGTGAGGTGGATCTGAGAGTTGTGAGGTGGATCTGAGAGTTGTGAGGTGGATCTGAGTGTTGTGAGGTGGATCTGAGTGTTGTGAGGTGGATCTGAGTGTTGTGGATCTGAGTGTTGTGAGGTGGATCTGAGTGTTGTGTGGTCCACAGCTGGAGGGCAGAAGCTGACCGTGTCCATCTCAGTCCTGCTGGCCCAGACTGTCTTCCTCTTCCTTATCGCTCAGAAGGTCCCGGAAACTTCTCTCTCCGTTCCCCTGATTGGCAAGTGAGTCTGAGCGCGTCTATGAACATGACTGATCAGAGAGAGCTCTGATTCCCAAAGTGATGTGTCAACTCTCCTCTTCCCTCTCCTCGCTCCTCTGCCCCCCTCTCTCCCTCCTCTCTCCCACCTCTGCCCCCCCTCTCTCCCTCCTCTGCCCCCCTCTCTCCCACCTCTGCCCCCCTCTCTCCCTCCTCTGCCCCCCTCTCTCCCTCCTCTGCCCCCCTCTCTCCCACCTCTGCCCCCCTCTCTCCCACCTCTCTCTTCAGGTATCTCATCTTCGTCATGTCAGTGACCACTCTCATCGCCACCAATCAGATTGTGGTGCTAAACATTTCCCTGCGCAGTCCAAGCACCCACACCATGTCCTACACAATCAAACATGTATGTACTGTCCATAAATCGACATTATAAAACATGTATGTAGGCCTACTGTCTGTATCTATTAACATGATCAAACATGTATATCAAACATGCCTCCACTAAGGTGTTGGAATTGTATGGAATGTAATCTAAATGTACAACATTACAAAACCTGATCCATTTTACACCCCCCCCCCCCCCCCCCCACCTTGACCCCTGACCCCCAGGTGTTCCTGGAGCTGGTCCCCCGCTTCCTGCGCATGCCCCCCCTGCTGGACGAGAGCGAGGCGGAGGTGAACGGGGTGCGGGAGCGGCGGCGGAGCTCGTTCGGCCTGATGCAGAGAGCCGAGGAGTACGTCCTCAAGCAGCCTCGCAGCGAGATGATGTTCGACAAGCAGAGGGAGCGACACGGACTCACACGCTCCTTCGGTAACACTGAGACCAGGGAGAGAGAGGGAGAGAGAGAGGGAGAGAGAGAGGGGGGAGAGAGAGAGGGAGGGAGGGAGGGAGGGAGGGAGGGAGGGAGGGAGAGAGAGAGAGAGGGAGAGGGGAGAGAGAGAGAGGGGAGAGAGAGAGGGAGGGAGAGAGAGAGAGAGAGAGAGAGAGAGAGAGAGAGAGAGAGAGAGGGAGAGAGGGAGGGAGGGAGGGAGGGAGGGAGGGAGGGAGGGAGGGAGGGAGGGAGGGAGGGAGAGAGAGAGAGAGAGAGAGAGGGGAGAGAGAGAGGGAGGGAGGGAGGGAGGGAGGGAGGGAGGGAGGGAGGGAGGGAGGGAGAGGGAGGGAGGGAGGGGGGAGAGAGAGAGAGAGAGGGGAGAGAGAGAGGGAGGGAGAGAGAGAGAGGGGAGAGAGAGAGGGAGGGAGAGAGAGAGTGAGAGGGAGAGAGAGAGAGGAGTGAGAGAGAGAGGGAGGGAGGGAGAGAGGGAGAGAGGGAGAGAGGGGAGAGAGAGAGAGGGGAGGGAGGGAGGGAGGGAGGGAGGGAGAGAGGGAGAGGGAGAGAGAGAGATATAGAGAAAGAGAGAGAGAGAGAGAGAGAGGAGAGAGAGAGAGAGAGAGAGAGAGGGGAGAAAGAGAGAGACAGAGAGAGAGAGGGAGGGAGAGAGGGGAGGGGGGAAGACATGCAGCTAAGGGCCCAGCCCGGATTAGAACCGTAAAAGAACTGCGATTCTCGAGTTGTAAAAAGAGTCGTTCAGTTTGAAAGAATCCTTCACGCAAACTGCACAGCACAAGTAGACAGGTTCAGATGTGGTGTGACTGCGTGAGACTTCAAGACAGGTGAACTCGGTGTCTGTGGCTCTCTATCTCCCCCTAGTGGACACCATTGACGTGAGCTCCACAGCCACCCTGTACAAGAGCCTGGCCCAATCTGCCCCGGAGATCAAGGAGTGTGTGGACGCCTGTAACTTCATCGCTGAGAGCACAAGGCAGCAGAACGACATAGGATCCGTGAGTCGTGTTCACCGCCTGGCTGGAAGCAGTCCTGATGTTGTGATTGTCTGGCTGGAAGCAGTCCTAATGTTGTGATTGTCTGGCCGTCAAGTCAAGACAGTATCAATTAGGATCCATTCGGGCCAATCTATATTCTGAAACCTGATCTGTAACATGGTTCTCTTTCTCTACCTCTCTCTCCCTCCCCCCCTCTCTTTCTCTACCTCTCTCTCCCTCCCTCCCTCTCTCCCTCCCCCCCTCTCTTTCTCTACCTCTCTCTCCCTCTCTCCCTCCCCCCTCTCTTTCTCTACCTCTCTCTCCCTCCCTCCCTCTCTCCCTCCCCCCCTCTCTTTCTCTACCTCTCTCTCTCTCCCTCCCTCCCTCTCTCCCTCCCCCCTCTCTTTCTCTCCCTCTCTTTCTCTCCTTTACTGTCCTACAGGAAAGGGAGAGCTGGGTGTTGATCGGGAAGATGATTGACAAGGTGTGTTTCTGGGTTGCCATCCTCCTCTTCTCCATAGGAACGGTGGCCATCTTCCTGACTGGACACTTCAACCAGGTCCCAGAGTTACCCTTCCCCGGGGAGAGCAAGAGATACTCCCCCAGCTAGGACGCCACAACCGCCCCCGAACACTTTACATTTTTTTTTAAATCATTTAACAGATGCTTGTATCCAAAGTGACGTTTAAGTAGTGCATGTAAAAAGTACAGCGGAAGATCACGGATCAGAAGAGTACAGTTCTAACAGGAATTCAGTGGTCAAAGTCATGGAACGGTTTTTACCAGACACAGTGTATAGTAACCCCGTCTCAGCTACCAGGCATGATGCGGCGGTCATGTATAAAGTAACACAGTTCAACAGTAACATCTTAACTGCACTATTACATAGTACAGTACAACAAAACAATGACATGCACCATTTAAAAAAATGTAGTGGGTGCGGTCCCTTACAATGTAGTGGTACAACCGGATTGTCAGGGTGAATCCATGAGGGTGGACAGACAGAGGGCAGAGTGAGAGGCCGGCAAGGCAGGATTTCCAAGTAAGAAAAACTTTAACTTCTTCCAAAACCAGGAACAAGCAGGAAGTCACATGAGCATGACAAGGAACCCACAATTCTCACACACACACACACACACACACCCACACACCCTCACCGCTCAGCCACCTGACTACCGTGACACAATGACTGACATAGGGAGGGGACACGTACACATTTAGTCATTTAGCAGACGCTCTTATCCAGAGCGTACACAGGGCAGGGTGATGATCACACACGGACAACAGCTGGGAGATTAGAGAGAGAGGGACAACAGCTGGCTGAAGGAGAGACCGGAGGTGCAGGAAGCCAGGAGAGAGAGACAAGACCAGGGCTGGAACACACCCAGGAAAACAGACAGGACACCAGGGCAGGGAAAAAAAGAGAACTTAGGCCAGGATATCAAATACAACTTCCAGAGAATTGGACAAATCAGCGGGGATCTCAAGAAGGAATGAACTGTGTAGGAGGTGTTCTGGTCCCAGTAAGGGATTCTTGATTTTCAAACAGTTTCTTGAAAGTATACTGTTGTTTGTACTTGTTCTGAAGATCTCAATGAGGACATTTAGGAATGTTTCTGTTTAATGACTTTAATTATCAAGTGTTGTAATGTTTGTGTTCTCTATTGTCTTATTCATTCAAAGTAATTAAAGTCAATTTTTTTTTTTTTTTTATGTGACTATGGCAGTCATTGAAACTGATTGGGGCCCATATTCATAAAAAACTACAGCACAGTAAACACACACATACATAGGCCTACACACACTCCAACACACACCATTTCAACTTCATTGAGGAAGTCTTCCTAAAATGGTGTGAAGTCCATAGCTCCAGTGCGTCCAGCCATGCAATGCCTAAAGCTACAGGGGTAGGGTACTCGACACTGCAAAAATGCAGTTCAGGGCAGCATAGGGCCTCTGAGTCACATTACATTACATTTAGTCATTTAGCAGACGCTCTTATCCAGAGCGACTTACAGTAAGTACAGGGACATTCCCCCCCCGAGGCAAGTAGGGTGAAGTGCCTTGCCCAAGGACACAACGTCATTTTTCACGGCCGGGGAATCGAACCAGCAACCTTCTGATTACTAGCCTGATTCCTTAACCGCTCAGCCACCTGACATCCTGCTTCAAACACTGCAAAAATGCAGTTCAGGGCAGCATAGGGCCTCTGAGTCACATGAAGGACATGTTCTAATGGAGATGAGTATAGGGTGTAAAGAATATATTGTGTTTATTAAAGTTATGTATTGTGCTTACTAAAGTTATGTATTGTGCTTATTAAAGTTATGTCTTATGAACTTAGAAGCTAGCTCAGGCTTAAACATTGTGTCTCACACAGGGCTGGGGGAACAGGATGTATTTTGTGTCTTAATCTCTTCTTTGAGAGGGGCCAGTTGAGGTGGCTCGGGCATCTGATAAGGATGCCTCCTGGACGCCTCCCTGGTGAGGTGTTCTGGGCACGTCCCACTGGGAAGAGGCCCCGGGGAAGACCCAGGACACGCTGGAGGGACTATGTCTCTCAGCTGGCCTGGGAATGCCTCGGGGTCCCCCAGGAAGAGCTGGTGGAAGTGGCCGGGGAGAGGGAAGTCTGGGCCTCCCTGCTTAGGTTGCTGCCCCCGCGACCCGACCCCCGGAAAAGCGTCAGATGATGGATGGATGGAATCTCTTCATTTCAGCTCAACCCTCTTTTCATCTTTTTGTTTTACTGCACTGTATAATATATGCTGGGGCAGGGACAGATAGCCAGTTGGACTTCGTTAACCAACCCAAAACTCTGTTGCGGGAAACGTAGACAACGCCAGAGCTCTGTACTTTCCAACTGCTGCATTAAAGCTGATATTATCGGACCTCTGCGACTCCAGACCACTCTTTCTAGAACACAGACTTGTGTCATTGAATACCATCATTACATATTGGAATAGACGCAACTAATTTAAGTCCTTCAGGTGACATTGGGTAATGTGGGACACCTAAACTCCAGAGCGTTTTCTTCTCTGCTATGACAATGTCTAGTCCACAGAACTTTGACTCTAGGTTTAGCATGGATGTTATGTGACTGAAATCACAAAACGTGATTGGTGTGATGTCACAGAAAGGGTCAGGGCACAAGTCAATCAGGAAGCTCCGATGAGAAAATGCATGCAAAACATGTCCCAGATTACCCGAATTCGCCCTAGCTCTGTGGTAGAGCGTTTGACTGCGTATCAAAAAATCGCTTGTTCAAATCCCCCTGTTCCTTGCTCTGTATAAAGGGATCTGCAGTGCTGATGAATAATCGAATATGAAAAATATGTTGTCGAAGCGGCTTTTCATAGCAACTAATCACCCGTCGCTTGCTGTAAGACATCTGGGAAAGGGAAGTTCACAGCAGTGTCCCGAGCTCTTTAAGCACAGAAAGGCAGCTGCACTGTACATTAGTTGCCTTTGGCTTCCGGGAGCGACCACCACCAGTCCAGACTTGTCCATTTTTACCGTACATCTTGACTATTCTCATCGAGGGAGAAAAACATGTTTTAGCCTCCGAACGCGAACAGTGGAAGGATCAGGTACACATGGGCTTCTTGTGGTTTATGAGCCAAGGACGATGATGTCACGGAAGCTGATTGACATACCGCATTTACAGAAATCCGATGAGGCTACTATAATGAGAAGTATTGAAAAGTGCTGTGGTAAATCAGTACCCATCATGATTTTGTAATGACTCGAATCTTGGGACCTGAATATTATGTAACAGGAGGGACTAGAGTCGACCACGTCACTATGAGTGCACAGCATTCTAAATAAAACACCCTATGTTCTCTTCAAAACTACTGGTAGGTCTGCATTCAGAGGAAGAATAAAAGCTATTAACTAAACTCGTAGGTTATTGCTGTAATCTTTCGGAGCTTTCCCGGATCTACCTGTTTGATGTTTTGTGATTTTACCGCTCGGTAAAAGTTAAAAAGAGGACAACGCCAAAAAGTAAGTAACGAATCTCATCCCAGCACTCTACATTCCGCATAATCGGCAGCGGGAGTGGACATAGTTAGCATACTAATGGTTCCCAGACGGTGGAAAAAAGTTGCCATTTCAACTACCAACATATTTGGGTGCAATTTTGAGTGAAGATTTTTCTAATGCCTGCTATGTTGACTACTACAAACTCAATCACATTGTTTGGAGTATACTAATACGTGCATACAGTAGGCATTATATGTCTTATCACTTGAGTTATAGCATACCCGACGACCACAATGAACGATTAAAACCATTTAGGCTGTTATCGCCAAAGAAACTGCGAATCAATGCATCTTTATGTTAACTTCAGTTTTTAAAAACGTTTAACTTGCTTTTTTCACGGTACAGTAGGCTATAAAGGCAAACATGACATAGGCATCAGTCACAATTAATTTTCCAACTTGTTTCTACTGTAAAAAAATATTTACCCTTCAACAGTCTTAAACCTTGTTGAAACCGAGTACTTTTAGTCTCCACCGTCACTATATCAGCTCAAATCTAACTGTAAATATTGATGCTTTAGGCACTTATTTTGTTAACATGATACAGGCCCCACATCCCGAGTTGGGGTGAGGAGCAGTTATCATTTCTCCGTCCGTCTGATTAATTCCCTCTGCGGTCGGTGTGTACTGGTCATCACAGTCTAGATCTACTGCTGTATAATTTTCTTTTAGATGTCAGGGCCAAACTTCCAGGACCTCGACCCGCTACTCTGTGGCCGATCCGTGACCCCCCCCCCCCCCCCATACACACACACAGAGTTGTTTGCAACAGGGTGTCCCCTCCATCACACACAGTTTTGGAGCTTCTCTGTCGGTATATTACAGTAGTATTGCATTGACCACAACACACATACCACCACACATGGATTCGTAGAGTTGAGATTCAGATTTTCCTACGCAAAGAGGATTCATCCTGGTAGTCCTGCTCTCTGTCACCAGAGTACCTGGTAGTCCTGCTCTCTGTCACCAGAGTACCTGGTAGTCCTGCTCTCTGTCACCAGAGTACCTGGTAGTCCTGCTCTCTGTCACCAGAGTACCTGGTAGTCCTGCTCTCTGTCACCAGAGTACCTGGTAGTCCTGCTCTCTGTCACCAGAGTACCTGGTAGTCCTGCTCTCTGTCACCAGAGTACCTGGTAGTCCTGCTCTCTGTCACCAGAGTACCTGGTAGTCCTGCTCTCTGTCACCAGAGTACCTGGTAGTCCTGCTCTCTGTCACCAGAGTACCTGAGGCTGTGTGAACTATGGACACCAGAGTTTCCTGGAAGCGGTGGTTCCAGTTGACTCTGCTGTTATGAGTACATCCACCACCTGGCTTCCTGTTTCAGGGATGGAAGGGGCTTTCCTGCACCGCCGTCTTCCAGTGGCAATGAGTCGTAAACCGCGAAACAATCTGTGGAGGAAACAGAGACAGTATATCAACATGACTAGCTCAAAACGAGAGTAGAATCGAGAAGTTAATAAGGTCTGGCTCGATCAGACAGATACGGTCCTCTTTCTCTCCTCTCTCCCTCCCTCCCTCCATCCCTCTTTCTTTTATTTCTCTGTTTCTCTCTTCCTTAGTCTGGTTCTGTTTTGTTCTCTCCCACACTCTCTCTCTCTTCCTCTCTCTCTTCCTCTTTCTCTGTCTCCCTCTGCACCCTCTCTCCCCCCCTACTCCCTCTCCCCCACCCCTCTCTCTTTCTCTCTCCTTGTGTTCTCTCCGGGTAGTGTTCCACCTGGAACCTGGTTGCCCCGGCAACACCGTATCCAGCCAATCAGAGCCCATCTGCTCCCACACACACGCAAGTGTGCACACCTCTTGACACCTCTGACTTTGTGCGTTACTGTTTCTACTCTTCTCAAGTGTCACTTTGCTGATGCTAACACCAGGTAACTACTAGCGCTAGCTGCATTAGCGTTGGAATCTCCCAGTGCTGTTTTCCTGTGTGAGTCTGTCTGCCTGTTTCACCTTCTCTGTTGTGTGATAGGCCTCAGAGGACCTGTTGACATGCTGCTGGTGTGATGCGATCTTCCTGTTTGCTCTTGCGCTGAAGCACTCGAGAGAAGCAGATTATATTTAGACTCAAGCGAAGCCCAATCTCACCTCGATCCCCTCTGGACTATAAATATTCAGCCAGATCAGCCCACGCTGTTCCAAGCATGTCTGGTTTTGGAACACGTCTCTGAATGATTGAACTGTCTTGTGTCCTGTGTTTAGTAAAAAATGTCATTTCTCCAGCTTGTGCTGAAAGGCGTGGTACTGCAGCAGCATGTCCATACCAGCAGGGGGCGAGGTGGAGGCCCTGAGTGCCGTGGCCCAAGTGCTGAATAAGAGGCGTTTCAGCCGGGACGGCGACCACCACCTGAGCTCAGAGGAGGTGGACGGACTCCTGGTGGACAGTGGTGAGGAGACGCCGGGCTCGCATGACTTCCTGTCTCACAGCACTTCCTGTCTCTGCACACACACGGGCAGTGGTGTCAATAATAATATAATATTAAGAATGTTTTCATTTAGAAGACGGTTCTATTCAAAAGCCACGTTAAGGAAGGGATTATTTTTAACCTTTGACCTCTTGATCTAAAGCGAAACGCTCTTATCACTGAGCTACACCTGTGCAGAGGGAGGTTCTGTGTGCAGGTCAGTCACCAAGGTGACAACACACGGGCGACCGTGTGCGGTCACCGTGGCGATAGCGCTCCTGGTCACCGTGTTGAGTGTTCCCTGCAGATGGGCGGGCCTTCATGGTGGTTCACAACCTGCTGGGCCTCCGGGAGATGGGGATTCCTGTCCTGCTGCCTGGCACCCCTCTCACCTGTAAGGTGGAAAGCACTGAGAGATACACCACGCGCTCCAAGGTGTGGCTCGGGGAGGGGGGGGGTGTGTGATACAGTGTGTGCTGCAGGTGTGTTTGTTACAGTGTGTGTGTGTTGCAGGTGTATGTGATACAGGGTGTGTGTAATACAGTGTGTGTGTTGCAGGTGTGTGTGTGTTACTGTCTGTGTGTTGCAGGTGTATGTGTGTGTGATACAGTGTGTGTGATGCAGTGCGTGTGTGTTGCAGGTGTATGTGTGTGTGATACAGTGTGTGTGATGCAGTGCGTGTGTGTTGCAGGTGTATGTGTGTGTGATACAGTGTGTGTGATGCAGTGTGTGTGTGTTGCAGGTGCGTGTGTGTACTCTCTACACCGTACGGCTCACCCACGGCAGGTTCAGCTGGACGGTGAAGAGGAAGTACAAGCACTTCCAGGAGCTGCACAGAGACATCTACAAACACAAGATGATGCTTCACTTCCTGCCGCTGGGCAGGTCAGTCTACCCTCGACCCAGACACACAAACAGCCCTGGAGCAGCAGGCACACGTTTGTTTACTATTCAAAGCAGAGAGATGATTTGTTTTGGTTGTGGTCGCACATGCTTAGTCTTGATCTGGTAGGCTGTGTGCAGGTTTGACTCTTATTCTGAAATGCCGTGTGCAGGTTTGACTCTTATTCTGAAATGCCGTGTGCAGGTTTGACTCTTATTCTGAAATGCCGTGTGCAGGTTTGACTCTTATTCTGAAAGGCTGTGTGCAGGTGTGACTCTTATTCTGAAATGCCGTGTGCAGGTGTGACTCTTATTCTGAAATGCTGTGTGCAGGTGTGACTCTTATTCTGAAATGCCGTGTGCAGGTGTGACTCTTATTCTGAAATGCTGTGTGCAGGTTTGCGATCCAGAGACAGCAGCTGAGGAATATGACTGAAGAGATGCCCTCTCTGCACGGCGCAGACAGGATAAGACGCAGCTCGAGCAAACCGGTACCAGGCTGCATGTTCCCACACACGCACACACACACACGTCAGACTGTTTTCCTCATCACATGAGCCTGCAGTGAGATGCCGTGTCAGTGTGTGACTGTGTCTCTCTGTTGCAGAAATACTTGGAGGACTACCTGAACGGACTGCTGGAGAACAGTTTCTGTAGAAACTTTCACAGCATGGTGAAATAAAGTTTTATGTTTCTGTCTATGTCTAGTTCCACACACACACTCACACACACACACACTTACAACCACACAGTAACACACATACACAGTAACACACGCACACACACTCACCTTCTCTTGACATCTCTTGCTCTGATTCCAGCTGGAGTTTCTTGACGTCAGTCTTTTGTCCTTTGTCAGTGATCTCGGACCTAAAGGGCTGTAAGTGACACTGTGCTGTATAATCACAGTAATAACTTTATAATAACAATATAGCAGAGTAATTAAGTGTAATAACAGTATAATAACAGCAGTTATGTCTCCCAGCGAGGGCTGGATCTTCAAGAGGTCAGGAGGTCACCGTATCCAGGGTCTGAACTGCATCGGTCACCACCAGTTCTGCTTCCGCTGGTCGCGGCGCTGGTTGGTGGTGAAGGACTCCTTCCTGCTCTACCTCAACCGGGAGAACGGGGTCGTCTGCTTCGCCCTGCTGTTTGACCCAGAGTTCAAAGTTCAAGTGGGCCGCGCGTACACCGACACCAAGTATGGCGTCTGCATAGAGAACTTCACCAGGTAGGTCCGGCCTGGGGTCTCTCCCCCCAGTCTGACTCCAGGCCTGGGGTCTCTCCCCCCAGTCTGACTCCAGGCCTGGGGTCTCTCCCCCCAGTCTGACTCCAGGCCTGGGGTCTCTCCCCCCAGTCTGACTCCAGGCCTGGGGTCTCTCCCCCCAGTCTGACTCCAGGCCTGGGGTCTCTCCCCCCAGTCTGACTCCAGGCCTGGGGTCTCTCCCCCCAGTCTGACTCCAGGCCTGGGGTCTCTCCCCCCAGTCTGACTCCAGGCCTGGGGTCTCTCCCCCCAGTCTGACTCCAGGCCTGGGGTCTCTCCCCCCAGTCTGACTCCAGGCCTGGGGTCTCTCCCCCCCAGTCTGACTCCAGGCCTGGGGTCTCTCCCCCCAGTCTGACTCCAGGCCTGGGGTCTCTCCCCCCCAGTCTGACTCCAGGCCTGGGGTCTCTCCCCCCAGTCTGACTCCAGGCCTGGGGTCTCTCCCCCCAGTCTGACTCCAGGCCTGGGGTCTCTCCCCCCAGTCTGACTCCAGGCCTGGGGTCTCTCCCCCCAGTCTGACTCCAGGCCTGGGGTCTCTCCCCCCCAGTCTGACTCCAGGCCTGGGGTCTCTCCCCCCAGTCTGACTCCAGGCCTGGGGTCTCTCCCCCCAGTCTGACTCCAGGCCTGGGGTCTCTCCCCCCAGTCTGACTCCAGGCCTGGGGTCTCTCCCCCCAGCACCTTGTGTTCTTGTGCGTTCTCACTGATGTGGGGGTTTTGCTGAGTGCGTGGGACGTTTCAGTCTGGTGTACGAGCACTTTGGGTTTTGTGAATATTGAAAAGATCCGAGCGTTGTTGCGGCTGTACTACGGACTGAAAAGTTGAGAGAAGTTCAACTCATCTGATGTGTGTGTGCGTGTGTGTGTGCGTGTTTCAGGACGCTGGTCATTAAGTGCAGCAGCTACCGGCAGGCGTTGTGGTGGAGTCATGAGATCCACCGTCTGTCCGAGCCGTGTGACTTCGTCAAGGTGCAGCGATTCGACGGCTTCGCCCCGCCGCGTGACGACTCCCTCACCAAATGGTGCAGCAGATGCATCTAGCAAACATATGCCTGTCAAATATCCACATCAAATATCTCTGTTTATCAATTATATCTTTGTATCAGATATGTATTTACTGTGTGTGTGTGTGTGTGTGTGCAGGTATGTGAATGGGAGGGGCTACTTTGCAGATCTGGCTGATGCTCTTGAGCAGGCTAAGGAGGAGATCTTCATCACAGACTGGTGGTGAGAGCCCTCACCCTGACCCCTAACCCCTGACCCTAAAAGTGTTATACAGCAGTGTTGATAGTGATAAAAACTATGATGATGATGATGATCTGTCTCTGCCATCAGGCTCAGTCCTGAAGTCTTCCTGAAGCGCCCGGCCACGAACACGTACTGGCGTCTCGACGAGATCCTCAAACGCAAAGCAGTATGAAACCCTTCCTACCTAATCTCAATCTGAAGCCTTCTTACCTAATCTCAACCTGAAGCCTTCTTACCTAATCTCAACCTGAACCCTTCCTACCTAATCTCAATCTGAAGCCTTCTTACCTAATCTCAATCTGAAGCCTTCTTACCTAATCTCAACCTGAAGCCCTTTCATCATCCTCTATATCTCTTCTGCCTCTCCTCCTCCTGTCAACATTCATCTAGATGTACATTAGTTCCCTGAATGGCTTTAGTTAGTTATCTCCATGTTCTGGAATCCCCTCCTCCTTTTGAGGACATCAAAGACAGCAGAACACAGGCTAGTTGTGATGACTCCCTCCACCTCTCCAGGAGCAGGGGGTGAAGGTGTGTGTGCTGCTCTACAAGGAAGTGGAGATGGCCCTGGGCATCAACAGCGATCACAGCAAGAGGACCCTGATGAACATGCACCCCAACATCAAGGTCCTGTCCCCCCAGTAAACTGCCTGCTGTTGTACGTGTCATGTTGTCCTCTGCAGGATGCTGTAGAGGAGGAGAGGGGAAACCATCACATTTTAATGCTGACATCTGGTATCTCCCTCCCCTGGTCTCTCTCCTGGTGTCTCTCCCCTGGTCTCTCCCCTGGTCTCTCCCCTGGTCTCTCTCCTGGTCTCTCTCCTGGTCTCTCTCCTGGTCTCTCTCCTGGTCTCTCTCCAGGTGATGCGTCATCCAGACCACATCTCGTCAGTGGTGTTCCTGTGGGCGCACCACGAGAAGATGGTGGCCATCGACCAATCGGTGGCCTTCGTGGGAGGCATCGACCTGGCGTTCGGCAGATGGGACGACAGCCAGTACCGCCTGTTGGATCTGGTCTCCACGGAGACCGCCTGTGGGCTGGAGACGGAGAGGAGGGTGGGGTCAGAGGTGAGGCGTCTCTGTTGAGCTCCCAGCTGATCGAACCCTGTCTGTCTGATCACGGGACTAACACAGTCATGTGTCTGGGACTCTCAGTGCAAGGTTCTGGTTGGAGGTTCTCCGTGTCGGGGGGGAGGGGGAGGTGTACGGGGGGGGGGGGGGGCAGCTTGAGAGATTAAAAGTCTGTGAGAGCACAGAGGATGGAACGAGGGTCTATTGCTGTCTCATCAGGCGGTGGATGAAGTGGACCAGGGAGACCAGGGGGACCAGGGAGACCAGGGAGACCAGGACCAGGGAGACCAGGACCAGGGGGACCAGGGAGACCAGGACCAGGGGGACCAGGGGGACCAGGGGGACCAGGGAGACCAGCACCAGGAGCCGCCCGGTGCTGGGAGCTCTCTGGACCCAGTGGATCCAGCGCCAGTGGACCCTGAGGACCTGACTGACAACACCCTGCTGTGGCTGGGGAAGGACTACAGCAACTTCATCAGGAGAGACTGGGTCCAGCTGGACAAACCCTTCGAAGGTACATCTACTAACCTGTACAGTGTACTCTAGTGTCTCTCTCTCTCACTCTCTCTCTCTCTCACTCTCTCTGTCACACACTCTCTCTCTCTCTGTCACACACTCTCTCTCTCCATCTCTTTCTCTCACACTATCTCTCTCTCTCACACTCTCTCTTTGTCTCACACTACCTCTCTCACTCTCTCTCTCTCTCTCTCTCTCTCACACACTCTCTTTCACACTCTCTCTCTCTCTGTCTCTCACTCACACACACACGTATTGAGGGGTCTCTGTCGATGTTCCCCAGACAACATCGATCGGACCCAGGTCCCCCGTATGCCGTGGCGTGATCTGTCTTCTGCCGTTCACGGCAAGGCTGCCCGTGACGTCGCCCGCCATTTCATCCAGCGCTGGAACTTCACCAAGGTGAGGGGTCAAAGGTCAATCTGGGCTCGAGGTCGTCAGGAGCACATGGGGAGGGTGTGTGTGTGTGTGTGGTAGTGTGTGTGGGCACTTGTGTGTCTCACTATCATCCATCTTCTCCTTCCTCTGTTTCGTCGGCTGCAGATCTTTAAGAACAAATACAAGGACAAGTTCTACCCCTGTCTGCTGCCCAAGTCTCAAAGCACAGCCAACACACTGCCCTTCACTGTCCCCGGAGCTGGGAGGGCCAAAGTCCAGGTACAAACACACACACACACACACCACTCATACACATTCCCCATCAATACCCCACACTCTCACTCTCTCTCTCTCTCTCTCTCTCTGTTCCTCTGGTAGGTTTTGCGTTCCGTGGATCGCTGGTCAGCAGGAACCTGTGAAAGCTCCATCCTGAAGGCCTACGTCCACACCATCCAGACCAGCCAGCACTACATCTATATAGAGGTACTCTGCTCTCAGTTGGTGTGTGACTGGGATTGAAGCTATGGTCTCTGTCAGGCTCCTCCCTGGTTTCTGAGGTATCTGTGTTCCTGTTGACTGAATGCTGTCTTTGACGCACTTGGCAGCAGGTGTGTTTACCTGGGCAGGTGCTACGTGGAAGATGTCAAGGTTGAGACGATGATGTCATCTCAATCTCCTTCCTTCTCTTTTTATTTTCTTTCTCTCCTCTCCTCTCCTCCATTCAGAACCAGTTCTTCATCAGCTGTGCTGACGGGAAGAATGTCCACAATGGCATCGGAGACGCCATCGTTGAGAGAATCCTACGTGCTCATAGGTCAGTCTGCTGTCAGGTGATCCAGTCTAGCGGCTTCCCGTTGGCTCTCCGGATAAGTGCGTACCATGTAGACAGAGGCCTTATCGCAGGGGCCCGGGTTCAAATCCGGCCTGGGTGTTTTTCTGCATGTCTTCTCTCTCCCTCCCTGCGTTTCCTGTCACATGTCACTTACAACCGTCCAGTGAAATATGAAAAATGCCAGAAAAGAGACCGTGGTGATCCAGCCCTGATCTCTGCTGCCGGGCCACTTCAAGGATGCTCACACAGCAACATGTGTTAGTCCTCTGAAGATCTTTTGTCTTCAGCTGGCCTTGCTGATTCTCACACAACACACACACGTGCTGACGCTGTGTTGTGTGTTGTGTGTGTGTGTGTGGTCAGGGAGCAGAAGAAGTACAGAGTGTTTGTGGTGGTGCCGCTGTTGCCAGGCTTCGAGGGAGACATCAAGGAGGGAGGAGGCAACGCTATCCAGGCCATCCTGCACTTCACCTACAGGTCAGCTACCACACTGAGACACACACCTGGACCCTCTCACACACTCACACACACACAACTGGCCCCTCACACACACACACACCTGGCCCCTCACACACACACACACCTGGCCCCTCACACACACACACACACCTGGCCCCTCACACACACACACACCTGGCCCCTCACACACACACCTGGCCCCTCACACACACACCTGGCCCCTCACACACACACACACACACACACCTGGCCCCTCTCACACACACGCGCACACACACACTGATAGTGTTGTGCTTCCCCAGGACGATGTGTCGAGGAGAGTTCTCCATCCTGTCCAGACTTAAAGAAGGTGAGCTTCCTCTCCCCCCTCCAGACCAGTCGTCACCATGGAGACCATCTCTGATCACCCGTCTCCTCCCTGGTTGTGTGTATGCATGTGTATGGTGTGTGTGTGTGTGTTTCCCCTACAGTGCAGGAGCGGTGGACTGACTACATCAGCCTGTGCGGTCTGAGGACTCACTCTGAGCTGTCCGAGTCCCTGGTCACTGAGCTGATCTACGTCCACAGCAAGATCCTCATCGCCGACGACCGCCGCTACATCATCGGTGAGTCAGAGAGACAGGCCCTCGCTGTGACTCACAGCCTGGCTCAGCCTCACAGATAACCACCCATTCTGCATCAACACTAAGATGTGAATGATACGCATGTCTTAGTAACGTAAACAGAGAGGGGCTCTGAATGCTCCCCGGGTCAGGAGGAGGGGGGGGGACACTCAGGATGCCCTCAGGTTTGATCTGAGCTTCCTGTCCTCGCCGCAGTGTCTCCGCCCTGTGTCTGAGGGTCTGGTGTGTGTTCTCCTCCCCCCCCCAGGCTCGGCCAACATTAACGACCGCAGCATGCTGGGCTGCCGGGACAGCGAGCTGGCGGTGCTGGTGGAGGACGAGGAGAGGGTGCCGTCCACCATGGACGGGGAGGAGTACCAGGCAGGGCCCCTGGCTCTGGCCCTGCGCAAGGACTGCTTCAGGTCTGCACCGCCCCCCTGCTCACCCCACTGAGCTGCAGGAACATCTCAACTAGAGGGCAGGGGCTGGGGGTGGAGGCTGGGGCGGAGGCTGGGGTGGAGGCTGGGGCTGGGGATGAGGCTGGGGCGGAGGCTGGGGCGGAGGCTGG
Organism: Thaleichthys pacificus; assembly: GCA_023658055.1. Classification (NCBI taxonomy): domain Eukaryota; kingdom Metazoa; phylum Chordata; class Actinopteri; order Osmeriformes; family Osmeridae; genus Thaleichthys; species Thaleichthys pacificus. Next base: position 11,993,972 of record CM042858.1, read on the forward strand.
GGCGGAGGCTGGGGCGGAGGCTGGGGCGGAGGCTGGGGCTGGGGTGGAGGCTGGGGTGGAGGCTGGGGTGGAGGCTGGGGTGGAGGCTAGGGCTGGAGTTGAACTAGGGCTGAAGCTGGAGAGTGTTTGATGTTAGCAGTATGGACGTGAGAGGGTTACCACCTCTGCAGAGGTGATTCACTCGTCACATGATGAACTCCCACATCTTCCCCAGCTGTTCCTGAGAGGGTCTGGGCCTGCAGCCACAGCCCTGGCAGGGGTCCTCACAGATCACTGTTGTTGTTGTTGTTACAGTACCATAACAGCTTTATCAGGAAGGGGTTCCAATGATTGATTATGTTTTACTTTCCGTTTATTCATGCGCTGCAACTCAGGAGAGACTGAAACCCAAATGTGCAGAGATTGAGTATCTTTGCTCACAGAGTGTACTCTGCTCACAGTGTGTAGATTACACTCTACACACATACGCACACACACACACACACACACACACACACACACTCTCCCTTTATGTGCCAGCAGAACAGCTCATACTGTACCAGAAGCCATCCAGAATATCCCCCAGTTTCCAAGGGAACCGTCTCAGATGACAGACCTGCGCATGCGTTCTCCTCCAGCTCTTTATGAAGAAATTCCGTCGCAGGAAATATGGATTTCCGCTTTGAGTTCATGTTGACACTCAATGTCGATCTTGCACTCGCTAACTTGACAGTTTATTATCCAACAGCCGTGGCGTTGTGTGTGTGTGTGTATATGTGTGTGTGTGTATGTGTGTGGCACTGTGGCAGGGTGTGTGTGGCAGGGTGTGTGTATATGTGTGTGGCAGGGTGTGTGTGTGTGTGGCAGGGTGTGTGACAGTCTCCTGTCTCCTCCAGGGTTTTGACTGGAGCTGACTCGGACCCCAGCATCAACATCGACGACCCGGTCAGCGACCACTTCTTCTACCTGGTCTGGAACGAGACGGCCAAGTTGAATTCCTCCATTTATGAAAAGGTAGAGCTAACAGGGTCAGACACATCTTCAACATCCAGACTCTCCTCTCTGCATGGTCACCCAGCCCCCTCTTCCAACATTTAACTTTCTCACAATGCGATCGTTTGTCTGAAACGTTTATCCACAGCGACTAACGGTACAGAGGGGGAATCGAACCTTGACCTCTTGCTCTGCAGTCAAAAACTACAGAGTTACCACTGAGCTGTACCCACCCCTGCCTACCTAACCATCACGTCCTATCTCCACTTTCCATCTCTCCCTCCCTCGTGTTGTCCTGTCTGGCCGTGGTCCAATCACAGGTCTTCAACTGCCTCCCCTGTAACTCGGTCCACAACATGCGAGAGCTGAAGGAGTGGTCCTGTCAGGAGCGACTGTGTGACACCGACCCCTCGCTGGCCAATCAGGAGATGGAGAAGATCCGGGGCCTCCTGGTCCACTTCCCCCTCAACTTCCTGTCTGAGGAGAACCTGCTTCCTCCTCTGGGCTGCAAGGAGGGGATGGCTCCTGTGGGGCTGTGGACGTAGCGCCCCCTGCGGGCCTGGAGGGCTTGTCACGTAGGCTGCACACGCATGTAGGATGTGCTCGTAGGGACTTTTAGCTAACCACTCTTAACACATGATGATCTGTGTTTGTGACAGGTTTGTGTTCCTTAAAGCTCTGATCTGTGGAACAGCTGAGACGGCAGAGCGGACAACAGTATCAGGCGGTTAGGGAACAGAACGTACTTTTATTGTTGCAAGGTTGTGTGTGTGTGTGTGTGTGGGGGGGTGGGGGTGGTTAGATGGGTGGATAGTTCTACCTCCCCCTCCTCCCCACTCACTCTTTCTCTCTCTATCTATCTCTATCTATCTCTCTCTTTCTAGCTTTACCTCTCAATGCAGTGCCAGCAAATCTGTCTGAACATTTGTGGTTGTTATGGTGATGGGTATGAAGGGCGGACTAGGGAGTAGGAGAGAGGAGAAGAGAAAGGGATCGGTCAGATAACCAGAGGGACGGAAAAAGATGACGATCTGCTTAATCAGGAGTGTTCGTCAGATGGTGTGAGCAAATATGGAAAATGACAGTTGACTGGCAAACTCATTTACACAGTGCCAAAATATGACAAAGTCATGGAAGGAGGGAAGGAGGAAAGGAAGGAATAAGCGAGGGGAGAAGGGATAAAAAGATATTCAAGGGGGGGCTCACTTAATTTAATTGTTTTTTTCCCCGTCACCATGACTACCAAGTGAATTATTGTTATGTAACCGATCTGTCACCGGTCCAGCACATTCCACCTCCTTTTAAGAAGAGGGGGGGGGGGGGGCAGACAGAGGTGGGGAGGAAGTGAGGAGAGGAGGAGGGGGGGGGCTGTTCAAAACAACATTTGTCATATAGAACCATTGGTGTTTGCTTTCAACACCATTCCACTTGAGGCCTGAGCACTCGCCTTGACGAGACGAGGTTTGTAGCTCATGGCTCTCAGTCACAGGGCAACTGTAGACACACGTTTAAGAGAAAATAACAACTGACACCTTTACATATTGGGATTAAAGACAAGCTCTCTGATGTACAATAGCTACACATTTATTAGCTAATTAGCTTTGAGAGTTAACGGCCCTGTACTCTTTGGAGGTACATCTATCAAACACACTTTCAGACATCTGTTAAAACACAACGCGAATAAATTACTATGTCATTAATCACTAACAACTATGTTATTATAACTCAACTAAACAATATGGCGTATAAGTTGTTGTTGTGTTTGAAAAGTCTGGAAGAAGGTTTTGAATGTATTGTAAGTAATATTTGTCAAATGCATGCACAGGAGAGAACTCACATAGCCAACCTCTCACCAGCAGTCCTGACATCATTAACATGACTGGGACCTTTAATGTAAAATCTAAGAAATATGCATAACATGTATTTGTATAGCCCTTTTTACAAGCAATGTTACAGAGGGCTTCACATACGCCCATAACTGTCACTCAGCCAACCTAAATCATCAAGTTTAACACTAAAATATATGTAGAAAACAATCTGAAAAAAGCCTCGTATTTTCATATGATATATATTTACATACATCCTATTAAACATTTTTTAATACATCAAATATATTTGTATACATTTCTAAAAATGTCCTCAACGACAATTTTTGTGTGTGTGTAATTAATATAAAAATATGCAGGTGTTAGCGCACTAACAGTTTATTTTATTTTTTAACTGAAACTTAATAAAAAACACATAACAAAAACATGACTTGTATTACTGTTGTTGACCACGTACCTCAGAGCTAACCTTCTCAGCTGTGTCGAGTGGTTTCCTAGACATGTAACCTGAAGTTTACGATGAGATGTCGACTTATACCTCTGTTTTGTTTATTCTCATTTAGTCTATTGTGATGAAAGAAAATTATATAACTTGGACTCTATACTAACTTGATCTCTAAACAATGTCCAGTTGATTGGAGCGAACCTCATCTGGACCTGTTGTTACACGAACTCTCAAGAGACTTTCAGGTAATTTGTCCCTGATGAAGTACCGTAGCTAACACTTCCAAAAAGAAAAAAAGAAAAAAGTCGAGAACATGTTCAGATCATGAACGTCACAGCACCACCGCACAGACACACAAAACTGGACAAGCCTTGAGGAAACATGTCGGGAAAATAAGTTGGCTAGTTAGCTAGCTAGTCAGTGCACCCGTATGTGTAGTTTGCATTAGCGGGGAAAGCTAGCCATCGACTTGGCTAATTACTTATCTGAGTAATACCTCGTAAGTACGAACAACTCTCTTTTCTGTCGCAGTTCTTCATGTTGTCGTTCATTAGGTGTTAAGGGGCCAAGAGCCTGGCGGAGGAGATTGTTTGTTGTGATTTTCAAGATGAGTCTGCAACATCACAGTCGACTGTCATACATGCGAATTAGCAGCTGGAGAGATTTTTCGCCAGCTATTAATGGATTTAAAGTTTATTTTTAAGCGGCGACATTCCGCGCAGTTTGGTATCATTATTGACAAACTAGCTAAGCCAGTTTTACAGTAGTAGCTGCATTCCGTTTTGACGAGCGATTATATGTTTAGAAAAATATTTTGTTTCTAGCTGTTTACATGTTATGGAATATGCATCTATCTACAGATGAGTGCTGGTTTGGGGAGTCAGCGGTTGTGTTGACTTGTGCGTGGGTAGATAGCAGGCTGGCTAGTACAGCTAATGGCAGCCTCAACACCAACTGTGCTTCTGCGACAAACATTTAGGTGGCACTGAGCTAGACTAGCTAGAGCGTTATTATGCCACCAGTAAGTAGCGAGATAACTAACTTATGACCACTCTCGGATTACAACTTGTCTTGATTCTCGTTTTTTAGTTATTGTCGTATATCTGATTGTTTGAAGACCTCTGTATGCGGTGTTGCCGAAATGAGCGCTTGTGCATTCAGTGCAGAACAGTCAGAATACATGTTTATGCGTGATGATGGGAGGGGTGGCAGGTCGTGCTAATCTTACCGGTTAATGTTGTCGATCTCTACTAAAGTCTTCCACTTGTATGTTTATCTAATTCAATAGTAAATTATCTGTAGGCAGGTTGCCATCGCCTTGTTGTCCTAGCTACAGCAGATGCCCACCTCCCGTAGGCGTAGCAAGTGACTGTCGGACAGGTAACCTGTGCTGTCGGCCCAGGGCGTGTTGCTTGTAGTTTTGGTTAGTGTCGCAAAGCGGGCGATTATATGCTAGGGAATGGTTGAATAACCTGTTCTTGACTGGTTTAGAGCTACAGTTTACGGTGAAGAGATCCAAAAAATTTTTTGGCCATACCTTTTGCCGATAATTGGCTAACTTGCTTACTCGCCAGCTACAACTTTTTGCCAGCGATGTCTGAAAACGCACCAACACGAAGCCTGGACGACATAGACCTCGCAGCGTTGAGGGTAAGTCCACTTGATCATTACTGGTATAAAAAAAAAACTGTATCTAAAACATGATTAGGTAGCAACTGAACTGGTCTCTAATCATGTGTCCACTCGTGTCCTCTAGTTTCACAGCTACCTATTGCAGCAAGCAACAAGTTATGTGTTGCATTGACAGGGTGGGAATTAACATCGTCAGATTCGCCAACTGGTGTTTGTGGGTCAGGCTAATGACCAGAGAATGTCAAAGCTTTCTTAAAATAATCTCGCGGTATTATTCTGCAGTTGTTGCTAGAATCGGTTATTGCTATACTCGCCGCACTGTTACAGCCGTACAGTTATTTGAACAGAACAGAGAGCTGTGAGCCAGCCAGGCCCACCAACAGGCCAGCGAAAGACGACATGTTGCAGGCTACCGCTGCTCCCACTATATTTGTTTCCATTCCAGGTATTCACTGCGGGAACCTATAGATATCTCAGGTGTCTGTTACAAAGTTGTGTTGAATTACCTAACCCTTTCACTTGCCCTTTTGCCACCTTTTGTTTGGTGAAATGCACTGCTGGGGGAGGGCAGGTTTGGAAACAGGATTGTGCGCTGCTTGTTTTTCTCGCTAGCCTCTTCAGCGGTTCCGTAACGGTGCCAGCATAGACCTCTTCAGGCAGCGCTGCTTAATACTGCCTTCTGAGAGACAAGCAGCAGGCACAGAGAACGATGAATCACCAGAGTTCATTCTTTGATAGGTGTCCTATATAACACCCACTGCCTGGTACTGACACACACACACACAGAAAGACTCACAAAGAGAGTGAGTGAGAGAGAGTGAGAGACTCACAGAACTAACCCTAACACACTCTGAAATTGTAGCCTAAGTCCTTTATAATGGCCTAGCAAGGTTTATTTCAGCCGTGGAGCTTTAAAAAGGCCCACATCGACGTCTGTAGGTCTTTCATCACTCCCCCCAGTGCTTTAGTGTACGCTCCTGTTATTGTTGACAGTCTGCTCCTGCTCTCCCATTCCTCCCCCTCTTTCTCTCTCTCTGTTATCTCTTCCCCCTCTCAGCGTTGAACGTGGGCGACACCACTGTGTCTGCACCCCCCCCCACCCCCCCCCCCCTCTCTTCCAGATAATTACGTTAACCTCCTCTAGATCGCAGTTTCCCTCCTCCTCCTCCTCCTCCTCTTCCGTCTCTTAACCCTGGTGCTCCATCTCTCCTGTGATAGGTGGTTTTAATCACCGCTGGGCACAGGTGAAGTTAGCGGTCGATTTGTCTAACCCCCGTTATTTCTGGGGGGGGGGGGGGTGGGGGTGGGGGTGGGGGGGGTTCACCGTCGTTTAAAACCCCTTCATCTGGATGTGCTTATGAGCTCATCCCTCTCCCATGTTCCTCCTCTCCCCTCTCCTGTGTTCCAGAACACAGACCTGCACAGACCTACACAGAACACAGACCTACACAGAACACAGACCTACACAGAACACAGACCTACACAGAACACAGACCTACACAGAACACAGACCTACACAGAACACAGACCTACACAGAACACACCTGCACGACACAGACCTACACAGCACACAAACCTACATAGAACACAGACCTACACAGAACACAGACCTACACAGAACACACCTGCACGACACACAGACCTACATAGAACACAGACCTACACAACACACAGACCTACATAGAACACAGACCTGCACAACACACAGACCTACATAGAACACAGACCTACACAACACACAGACCTACACAGAACACACCTGCACGACACACAGACCTACACAGAACACAGACCTGCACAACACACAGACCTGCATAGAACACAGACCTACACGACACACAGACCTACATAGAACACAGACCTACACAACACACAGACCTACACGACACACAGACCTACATAGAACACAGACCTACACGACACACAGACCTGCATAGAACACAGACCTGCACAACACACAGACCTGCACAGAACACACCTGCACGACACAGAGCTACAGCAGGGGTGGGTGGAGCAGGGGTGGGTGTTTTGCCCTCTCCAGGGGAAAAAAACGATGACATTTAATATTTAGCTTGAAGTAGCCATTATCAGAGCCACTTGTGTGTTGTGTTCAGTCGGGTGGGACTCATCTGGGCTGTTACTCATCCACCTGTCTGGATGATGTTACCAGATACGGCCTACACCCTTCGCTCTCTCCTCGGTTTCCTTAGCACCGTGTAGCCTTGGTAACGTGGTGTAACCATAGTAACGGACTGTAGTTTTACGTGAAGTGGTCTTTTTGGGGTGAGACGCTGTGATGCTGTGATGATATCTTCTGTCTTCTGTCATGTTCTCCAGGATCCAGCTGGGATCTTTGAGCTGGTCGAGGTGGTGGGCAATGGCACCTACGGACAGGTGTACAAGGTAAGACAGGATGAGCCTTGGGTGTGTGTGTGGAGGTGAGGGTGGTGTGTGTGTGTGGAGGTGAGGGTGGTGTGTGTGTGTGTGTGTGTGTGTGTGTGGAGGTGAGGGTGGTGTGGAGGTGAGGGTGGTGTGTGTGGAGGTGTGGGTGGTGTGTGTGTGTGTGTGTGTGTGGAGGTGAGGGTGGTGTGTGTGTGTGTGTGTGTGTGGAGGTGAGGGTGGTGTGTGTGTGGAGGTGAGGGTGGCGTGTGTGTGTGGAGGTGGAGGGTGGGGTGTGTGTGGTGTGTGTGTGGAGTGATGGGACTGGTGTGTGTGTGGAGGTGAGGGTGGAATGTGTGGAGGTGATGGGACTTGGTCGAAGCTAAGATTGAGGTAGTCTGAAATCGTCCACTTGATCACAAACTTCACCAGCCCAAGTCTTGAGATGACAGCAGATCAGTACAGGTGTGTAGAAACACTACAAAGGGCTCTAAGCTGAGCGCGTGGCGACTGATATTCAGATAAGAATGAAGAGGACCGTGCTGAGAGAGAGAGAGGGGGGAGAGAGAGAGGAGGGGGGAAGAGAGAGAGGGGGAGGGAGGGGGGGGAGGGGGAGAGAGAGGGAGAGAGAGGGAGGGGAGAGAGGGAGAGAGGGAGGGAAACAGAACACACTGATGCACCAATCAGATAGAAGGTGACATTTGGAAGAGTTCTGAGTACTCAGGACTCTGGATGAGCTGACAGCAGCTGTCGTGAGTTTGTGGGTGTGGTGGGTTGTGATTGGCTCGTTGAGATGACCAGGTGTTGGTCTCCTGAATCAGGGCCGTCACGTGGAAGACGGGCCAGCTGGCAGCCATCAAGGTGATGGACGTGACGGAGGAGGAGGAGGAGGAGATCAAGGCGGAGATCAACATGCTGAAGAAGTACAGCCACACCGCAACATCGCTACGTACTACGGAGCCTTCGTCAAGAAGAGCCCCCCAGGGACGGATGACCAGCTCTGGGTCTGTCTCACACTTGCGTGTGTGCTGTCTAGAGAGAGAGAGAGAGAGAGAGAGTGTGTGTGTGTGCGCGTGCTGTCTGGAGAGTGTGTGTGTGTGTGTGTGTGTTAGCTGTCTACTGAGTGTGTGTGTGTGTTCCAGCTGGTGATGGAGTTCTGTGGGGCAGGCTCGGTGACTGACCTGGTGAAGAACACCAAGGGCAACTCTTTGAAGGAGGACTGGATCGCCTACATCTGCAGGGAGATTCTGAGGGTGAGCAGCCAGCCAGTCAGCCAGCCAGCCAGCCAGCCAAACACCACATCCTCCCTGTGATCCACTGACCTCTGACCTCTCCGTGTGTGTGTGTGTGTGTGTCTGCCCAGGGCCTGTCCCACCTGCACCAACACAAGGTCATCCACAGAGACATCAAGGGCCAGAACGTCCTCCTGACAGAGAATGCAGAAGTCAAGCTGGGTCAGTTGAGGCCCCTTTTAACACTGAAGCCCAACAAGACTGTCTCGCTGCCATAGCTACTAGGGGTGGGGAGGAAAATCGATTCACATTTGAATCGTGATTCAGTCTGCTAGCGCTTCAGATCGATTCACAAATGTATGTGAATCAATTTTCAAGTTTTTTTCGTGAATCGATTTTAAATCGAATCGTGAGATACCACAAGATTCCCACCCCTAATAGCTACTAACTCTAGCTACCATAGTTACTACCATAGTTACTACCATAGTTACTAACCCTAGTTACCACAGTTACCCGGCCTAGTTACTGTAGTTCCTGACGCGCTGTGGTCTGGTCTCAGTGGACTTCGGCGTGAGCGCCCAGCTGGACCGGACGGTGGGCCGCAGGAACACGTTCATCGGGACGCCGTACTGGATGGCCCCCGAGGTGATCGCCTGCGACGAGAACCCAGACTCCACCTACGACTACCGGGTAACCCTCCCTCCGTCCTGCAGGGCTTGTGGTGTGTGTGTGTGTGTGTGTGTGTAGGGGGGGTATTGACTTGTGTGTCTCCACAGAGTGATATCTGGTCCTTGGGGATCACCGCTATTGAGATGGCAGAAGGAGCCCACGTAAGTACACACCTCTACAGCTACACACACACACACACACACACACACACACACACACACACACACACACACACACACCTCTACAGCTACACACTAACACACACACACACACACACACACACACACACCTCTACAGCTACACACACACTAACACACACACACACACACACACACACCTCTACAGCTACACACACACACACACACACACACACACCTCTACAGCTACACACACACTAACACACACACACACACACCTCTACAGCTACACACACACTAACACACACACACACACCTCTACAGCTACACACACACACTAACACACACCACACACACACAACCTCTACAGCTACACACACACTAACACACACACACCTCTACAGCTACACACACCTCTACAGCTACACACACCTATACAGCTACACACACCTCTACAGCTACACACACACTAACACACACACATATCTACAGCTACACACACATTCCATATGTACCAGCTGAGATGGTGTTTCTCCTGCAGCTCTGTGTGACATGCACCCCATGAGGGCCCTGTTCCTGATCCCCAGGAACCCTCCTCCTAAACTCAAGTCCAAGAAGTGGTGAGGCACCTCCCCCCCTCCTCCTCCTCCTCCTCCTCCCCCTCCCCCCCCTCCTCCTAAACTCAAGTCCAAGAAGTGTGAGCACCTCCCCCCCTCCTCCTCCTCCCTCCCCCTCCCCCTCCCCCCCCCCCTCCTCCCTCCCTCCCCCTCCTCCTCCTCCTCCTCCTCCTCCCGCCTCCCCCCCCCCTCCTCCCTCCCTCCCCCTCCTCCCCCTCCCCCTCCTCCTCCTCTCTCTGCTGTACAGACTACAGCAGGACTGCTGTTCCTGCTGTTTCTCAGCTTTATTTTAGGAGGGCAGTTTCCTGCTGCTCCCCTCTCATGCCTGCAGTGGAGCGATTCCTTCAAGTGGAACTAAACTCGCCCCATTTCAGCCTCTTCATCAGCATGGGGGTTAAACTTATAGGGGTTAAATGTGAGAGGTTTGTGAGTTTAGGTGTTAACCTCATAGATATATATAAACACTAGATGTCTCGTCCGCGTTGCCGGACAACGGAGTCGAACGGCCGCACATGGCGGCCATCTTGCTACAGTCAACTCGCTCACCCATAACATTGTGTTGGTGCTACATGTACTTTTAAATGACCATAACTTGCTCAATTTTCAACCGATTTAAACGGTTTGGTTTGTTATCAACGTCAGAGATGTCGTTATGCCACTGCATACTTCTATTCAATAAATAAATAAAAAAACATAATTATTCATAAGTATGCAGTGGCATACCGACATCTCTGACGTTGATAACAAACCAAACAAGTCCATGTAGCACCAACACAATGTTATGGGTGCTCTGCTGTTTGCCACCAGACCAGATGTTCAGTCTTCCTGTGGCTCAGGCCAGACAGGAAGTGGAAAGGAATCACACTTGTTCTGATCTGTGACATGCTATATTCAGTAACAACCCTCTTTAGCATGCTGCCGTTAGGGAAGTGTGACTGTACACGCGTGCTCTCTCCTCTCTCTCTCCTTCTCTCTCGCTCTCTGTCTCTCTCTCTGTCTCTCTCTCTGTCTCTGTCTCTCTGTCTCTTTCTCTCAAATTTTATATACAAAAATAAAATAATCCATCATGCTGTTTTCCATCAAGCCCCCTGCCTTACCTGCCTCTCTCCTTATGACCCCTCCCCCCCCCGTCCCCGTCCCCCAGGTCTAAGAAGTTCATAGACTTCATCGAGGGCAGCCTGGTGAAGACGTACCCCAGCAGACCGTCCACAGAGCAGCTTCTGAAGCACTCGTTCATCCGAGACCAGCCCACCGAGAGGCAGGTCCGCATCCAGCTGAAGGACCACATCGACCGCACGCGCAAGAAGAGGGGGGAGAAAGGTGAGGGGGGGAGGAGGGAAGGGATGAGGAGGGAGGGAGGGGATGAGGAGGGAGGGAGGGGATGAGGGGGGAGGAGGGAGGGGATGAGGAGGGAGGATAAAGGTGAGGGGAGGTGTGAACAGAAAGACAGCTTTCTATAGCGCTCTCTCTCTCTGTGTCCTCCCCCCCCCCCTGCTGCTGTCCAGAGGAAACAGAGTACGAGTACAGCGGCAGTGACGAGGACGAGGAGAACCATGGAGATGAGCGCGAGTCCAGGTAACACACCTGTTACACAGTCACACCTGTTACACAGTCACACCTGTTACACATCTGCCTGACACAGCCCCCTCTCCTCTCCTCCCCCCTCACCCTCCTCTCCTCCCCCCTCTCCTCCTCCCCCCTCTCCTCCTCCCTCTCCTCTCCTCCCCCTCTCCTCTCCTCCCCCCTCTCCTCTCCTCCCCCCTCTCCTCTCCTCCTCCCCCCTCTCCTCCCCCCTCTCCTCCCCCCTCCCAGCAGCTCCATCCTGAACGTGCCGGGTGAGTCGACGCTGAGGCGGGACTTCCTGCGCCTGCAGCAGGAGAAGAACAAGGAGCGTACGGAGGCCCTGAAGAGGCAGCAGGCCCAGCTGGGAGCGCAGCACCGCGACCCCGAGGAGCACAAGAGGCAGCTGCTGCACGACCGGCAGAAACGCATCGAGGAGCAGAAGGAGCAAACGCCGCCGGCTGGAGGAGGTGGGGGGAGCACACACACACACACACCTGGAGGAGGTGGGGGGAGCACACACACACACACACACACCTGGGGGAGGTGGGGGGAGCACACACACACCCTGGAGGAGGTGGGGGGAGCACACACAACACACACACCTGGGGGAGGTGGGGGGAGCACACACACAACACACACACCTGGTGGAGGTGGGGGGAGCACCACACACACCTGGAGGAGGTGGGGGGAGCACACACACACCTGGAGGAGGTGGGGGGAGCACACACACACCTGGAGGAGGTGGGGGAGCACACACACACACACCTGAAGGAGCTGGTTCAGTCCCACCTGAGTCTGAATCAGCAGCTGTGTCACATCAGGCCAGCACAGCAGCACTTTGCAGCACAGCAGCACTTTGCAGCACAGCAACACAGCAGCACTCTGCAGCACGGCAGCACTCTGCAGCACAGCAGCACTCTGCTGCACCAGAGCAGAGCAGGGCTGGGCGCCAGGTACTGGAGAACAGGGATGGGTTATGTAGAGATATTGTCAGACAGATGTAGCCTGGCTGAGGGATGGTTTTGCTAGAGAGGGTTTCAGACATGGTGGCTGAGAAGTGGTCATTAAAACAGCCTCTCGTCATCAGGGCCTCTAGCATCAGGGAACGGCTGCATGACTCAACATCCTCCTCTCTCTCCATCCTCCTCTCTCCATCCTCCTCTCTCCATCCTCCTCTCTCCATCCTCCTCTCTCCATCCTCCTCTCTGCATCCTCCTCTCTCCATCCTCCTCTCTCCATCCTCCTCTCTCTCTCGCCCCTCTCTCCATCCTCCTCTCTCTCCATCCTCTTCTCTCCATCCTCTTCTCTCTCCCCTCTCTCCATCCTCCTCTCTCTCCATCCTCCTCTCTCTCCCCTCTCTCTCCAATCCTCTCTCTCTCCATCCTCTCTCTCTCCCCTCTCTTTCCATCCTCTCTCTCTCCCCTCTCTCCATCCTCCTCTCTCTCCCCTCTCTCTCCATCCTCCTCTCTCTCCCCTCTCTCTCCATCCTCTCTCTCCCCTCTCTCTCTCTCCCCTCTCTCTCCATCCTCTCCCCTCTCTCTATCCTCCTCTCTCTCTCTCCTCTCTCTCTCTCTCTCCCCTATCTCCATCCTCCTCTCTCTCTCCATCCTCTCTCTCTCCTCTCTCTCTCCAGCCTCTCTCTGTCCAGCATCTCTCTCTCTCCATCCTCTCTCCTCATCTCTCTCTCTCTCTCCATCCTCTCTCCTCATCTCTCTCTCCCTCTCCACCTCCCTTCCTCCTACCAATCCTTCCTCCTTCACCCATCCATCCTTCCTCCCATCTCAGCAGAAACGGCTCCCTCTTTCACGACAGCATCATAACTAACCTGTGGTTGACAAGTGACCCGTGTTCGCTTCCTGTCGCCGCAGCAACAACGGAAGGAGAGGGAGATGGTGCGCCTGCAGGAGAAGGGCCCCCACCGTCGCCTTGACGACATGAGGCGGGAGGACGACAGGAGGCTTGCCGAGAGGGAGCAGGTAACCAATCACAGGAGGCACAAGCCCCCCACCCCGTCAGCCAATCAGGCCGGGGCTGGGGGGGGGCGTGTCTTGTCTGCAGCCCACTCTGCAAGTGTCTCTCTCCGGCAGGCGGAATGTCCGTGAGCAGGTTGCCATGGCAGCAAGAATCTAAATTAGTGTATTTATTCAGAGATGAGATTTCTGTGGGTGAATGTGTCTCTCTCTTTCTCTAGGGCTCACTCTACCTCTCTCTCTCTCTCTCTCTCCCTCCCTGTCTCTGCCCTGTTTCTACCCTGCTCTTAGTAAGACTGCCTGGGTTTTAAAACTGTACAACCCTAACCACCTCTCTCTGCTGACTGAATCACAGTAGTGGAGAATACTGTCGCTGTCTAGACCTGAATAGTATCACCAACATTTTATTTGACCATACTAACAATAATAACCATAGTCAAACATGACTCCAGCTTTGATTCTGGTGGTTTTTCACCACCTGGTGGTGAGTAGTGGTTACGACACCCCCTGGTGGTGAGTAGTGGATAAGACACCCCCTGGTGGTGAGTAGTGGTTACGACACCCCCTGGTGGTGAGTAGTGGTTACGACACCCCCCTGGTGGTGAGTAGTGGTTAAGACACCCCCTGGTGGTGAGTAGTGGTTACGACACCCCCTGGTGGTGAGTAGTGGTTACGACACCCCCTGGTGGTGAGTAGTGGTTACGACAGGACTACGATGCTGCTTCTCACCAGTGTGGCAGGATCTGAATGTTATCTAACCTTCTCCTCATTTTCCTCCTGTTCCGCCTGTGTTCTCCCTGCCTCTGTCCTCCCTGCCTCCGTCTCTGTCCCTGTCTCCGTCTCTGCCTCCGTCCCTGCCTCTGCCTCAGGAGTTCATAAGGCATAAGTTAGAGGAGGAGCAACGACAGTTAGAAATCCTGCAGCAGCAGCTGTTACAGGAGCAAGCTCTGCTCATGGTAATCCTCCTCCTCCTCCTCCTCCTCCTCTCCTTCATCCTGCATATCTCCCCTCACCTCTCCCCTTTTGTGCAGAGTGTGTACCCCTTCCCCCTCCTCCCCTCCCCCTCCTCCCCTCCCCTTCCCCCCCCCCCCCCACCAGGGCCGTCAGACTAGCTGGTGACAGGCTGGTTCTGTGGGTAGGAGTGTGTGAACCATCAGACCAAAGCACCGTGTGTCTGAACCCTGCATGTGCGTGCGTGTGTGTGTTGCTAGCATCCCTCTGCTCCACACTGATCTTTCTGACCCTGCGTGTGCGTGTGCGTGTGCGTGGGGCAGGAGTACAAGCGGAAGCAGCTGGAGGAGCATAGGCAGTCGGAGCGTCCTCCAGAGGCAGCTGCAGCAGGAACATGCCTACCTGGTCTCTCTGCAGCAGCAGCAGGACAAGAAGGCCTCAGATGTACCATTACAGGCAAGACATGGAGCCTAGCAACAAGCCCGCCTGGGCCCGTGAGGTACTGGCACTACACTACATTACACACTATACTATTCAACACTATACTATTACACACTATACTATTACACACTATACTATTACACACTATACTATTACACACTATACTATTACAGCACTATACTATTACACAAGCTATACTATTACACACTATACTATTACACACTATACTACACTACATACACACTATATTACATTTACATTTAGTCATTTAGCAGACGCTCTTATCCAGAGCGACTTACAGTAAGTACAGGGACATTCCCCCCGAGGCAAGTAGGGTGAAGTATGCCTTGCCCAAGGACACAACGTCATTTGACACGGCCGGGAATCGAACCAGCGACCTTCTGGTTACTAGCCCGATTCTCTACCACTCAGCCACCTGACTCCCTATACTACCCTCCACACTACCCTCCTCCCCCTCCACCCTGGGCTGTGTGCAGGTAGAGGAGCGCAAGCAAGCTGAACCGGCAGGGCTCTCCTAAGAAATCTGCACCACCGTGTCCGACACCGCCCTGCAGTCACGCTCCGACGCCAGCCAATCAGGGAGCGGCCAGGCCAGCTCAGACCCCCGCCCAGGCAGCGGCCTGTTGAACCCCAGGGGGGGCAGGCAAGGTGTGTGTGTGGTGTGTGTGTACCTACCCTGCTACCCTGATTAACACACCAAGCCTTTTTTCCTGATCTCTGCCCTGATTAACTCTTCCTGCTTTTTCTTTCCCTATTCAACCCTTCATCTTCATTTCACTCCCTTCATCTCCTTTTCCTCCTGCTGCCCCCTCCTCCCTCCTCCCCCTCCCTCCCTCCCTCCCTCCCTCCCTCCCTCCCTCCCTCCCCTCCCTCCCTCCCTCCCTCCTCCCCCCTGGCCTCTTCAGTTCCAGATGGCTCACCTGGTTCCTCTAAAGCCCTATGCAGCCCCGGTCCCCCCGCTCCTCAGTCTCTGTGTGACCAGCCCACTAAGACTATGTCCGCCTTCCCCACTCAGGACCCCGCCCCCACCCCCACGCCCCGCCCCCTCCACTCCAGGGAGCTGGTGCGCCAGAACTCTGACCCCACCTCCGAGAGCCCCGCCCCCCCTCACTCGACCAATGAGGGACGAGCGCGGCCCCTGGATACGCCTGCCCGAGGAGCAGGCCACCCAAGGTGAGGGGGGCGGGGTGCTGGGGTATTGGGGGGGTTACCCAGGGTGAGGATGAATGCTGGGTGCACCAGAGGATGTGATGTAACAGGAAGTGCTGTTGTGTTCAGATCCCTCAGAGGACAGCGTCCATCGCCACCGCCCTCAACACCAACCTCTCCTCCGGCATCAGACACCCAGTCAGAGCCAGGTAACAGTCACCCAGGTAACCTAGTCACCCAGGTAACCTAGTCACCCAGTAACCTAGTCACTCCCAGGGTAACCTAGTCACCCAGGTAACCTAGTCACCCAGGTAACCTAGTCACCAGGTAACACAGTCACCCAGGGTAACACAGTCACCCAGGTACACAGTAACCCAGACACCTAGTCCACCCCGATAACACAGTAACAAGGTAACCTAGTCGACCCCGGTAACACAGTAACCAAGGTAACCTCAG
Source organism: Thaleichthys pacificus (assembly GCA_023658055.1). NCBI lineage: Eukaryota > Metazoa > Chordata > Actinopteri > Osmeriformes > Osmeridae > Thaleichthys > Thaleichthys pacificus. Next base: position 12,010,432 of record CM042858.1, read on the forward strand.
TCACCCAGGTAACCCAGACACAGATAACCATGCAGACATGACAAAGGGACCGCACAGCAGAGCAGTTGTGTCAGGTCTGTTTCTCTCTGCCCCTGCAGACAACCCAGCACCTCAGTCCGCAACGATCGCTGGGAGAGAGGAGACATGAGCATCGTGTCCAAACCTGCCGCAGAACCGGCTCTCTGGAGAGACACCGCATACTCAGTGAGTCGATCTCTCTGACTCAGTGAGTCGATCTCTCTGACTCAGTGAGTCAGTCGTGATCGTTTGCAGCATCCTGAGGGATGACTCCCTACCCTGACAGCAGTCTTCCAGCTTCACCTGTGAGTCGTTCTTTCAGGCTCCTCCAAGATGGACTCCCCCATCCTGTCCCCCGCCGGCCGGCACAAACCCGGAGAGTCCCGGACGTCATCCCGGCCCAGCCGCCCCGCCGGTGAGTGACCCTTGACCCCTGACCCCAGCACTGAGCTGACCTCGACTAAAGCTTCCTATTAACACATCTGCATGGGTCCACCCCCCCCGCCCTCTCGTCTACACTCACCCCCATCCCCTCTTACACACCCCCCATCCCCTCTCACACTCACCCCCCCCCCCCGCGGCTACCCACCCCCCCATCCCTCTCTCTACACTCACCCCCCCTCCCCTCTCTACTCACCCCCCTCCCACTCCCCCACCCCATCCCTCCTCTCTACACTACCGCCCCCTCCCCACCTCACCCCCATCCCTCTCTACACCCACCCCCCTCCCCTCTACACTCACCCCCCTCCCTCTCTCTACACTCACCCCCCCATTCCCTTCTCTCTCATCACTCACCCCCCCACCCTCCCCCCTTTTCCTTTCTCTACACTCACCCCCCCATCCCTCTCTCTCTACACTCACACCCCCTCCCCTCACTCTTCTCTACACTCACCCCCCTCCCTCTCTTCTACACTCACCCCCCCATCCCCCTCTCTCATCACTCACTCACCCCCTCCCTCCCTCTCTCTACCACCCTCAGCCCCCCCTCCCCTCTCTCTACACTCACCCCCCCCATTCCCTCTCTCTCTACACTCACCCCCCCCTCCCTCTCCTCTACACTCACCCCCCTCTCCCCTGCCCTCCCCCCCCTCTCTCTACACTCACCCCCTCCCTCTCTCTACACTCACCCCCTCCCATCCCTCTCCTCTCTTACAACTCACACCCCTCCCTCCCTCTCTCTTACCCTCACCCCCCTCCCTCTCTCTCTACAACTCACCCCCCACCCCTCCCCTCTCTCTACACTCACCCCCCCTCCCTCTCCTCCTTTTCCGCTTGGGTTACTATCTGCACTGCCTCTTCTGGGAAACACACCTGCACTAACTCTCTGTTCCTGTCTCTCTTGTCTTTCTGTCTGTGGCTGTTTCCTGCTTCCTGTTGTCCCCCCCCCCCCCCCCCCGCTGACTCCTCCTCTTCCTATTTGACCACTCCCTCATGCTACAGAGTTACAAGAGAGCCATAGGAGAGGTCAGTATACGCACGTGTGTGTGTGTGTGTGTCTGTGTTTGTATTAAAGTAAAAAGTAAAGTTCACCATTTGTATTCCTGCATCTGCCTGCTTATCTCCTTATCTTCTTGTCTAAACCTCCTTCCCCTTCTCGTCTCTATCTACCCACCTCCTCTCTTACCCTCCTGTTCCTCTGCCTCTAACCCTACCCCCTCCTCCTCCTGTTCCTCTGCCTCTAACCCTACCCCCTCCTCTCTTACCCTCCTCCTCCTGTTCCTCTGCCTCTAACCCTCCCCTCCTCTCCCTCCCTCCCCTCCCTCTCCTCCTCCTCAGGACCACGGCATGTACTCCAAGGAGCGTCCTGAGGAGCCTCCTCGACCTCCTGTGAAGGCCAACGACTACTCCTCCTCGTCAGACAGCAGCGAGAGCAGCGAGGAGAGCGAGAGCGGGGAGGGGGTGGAGGAGGAGGAGAGCCCCACCGACCGGTCAGCAGAGAGAGAGAGAGAGAGAGAGAGAGAGAGAGAGAGATCGTTGTTGTTCCTCATGCTACATGTGGATCCTGGTGTTTTTGTGGTCAAGTTTAACTTCCTTGTTGCTCTCCTTCTCTCCTCTCTCTCTCTCCTCCTCCTTCTCTCTCTCCTCCTCCTCCTTCTCTCTCCTCCTCCTCCTTCTCTCTCCTCCTCCTCCTCCGCAGCCCGCGGGATGCAGACTCGGACTCTGTCAACACCATGGTGGTGCACGAGGAGGAGGAGGGGAGGGTGGGGAGGGGGAGCAGGCGGGAGGCTACGGGGACCAGACCATGCTGGTGCAGAGGGTGAGTCACCTCCTGGGGAGAGAGGAGAGGGAGAGGGAGGAGGGAGGAGGGGGAGGGGGAAGGGGGGAGGGGGAGGGGGTTAGAGAAGCTCCACAGAGAGCTTACCTGTATGTGTGTGTTTAGGTGAGGTCATGTTAGTGGTCACGCTACAGGGACAGGTGAGGTCATGTTGTGAGGTTGAGGGTTGTGATTGGCTGGATTCCCTGCTCCCTCCAGACACCAGAGAAGAGAAGCCACAACGGCTACACCAACCTGCCCGACGTGGTGCAGCCCTCCCACTCCCCCACAGACTCCGCCTCCCACTCGTCACCCGGGAAAGACTCTGTCTACGATGTGAGTGGCACCGTATCCATGGAGACGACGTCTGTCCAGCTGTCTGTCCTCCATATTTGAACACTCCTCTCTCTTCTCCTCTCCCCTCTCTTCTCCCCTCTCTCCCCTCCCCTCTCTCCCCCCCCTCTCCTCTCCTCCCCCCTCCTCCCTGCAGTACCAGTCCAGGGTCTGGTCAAGGCCTCAGGCAGTCTTCCTTCACCTACCTTCGTGGACCTGGGCATGTACCAGCCAGCAGGGGGCGCTGCAGACTCCATCTCTGTCGGCGGTGAGTTCAGCTGAGGTCCTCTCACTTCCTCTTCACTTCCAGCTCCCTCTGTTCAGTGTGTCCACAGCACAGCCCATCACTTTCTGACTTCCTGGTTTGTTTCACCACTCTGGCCTGATTTGCTCTGGTTTGATCACTGTGTCATTGTATTATCAGGTCCTCTAGTTTACGTTTCGGTTTCACAACAATAAAACATTTCTGCTCCCTCCCCCCCCTACTCCCTGCTCCCCTCCCTCCCCCCCTGCTTCCCTCCCCTGCTCCCCTCCCCCCCCTGCTCCCTCCCCCCTGCTCCCTCCCCCCCCAGGTCTGGGCTCCAGGTTTGAGCAGCTGAAGATGGAGGTGAGGAAGGGTTCCATGGTGAACGTGAACCCCACCAACACACGCCCCCACAGCGACACCCCCGAGATCCGCAAGTACAAGAAGAGGTTCAACTCTGAGATCCTGTGTGCCGCTCTCTGGGGTGAGCGCTCGCTCGGCCCCGACGCCTTCACATCCAGTCAGACTTGATTCATATAGACGCTTTTACAAGCAGTGTCACAGCGAGCTGTGCAGGTGCCAGCATGTCAGGAGCTAGAGACAACCTGAAACCCTCAAAGAAGAAAGTCGGCTTCTGAACTGGTTGAAAATTGGGCGTTCAAACCAGAACAGACCCATTTACCTGTTGGTGGAAAAGTGTTATGAGAGTATGATTGTGTGTGTGTGTGTGTGTGTGCAGGTGTGAACCTGCTGGTGGGAACAGAGAACGGCCTGAAGCTGCTGGATCGGAGCGGTCAGGGGAAGGTCTACCCCCTCATCAACTCACGCAGGTTCCAGCAGATGGACGTTCTAGAAGGACTCAACCTGCTTATCACCATATCAGGTTAGTGGTCTTATCACTCCCTATCTCTCTCTCCTTCTCTCTCCCTCTCTCTCTCACTCTTTATCCCTCTCTCACTCCCTATCTCTCTCTCTCCTCTCTATGTCCCTCTCTCTCTCCCTCTCTCTCCCTCCCCAGGTAAGAAGAACAAGGTGCGTGTGTACTACCTGGCCTGGCTGAGGAACAAGATCCTGCACAACGACCGGAGGTGGAGAAGAAGCAGGGCTGGACCACCGTGGGGGAGATGGAGGGGTGTGTGCACTACAAAGTTGGTGAGGACCACACACATGAACATTTAGCAACGCTCTTATCCAGAGCAACTTACAGTAAGTACAGGGACATTCCCCCCGAGGCAAGTAGGGTGAAGTGCCTTGCCCAAGGACACAACGCCATTTGCCACAGCTGGGAATCGAACTGGCAACCTTCAGATTACTAGCCCGACTCCCTCACCGCTCAGCCATCCGACTCCCTTATGCAGAGCGACTTGCAGTAAGTACAGGGACATTCCCCCCGACTCGAATCGGACCGGCAACCTTCTGATTAATACTCCTTAACCGCTCAGCCATCCCCCCAGACACCAGGGTGACCAGAGTTAGGAGGTGACCAGGGTTCGATGTTAGGGACCAGTGAACCAGGCTTAGCACCCCCGCCCAGCAGGCTCCATGACTGCAACTTGATTCCGTGTTGTTATGGATGTGAAGTGCTTCCCTACAGACCAGCTCAGCTATCTCCCTGCTGTGTGTCTAGTGAAATACGAGAGGATCAAGTTCCTGGTGATCGCCATGAAGAACGCTGTGGAGGTCTACGCCTGGGCGCCCAAGCCCTATCACAAATTCATGGCTTTCAAGGTGGGTCTCTCTCTCTCCCCAGTGGGTCTCCCCCCCCCCACCCCCCCCCCCCCGCCCCGCTCTTCTCATCCTACCAGCAGGGGTTGGGTTTTCCCTGAGCTGGTCACGCATAACAGCCCTCCGATAGCCTTATGTTGTCCCTTATCTGGTTCTCTCTCTGTCCCCCCCCTCCAGTCTTTCGGAGACCTCCCTCACAGACCCCAGCTGGTTGACCTGACCGTGGAGGAGGGCCAGAGGTTAAAGGTCATCTACGGCTCGTGCGCCGGGTTCCACGCCATCGACGTGGACTCTGGGAACAACTACGACATCTACATCCCCGTGCATGTATGTGCTGCAGCAGGTTCCCTCCCCCTCAGGGTCCACCTGACTGTTGGACTGTCGCCGTGTGATACCTCTGTCAAACAGTCCACTTATTACCTGGAGATAGAGGAGAGGTTAGAGAAATAACGGGAGACATTCGACAGTAGAGATACCGCGTAGAGAGAGACAGGAGGCCAACTCAAGAGACGAGTCTCTCGCTCATCCATCACAGACCACTATAATAATCCCAAATTACATAGGATGGATAATTAATCGAATATATATTATAATAATCGAATAACAGATTTCTTTTTTTTCTCTCTCTCCCCGTCTCTCTCTCTCCCTCTCTGTCTCTCTCCCTCTCTCCCCGTCTCTCTCTCTCCCTCTGTCTCTCTCTCTCTCCCTCTCTCTCTGTCTCTCTCTCCCCCTGTCTCTCTCTCCTCCCCTGTCTCTCTCTCTGTCTCTCTCTCTCTCCCCGTCTCTCTCTCTCTCTCCCCCTGTCTCTCTCTCTCTCTCCCCCTGTCTCTGTCTCTCTCTCTCTGTCTCTCTCCCTCCAGATCCAGAGCCAGGTGATGCCCCATGCCATCGTGTTCCTGCCAGCTCTGATGGGATGGAGATGTTGCTATGCTACCGAGGACCGAGGGCGTGTACGTCAACACGTACGGACGCATCATCAAGGACGTGGTGCTGCAGTGGGGAGAGATGCCCACCTCCGTGGGTAAGGCTGACACACCACACACACACACACGAGATGCCCACCTCCGTGGGTAAGGCTGACACACACACACACGAGATGCCCACCTCCGTGGGTAAGGCTGACACACACACACACCACACACGAGATGCCCACCTCCGTGGGTAAGGCTGACACACACACACACACACGAGATGCCCACCTCCGTGGGTAAGGCTGACACACACACACACACACACACACACACGAGATGCCCACCTCCTGTGGGTAAGGCTGACACGCCACACACACACACAACGAGATGCCCACCTCCGTGGGTAAGGCTGACACACACACACGCACAAGGCACGGCCAAAATTGAACCGGCAACCTTCTGATTACTAGCCTGATTCCCTAACCGCTCAGCCACCTGACTCCCTGTCGTACACACACACACACACTTAGTACATGTACATACACAAACACACACACTTAGTACACACATATATTAAAGCACAGCAAACACACTCTCAGTCTTGGTTCTTTTCTCCCTCTGTGTGTGTGTGTGTGTGCGTGCGTGCGTGTGTGTGCACAGCTCACATCTGCTCCAACCAGATCATGGGCTGGGGGGAGAAGGCCATAGAGATCCGCTCTGTGGAGACGGGCCACCTGGACGGGGTGTTCATGCACAAGAGGGCCCAGAGACTCAAGTTCCTGTGTGAGAGGAACGACAAGGTTCGCACCTCTCTCTCTCTCCCTCTCTCTTTATTTGTCTGTCTCTCTGTACCTCTCTCTCTCCCTCACTCACTGTGTGTTTGTGTGTGTCTCTCTTTCTCTCTCACTCACTCACTCACTCACTCACTGTGTTTGTGTGTGTGTCTCTCTCTCTCTCTCTCTCTCTCTCCCTCACTCACTGTGTTTGTGTGTCTCTCTCTCTCTCTCTCCCTCACTCACTGTGTTTGTGTGTCTCTCTCTCAGGTGTTCTTTGCCTCTGTGCGTTCTGGAGGAAGCAGTCAGGTGTACTTCATGACCCTGAACAGGAACTGCATCATGAACTGGTGAAGCTGCTGATCTGGACGAGAGTGGACGAACTCCATACATACTCGCACACACACACACACACTCACACACACACTCCTACAGAACATCCATTCCTGCCTAACCTCCTCCAGAGTGAGATCATCACCCCTGGAATAGAACAATCCCCACCTTCATCATCCTCATCCTCCTCATCTCTGTACTGTATAGATATACTCTGTATTACTGTACCTCATTGGTGGACCTGTGATTAGTCTATTTACTAACATATTATGGGGTTATGTTTGAACATTCCTGATTGGCTATACATTGAGAAGGAGGCGGGACTAACATCTGTGACTGGTGGACCTGGGTGTAACCTCTCATCCTGGAGCTGCCTTAGCTGAATGCTGATGATCCTAGATTCAGCTGTACCGGCGCCCCCTAGAGGACGTAAGTGGTATTGTACCGGCGCCCCTAGAGGACGTAAGTGGTATTGCGTCGGGCCAAATATCCCAACTCTCTCTGACATAATTCTGATATCAGTTGAGAGGGAAAATGAACATTTTATCCTTTTTTTTTTCTTCTTTTTTTTTTCTTTTTTACTTTAATTTAAAACTTTTTACAATTATCTGACCATGATGTTTTCCAGAAAAAGCTGTTATGTTGACACTGTTGTTTTACTCTCAACCACAACACGACAGTATTAGAGTTCCTCACCCCTAAGAGATGACTGATCTGACTTAACATGTTTTAACTTTTTACCCTGGTGTCTCATTCATAAGTACAAACATCACATCTTTAAAAAGATTTTTTATTATCAGTGCTGTTTCTGTATTTGGTATTAGAATTCCTCTGTTCTTACTTTCACTCTCTACTACTTGGAGATTGCTGTTATATTGCAATATGCTGTTTTCGTGCTGTTCTTGTGTGGGGAGAGGAGCTTGGGGTTAGTTTTGTTGGTAAACTGTGATCGAGGGAGGGAGGGAGGGGGTGAGGGAGGGAGGGAGGGAGGGAGGGAGGGCAGGGTGTTCGTGGGGTGGGGTGGGGGTAGATGGAGGACGTGTGAGGTGGTTTTAAACTGTTTCTACACCGAGCGATGTGGAACATCTCGACTAGAGCGATGTGGAACATCTCGACTAGAGGGATAGACAGGAAGTAAACCAAGTTCTGAGCCAGCCGCTGGTACTGACGGGCTGAGACCAGCATTCTCACGTCCTGTTAGACATCGAAACTATCTTCAGTTTATACTCTTTTATCTATGTTCACAGTTTGTGATTCAGGTGTGCGCTTAAGCAAGAGAGAAAACGCTTGTAAATGTGCAGTTTGATCGGGTTCCGAACTATTAGATGTTACTAGCAATAGTTGTTGTTGTTCACCCAGGGCAGAGGCTGGGAGGGTCAGGGGTCAACTGTTGAAGGACTTCAGCTGGAACAGGTTCTTCAGATATCAGCCATATGTGCTCCCAACCAAAGTTAGATGTGTGATTTCCCCGTTGGGCTGGACACACCAGGGAGGACAGAGTAGAGAAGAGGATTTGGCAGGTGTGGGGTAACTTTAAACAAAAAATAAGATAGAAAAATACAACTGCACATACGTGGACTACAGAGGCTCTTGAATGACAGATGGCAGGCTTGTGAGGGGTAGATGGCAGGCTTGTGAGGGTAGACGGCAGGCTTGTGAGGGGTAGACGGCAGGCTTGTGAGGGGTAGACGGCAGGGGGGTGAAGGCAGAGGGACACGGAGCTGGTCGGGGATGGTTCTGTCTGCTGTTCCCCTGTGTGGAAGCTGTCCTGCCGGGAGCAGTCCTCACGTCCGGTCTTCCTGCTGCAGAAACAGCAGGGGGCCGTCGGGAGGGACGCCTCGCAGGAGGCTCCGGTGTCCATGGGAACGGCCCGTTTTAGTAAGCCAGGCGGTCGTGTTTACAGGTGAAGCAGTGCCTTGGAGATGGATTGAGGGAGGGGCGGTGGAGGTGGAGGGGCTGCTGGTTCTAAGATCCCTGCCTCGTGCTTCAGTTAGACCTCAGCAGGAGAGGGGATCCTGTCCACAGATCCTAGGTGTCCCTCTGGAGGGCTGTTCTGTGCCAGTTAAGTGCACTTATATCCACTAGAAATTAGACCATCCTGGTGATCCTCATCGGTTTTCATTCATAATCTGAGTGAATTTGAGATTTTATGTTTGAAGAACTTCCCTTTCTGCTTGCTGTGACTTTCTGTGGCCCGTTTTAGATTTTTTTAGATTTTTTTTATTTTGGGGAGTGAAAGCAAAACCAGTTAATCCCAACCCCATCTGGGATTAACAGAAATGCTATTCCCATGACGATGCAGTTGGAACAGTGCAGAGTAAAGCCATAGGTCACTGAGGCCTTGTGATGTCACAAGGAGATCTGACCCCAGTAACCTAGGAGACTTGTGATGTCAGAGAAGAGGTCCTTTTTGAATGATGCTTTGATAGGGGTAAAAGTGAAGTATCTTAATATATTCTGAAAGAACTATTTTATTAAATATGTAAATTATATTGATAAATTAAAATGAATGTAAATCTAAGAGGCAGATTTGTATTTGTATAACATAATTTACCGCTATATTAATCAAAGCACAACGTATTTTATGGCACAGAGTAAAGCTATAACAGAGTGGACAGGAACAGAAGGGTAAGAGTGTTTTTAGAGCGGAGGAGGAGGGGGTGGGGGTGGGGGGGGGCAGGGCAGTTCAGACGACCGAGACAGGAAATGATCTGTCATGTAGATAGATGCTCTTTGTCATATCAAATATAATGACATTTCTTATTCGTAAGCAATATAAAGTAAAGTTGAAGCCTGTTCTGTCTGTCTGACTGTAAGGATTGTGTTCTGTGGCCTTTGGCAGACTGAATGTAAGATGGTTTGTTCGTCCGTCGTGAGACAAGATATAACCATAATCTGTATTTTAGCTTAATCTCAGTTTTTTTTGTTTTTTTGTCTCGATCACAGGAAAATATATACCTTCTGATCCACATTGTCACCATAGTAACTCCTCACTCATGATGCTTGTTTGGTTTCTGCATCCATAACTTCATCCCAGTAACTGCCTTTGATGAAGTATGAACATCAATAAATGAATGATTTCGATCACCACCAGTAGGTGAACAGGATTGAGGCACTTCATGGAAGTCTCCTTGTGGAATGAACGGATGGATGAACGTATTAATCGTTTTGTAATCCAGATGATTGCTGTTGGAACCGAGACCGATCAGAGAGCGGGTAAGACTGATGGCAAGTCTAGAATCTCTATACTGATCCTTTTTCAATAATCTCTTGTTTTTTTTGAAAAATGAAAACATCTTTACACTGTATGTTTAGTGTTTGTTTTTGAAGGGTTAACTTTAGATTGTATTTCATGGACTGATAAACATTAAAGTTTGAAAAAGCTTGTGTTGAATGAACTCAAAAGTGTAAAGTCTTAATGGAGAATTGTTTGGAGTAAAAAAAAAAATAAAACATTGATTTCATCTTCAGATGTCAGTCAGATGTTAATTTGATCCATCACACGTCGTGTCTAAATAACGCAAACACCAAACATGAAAACCTAAAAGTCCAGAAGAAGAAACACACCCCAGCAAAATCTGGCAGGAGAGGCTAGATGTATTTATTAATAGTATGTACAATGTTTACTATCATAAAGTTGACATAATATATTGACAAAGTCAAAAGTATGAATATTGCCCCCTGCGTATTTGAGAGTTTGTCTCTAAATTATCAGTTTCTTTTTTTCTCGTTTACCTTATGAGTCTCTCATTTTATTGATTTCATTTAGTTTTAATTTCATCATTATTCTCTAATAATTATCCTTAAAGTGTATCTGAGGCACACAGGGAAAACATGAATAAAATAGGCGTAAAAAATTAATACAACAAAAACATCAAAACCAAAACTATCATATATTTACTTATATATGTGGGGGTAAATATCTATAAAAACAGTAACTACATGATAGCATTTAGTTTGAGCCAGAAGAAACGTTTTTTTAATTGATGGTTTATCTTAATATTCTTTTAACTGTGTCTCTTTAAAGTCGATCCATCCTGCCAGTTCTCTACTCTCTCGTATGGGTTCTATTTTCAGATTGCAGAGTGGCGCCCTCTGTCATGTCTGCACTGACTCAAATGACGAGCATGCAGAGTGGCCTCTGTCATGTCTGCACTGACTCAAATGACGAGCATGGTTACAGAGCAAAGGCAAAGGAGATTTGGGACTTCAGTAAACCAACAGGATAGCTTCTCCCGCTTAGCTCAGGGATCAAATCTTCTCAGGAAGAGTGTTTGTGTGTGTGTAGGTGTGTGTGTAGGTGTGTGAGTGTGTGTGTGTGTGTAGGTGTGTGTGTGTGTAGGTGTGTGTGTGTGTGTGTGGGCATACATGTATTTAGCAACAAAAGAAATTAGATAATACGTGTCATTTGAATATGTTTTAGTTGAGCATATGTGAGTTTGGTCACGCTGTGATTCCAATGACGTGTGTGTAACTCTGGGTTGTAGGTTAATCTGGGACGTTTTGTATTCTAGTGAACTCTTCCTGCATACAATGTGATGTGGCGTGTGTGTATTTGTGTAAACTCATATCTAATTGGCGATATATATATTATGTACAGTAAAATGTTTCAATTTGTGTGTGTGTAAATCTTACGAACAGTGTGAATACAGTGTGCAAACTATGTGTACCAAAGTGTGAGGTGTGAATAGTTGTGTATGGTCTGTGTGTGTGTGTGTGTCTGAGTGTGTGTGCGTGCGTGTGTGTGAGTGAGTGTGCACGTCATGAAGCTCGTCAGTTCCAGATCTTGAGGAAGCTGTCCCAGGAGCCAGTGGAGACCGCCATGCCGTCATCCGTCACTCCCAGGCAGCTCACACGGTTGTCGTGGCCGGCCAGCACACCTGGAGACAGAGACAGTCTCATTACAGCACCCCTGGTTCCTGGTGTCATTACAGCACCCCTGGTTCCTGGTGTCATTACAGCACCCCTGGTTCCTGGTGTCATTACAGCACCCCTGGTTCCTGGTGTCACCCCTCCTCCGCCCTCCCCCCCCCCATCTTCACCCTCCCTCCTCCTCTGCCCTCACCCCCCCTCCTCCTTTGCCCTCACCCCTCCCTCCTCCTTTGCCCTCACCCCTCCCTCCCTCCCTTCCTCCTCCCTACTCCTTCGCCCCCCCCCCCCTCACCTGCTCGATCCCCCTTCATGGCGTCCCAGATGTTGCAGTTGAAGTCGTCGTATCCGGCCAGCAGCAGGCGGCCGGAGCGGGAGAAGGCCACGGATGTGATCCCACAGATGATGTTGTCGTGGGAGTACAGGCTGAGCTCCTGGTCGGCGCGCAGGTCGAACAGACGGCAGGTGGCGTCGTCGGAGCCCGTGGCGAACGCGCTCCCGTTGGGGAAGAACTGGTGAGGGGGGAGGGGGGAGGATGGATGAGGCAAGAGGGGAAGGGATGAGGGAGGTTAGATTCACAACCAGAACACACAGAAAAACTGACACGGAACATTTTTCAAAATGGACCACTTTCTTTCTCTTTCTCTCTTTCTCGGTCTCTTTGTCTCTCTGTCTCTCTCTGTCTCTCTCTGTCTGTCTCTTTCTCTCTCTGTCTCTCTCTGTCTCTCTCTGTCTCTCTCTTTCTCTCTCTCTCTCTCTTTGTCTCTCTCTCTGTCTCTCTCTGTCTCTCTCTCTCTGTCTCTCTCTCTCTGTCTCTCTCTCTCTGTCTCTCTCTCTGTCTCTCTCTCTCTCTCTCTCTCTCTGCGGCTGAGCACTCACGCAGACGGCGTTGATGTCGGACTCGTGTCCAGTGAAGGTCTGTCTGCACATGCTGTCCCTGATGTCCCACAGCTTGATGGAGGCGTCGCACGCGCCCGACACGAAGGTGCGGAAGTCCGGGGACAGAGACAGGCTCATGACATCACCGCTGTGACCCGAGAACACCGTGGTCTGCTGGCTCGTCTCGATGTCCCACAATGCACTGGGGGAGACAACAGGAAACGTTACCCGTGGCGGCCAGGCCACCCCCCCCCCCCCCCCCTTGTTGAACTTCATCTGTTCTGCGTTCATCCAGGACTCACCAGGTAGTGTCTCCTGAACTGGTGATGATTTGATTGTCATCGATGAAGCGACAGCAAGACAGGTAACCTGGAAGAGGAGAGGGTTAGGACTCAGGGTTAGGACTCAGGGTTAGGACTCAGGGTTAGGACTCAGGGTTAGGACTCAGGGTTAGGACTCAGGGTTAGGACTCAGGGCCAGGACTCAGGGCTAGGACTCAGGGCTAGGACTCGGGGTTAGGACTCAGGGTTAGGACTCAGGGTTAGGACGCAGAGTTAGGATGCAGGCCCAGCCTGGCTGGAGGGACTGGGAGTCACCCCCCCCCCCCCCCCCCCTCCCGGCTCGTTAACACAGCTGGGGGATAAACCAGCTTCCAGCTGACTTCTACGCTCGTTATATTTTTGTTGACCTATGACTAATTAATCATGTGAGTTTTAATTCTTCCTGTGATTAGGGATCGGGGACTTGAGGATCGCTCTGGGGCCTGAAAACACACACACACCTGGCACAGGGCTGAACACACACACACACACACATCTATGTATATCACATCAGCTTGCACTACAGGAGCCATGACTCATAAGCAACGCACGATCCAGGTGTGTCGTTAACGTTCTCTGAGGTGGTTCGACGTGATTAGTGAGTGCTGCTCTGCCTACCTGTGTGCCCAGGGAGCTCCCTGCTGACTCGGACGTTTCCCTCGCGTGTCTTCAGGCAGTAGATGGAGCAGATGTTGTCCAGGCCTCCACAGGCCACGTAGTTCCCAGAGGGGGCGTACGCACAGGTCATGACCCAGGAGGAGCGCAGGGGGATGGCATGCATCTGGGGGCACAAGCTCATATATTATACAAGCTCTGGATAAGAGCGTCTGCTAAAAATGACTAAATATTAGTTTGGGGGGGTGTCTGTGTGTGTGTCTGTCTGTATGTGTGTGTCTGTGTGTGTGTCTGTATGTGTCTGTGTGTCTGTGTGTGTGTGTGTCTGTATGTGTGTGTCTGTGTGTGTGTCTGTGTCTGTGTATGTGTGTGTGTGTGTGTGTGTGTGTGTGTGTGTGTGTCTGTGTATGTGTCTGTGTGTGTGTCTGTGTATGTGTCTGTGTGTGTGTGTCTGTGTCTGTGTGTGTGTCTGTGTGTGTGTGTCTGTGTCTGTGTCTGTGTCTGTGTGTGTGTGTGTGTCTGTGTCTGTGTGTGTCTGTGTGTGTGTGTGTGTGTGTGTCTGTGTATGTGTGTGTGTGTGTCTGTGTGTGTGTCTGTGTCTGTGTGTGTGTCTGTGTGTGTGTGTGTGTCTGTATGTGTCTGTGTGTGTGTGTGTCTGTGTGTCTGTGTCTGTGTGTGTCTGTGTGTGTGTGTGTCTGTGTGTGTGTGTGTGTGTGTTATTACCTTGTTGGTGGTGTAGCTGTCCCAGATGATGAGTTTTCCGTCCTGAGAAGCGCTGACCAGCAGTCTACAAACACAGGAGAGGATCCACAGGACAGATCAGTGATTCTGTCCTGAATCACCGCTGACATGAATGTTGGAAAATCATCAAGATCAATCCTACTCATGGAGGACTGCTGGACCAGGACAAGGATCAATACGGGCCGAACACCAAACGTGACGAAAACCAGCCAATTAATTTATGGTCTGGACCTTTCCTACTTAAGACAATGTCCTAAGTAGGAAAGGAGGAAAGGTCCAGACCTTAGATATTGTCATTTATTGGGTCTCTTGTCGAAGATATGTGCATGTACATTTACATTTAGTCATTTAGCAGACACTCTTATCCAGAGCGACTTACAGTAAGTACAGGGACATTCCCCCGAGGCAAGTAGGGTGAAGTGCCTTGCCCAAGGACACAACGTCATTTTGCATGGCCGGGAATCGAACCGGCAACCTTCTGATTACTAGCCCGATTCCCTAACCGCTCAGCCATCTGACTCCCTACATGTATACGTATGTGATGGGGTGAAACACACACACACTGTCCAGTGCGGCTGGACCTTCTGAGATGCTGACCCTGCCCTGGACCCACCGTGAGTCAGTGCCCCAGTGCATGGCGTAGATCTTGGCCAGGTGCCCGCGAAGGGTACGCCTCGTCCTCATCTGAATCCTCCCCACAGGGTCCAGAGCCGCCGTGATCTAGCACACACACACCGCACACACACCGCACACACACATCGCACACCGCACGCACACACACACAGCAGCAACACACACCGCACGCACACACACACCGCACACACACACAGGTGAGATCCCAGGTGAGGAGATCACACGATCTTGGATAAGAAGAACGCCCTTCTACGCCCTGAAACCACTACTCAGTATTAGGAGTTGTTATTGAATTGGGGAGTAGGTTTGGATATGTATAATATCCAAATATAGGATATATATTTTTGTTTTGATTTGTAAGCAATCATGCCGTTATGAAGATGTGTTGTCTTGGGAACGGACGATGCTTACTTGTGTCAGGGTCGAGTCTCCACATGCTTTCCTGGCGTCCTGAAGAGGAGAGAGTAAAATGAACAGGAGGATCTGCTGAATGTCTACTGGTGGTTCCCTTCCAACACACTTTACACTAACCCAGCATCTAGGTAGTCACCAGGGGGGGCTCTGTCTGTGTAGACACTGGGTCTAGACAGACAGATACCGGGTCTAGACAGACAGATACCGGGTCTAGAGAGACAGATACCGGGTCTAGACAGACAGATACCGGGTCTAGACAGACAGATACCGGGTCTAGACAGACAGATACCAGGTCTAGATATAGACAGGGTCTAGTGTAGATCAGGTCTATGTAGTCTCCAGATACCAGGTCTATGGTAGACCTGGTCTATGGTAGACATCTTAACTCAAGACTTAATCTAGGTCTATGTCTATGATAAACACTCTACCCAAGAAAAAAAAAAGTTATACTTAAAGTAAACTTACAAAGTATAAGTACAAACATACAGTACTTACATATATTCACGTTGTCAATAAGAGCGTGAGCATGCAACATTATTACAATGTTAAGTACATTTCCAATTGTGTTGAACAAGATATAGTACAACGAAAATATATAAAACTGTCATTTAAAACCTTAAAATTAAATTTAAGTTTTGTTCTTTCCCCGCCTGTGTACTCTTTAAGGTGAACCTCCACCATCTCCACTGCCTCCTCCACTCTCCAGACTCCCTCCACCTCCTCCTCCACCCTCCAGACTCCCTCCTCCTCCACCCTCCAGACTCCCTCCTCCTCCACCCTCCAGCCTCCCTCCACCTCCTCCTCCACCCTCCAGCCTCTCTCCTCCTCCACCCTCCAGACTCCCTCCACCTCCTCCTCCACCCTCCAGACTCCCTCCACCTCCTCCTCCACCCTCCACCTCCTCCTCCACCCTCCAGATTCCCTCCTCCTCCACCCTCCAGACTCCCTCCACCTCCTCCTCCACCCTCCAGACTCCCTCCACCTCCTCCTCCACCCTCCAGACTCACTCTGATCTGGTTCCGCAGCTGCTCTGCCTCCTGGCGTAACTGCTCCAGCTCGCTCATCTTGGATCGGTCCCTGGCCGGCAAATGTAGCTCTCAGTCACCTGGAGGAGACGAGGTAGACATATCAGACACAAGGGGCGGAGCCAGAATTATATTTTGGGGGGTCCCCTCTTAAAATGAGGGAGCCACGAAAACAACACCACCGAAAGTATATATATATATATATATATATATAAAAAAATCCTAAATACTAATAAAGTATATATAAGCAAACAGAAATCTGGCGGGGGTGGACTTGTAAATGAGGGGGCCTAGGCCTCCTCAGGCCTCCTTGTGGGGGGCTACACCCCCGTCAGACACGCCTTCCTGCAAAAACGTCTTAGTTTAGACGTACAGTTAGAAATATTGCTGGAAGATCCCTTGATCTTCTACTACGCTTTCTGTTTTCACACCTTAGCTCACTAATACTGTGAGCCTACAGGTCGCCCCGGACGTCTTCTAGTTTTGAGATTGTGACATGATGTTATCTTGTATCTGGCTGTTCTACATCTTCAAAATTACTACACATTGCAACAACAAATACTGTCACTAATACGAGGCTAGATAATCCATAAATTAACTTCTGGTTTGATCGTTAATCTCTTGTTTTCTAGGGTTAGCAGGAAAGGGTGCTCAATGATAAAAAGCTTGAGGGTATAATCTGTTTGTTTGTGGCAGGGCGGCCTTGTCTGGTTTAACTGAGGAAAATAATCTGTAATCTGGTTTAATCTGAGGATGGAGAGTGCCATTTAATGGGCCCTGCTATCTATGAACAAGATATGCAGTGAAACAAGATTAGGATTACAGAGAGCAGAATTCAGCGTTAATTAGGGAGAATGATCATTATACTGTATGTGGAAGATTTACCTAAAACTACACAAGATAAATTAGCCTGTCATCTAAAACATTATGTAGGATGAGTATTATTTCATTTCTGTCATTTCAGGGTGATAGTGACTTTGATCTGATGTGGATGAACTCTTGGATAAATCAACCAACCAACCAGCCCCTCCACCTCCTCCACCTCCTCCACCTCCCAGAGAGAACGGTTTCATACTAAACCATCTCTCAGAACGGGGGGGGGGGGGGGGGGGGGGGGGGGGTTCCCTGGGATTTGCATGGGTTTGTGTTCCTATTCAAATACATCCCGCACCAGAACACTATCCTCTGCATTGCACGCTACATTTGCATCACTACATAACATGGCTTGGTCTGATCACTAGCCCTGGAGGAACAGGCCCTAACCCCATCACCACCCTAACCTAGAAGCACCAGTCTTATCTAGATGTTTTACATATTATTTGTTTTAATCCCCGTGCCTCTGTGTTAACTGTTAACCAACATCGCAAGGCCTTTGCATGAAGAAACAGGAATACGCACATACACAACATCACATCTACTAGGGAGAGAGCAATTAGCTAGGTCATTGTTCCCTGAGGGAATCTCCAACCAGATGGATCACACAGCACTAATGGAAGGCAACGGGGAGAAATTAGTGGTTCCTAGTCTCCTAGCACTGTGGCTTGTTTAGCCAATAAAGCTTTGACTGGGGTGGGGGTGGGGAACATGGGACCCCATCCTCTCCCAGGTGACCACGCTAACAACGGCACGAGGCATCATCACCACAGAGCACAACAGGGACCAGCTTGAAGGATCTGGGTGTGGGCCTCTGGCTGTCCTCATCCACAGGTTTGTTCTAACGGCTGGTTAGCAGCATGGGTGACACAGGAAGAATAGACATGGCATTGATGGGCAAGATTCATTCAAAAATTGCCCCACTTTCCCCTCATCCACGATGGTATTGAATCAGTGCTTCCTGCCCATGCCCTGAAGAGTCAGGAATATGGCAGACAAACCTTCCGGCTGAATGTGAGACTGTAACATTTGGATGTAAAACATTACACAATGTCCTTACATATCTATACGTAACCTTTATATACCGTATATATAAACTGAATATGACATGTACATATAGCTAAAATAGCTAAATCAAGCTACAAATTGTAGGTTATGGGTCAAAGCCTAGATTCTCGTAGCAAAATGATGCAAAATGACAAAGTGGCCCCACCCCTCACGTTCACACAGTAAACCACCGCTGGGGGGTTCGGTTGACATTTCATGGCTGACCAGGTCTGGATACTAAAATGAAACATGCATCAGTTGCGTCGTTGTCTCGTAAAAAGATGTATTGAAAAGATACCAAACTGCTAGTATAAAATGTAATTTTAAGGGTCAGACTACAGCATTGTTGGGCTAAAAGCTGCTCTGTAGGTGGTCTATGGGCCTCGAGGCGCAGTTTTGACTGATCCTGCTCCTCCCTCGCAGCAGTGAAAGCATACTAGCTGCCTCTAAGAATATGGCCTAATGTAGCAAGTAGAGATAGCGACTACCGTATGCATGTTTGATGGTTAATACATCGAAGTCCTTGGCTACAAACATAATTATTTCATTGAACCCCGGGCATTTGCGTTAAATGACACCGGCCCTAGCAACCGTAATATTTCCAAGCCGCTATGCAAACGCAAAATGGGAAGGAGCCGCATGAATGTAGGCTATGGCTTTCGTGTGCAAAAAGATACTAGGAAGGGGGTTCAATTGAGACGTTTGTGTCCTTTCTACACATCCATATTCCAATAATCACAATTAAGGGTGGAAATTAATTTCATCGAAATGATGAGCCTAGTCATGAAGAGGGCCATCGCTGGTAGGCTAGTCTACATCATCCAGCCATCTTACATCCAATATTTGTGACAGCATTTTATAATGGATGGCTACCTGTTTGTTAATGTTTCCGATGATGGTTTCTGGTTATTGTCGAGTAAATTCTGGAAACAATGTTTCAAAAAAAAAAGCCAGGAGTGGTTTAAGGTCCCTCGTAGTCAATAAAAAAAAATATTGTGACAAAAATACGAAGATAAATTTTACTATCCACCCTGGTTCTTCTGTTGTCGATTGTTGCTCGGTGAATCTCCAACGTTGCCCGAAACGTCAAATTAACATTACAGCGTTATACAGAGAAACCATATCTCCGTTTGATTGGACCTCTTGAAAAGATGAAATCTGCTCGTGTTCCCGTTTCCTCTTCGGAATGATTTGACTCTACGCCCGAGACCTTCAGCACAAAAACATCTTTGTCTAAGGTGGTGGAACACAATTGCAGTCTTTACACGCGCCAAAGAACATGCATTGAACCCTGTGAAATTAACACAAATGTTCTGTCTCCGAATTACTCTGTATGTGGTATCCTTGTTTCCTTCCTCTCTTGTTCACGGAGCTCTTCCTCCTCCCTCTCTCCCTCACTCCCTCACTTCGTAATGACGGTCGCCTCTTCGTCAAAAAATGAATTATTGAATAAATTGCAAAGCACTGGGGCTTGAGCTCTTGAGAGAAAAATAAAAAGAATATCAAAAAGCTACTAGGCTATCTTGCCGGAGGAGCAGAAAACGCGCCCATCGATACATCTATAACCAAGAACATGCAACAATAGCCTATTGTTTACACGTTGTATTTTTTAGTATTATTTAAATAAGCAATGTACCAATACGTGCTATAACAAATTCGGATAAAATCACCCGGTCTGCGCTTCCTAAACGTTAGATCTCATAAGCACGATTCAACCACACCCATTTCATGGAGACTGTACCATTTTACAACGCCCCCTCTGATGTCTAGCAGAACAGTAGTTCTCCATCCACTGCAGATTTAGAAAGCATCAGCATGCGGACTATGTGCACAAGCATGTAGACAGGTCTGTAGGTGAACCCTCATCCCCCTAATGCTCTGCAGGTTCACAGATAGGATAAGACCATGTCTATCTTACAAGATAAATGTCAACTATAAGCGCCTCCATAACACAGAAGCCAATTGGAGTGAATTCAAGAGGTCTTGGTTCATCCATCTTTCTATCTTCTGAGCTTTGATTGTGCTTGTGTAATTAAGACTGCAGAGTAGGCCACACGGCGAAGCGGTAATACCCCTGGAGATGATCACACCCAGGGGTTCAGATTTAATTAGTGGAGCAGGAACACTCAGAGACTACTTTGGTTTTTCTGGTTGTTCCACAACTTTTAATTTCAGTCATATGACCGGATAAGATAGGTCACTTCCTGTCCAGGGATAACTGGGGCGATCCTGCACCTTTCAGTGTGTAGTTACACAAACCACACACATTAGTCCCAGAAACTTATAGCTATATCTGACCAGAGTGAGTTTGCTTAGTGAGACAGTTCAGACTAATCGGATGTGTGATAAAGAAATATGGAATTCACAATAACCTCTACCTACGGGTCAGTAAGGGGAGAGAGAGAGAAAAGTTATTTGTTGGCAAAGTTGTCCTGGTTGTGACATGATTCAGCTCTGCGATGAAGCAAACAAACATATTTCAAGGACTGTGTTGCATTTACTGAAGGCAGTGCTATTGGAATCCGATAACTGTTCAAATTTGATGTTCCACCTGAACACGTCTGCAATACACAGACAAAGAGATAAAATGGGCTTCCAGACGCAAGATTCTGAGCCTGAGAGATTGCAATATCATACACAGGCCCATGCTACCCCCCTCCCTCCCTCCCTCCCCCCCCTCTAAGCTACACATTGGTACATCCCACCTGCACTGGCCCTCTGCAGACTCCATAAGCGACTGTAGTAAGTGAGGATAGGTTGCCTAGCAACAGCAAAGGCTTGAGCAAAGAGATGGACACAAGGAGCATATATCCACCACAAACCGCAACGATGCACGTACGCAGTCCCATCGCCACCCATGCAAAAAAAAAAAAAAAAAATAGGCGTTAAAAATTGGGTTGGTTCCAAAAGCGCAACCATCTAAAGCCTTATCACCAGACAACATTTTTTTTTCTTTTTCTGCCCGTCAAAATTCTGTAATTCGATTTTTACTTTTATTGGCAGAATTACAGGCAGCGTGATGTGATCATTTGGGTCACCACTTGCAATGTCCCTGTTGTACATTGTAAACTGGCAACCATAAAACATTAAACAGAATGTTACTTTAAACCTAATAAGCACTATGAACATGTATCATAAAAAATAGGTGTTTATGCCAAGATTTATCCTCTGTGGGATCACGTCTGAAAACCATTTCCTAAAAATTCCCCTGCTCTACCTGTAGGTGTCAGTCTATTACAGTTGATGTCACGTCACAACCTTGGAGCTAGTTTAGTCTGTAGATTACTTGGTTCTTAGATGAAGAAAAGGCACAAGGAAATGTAGTCAGACTGTCCTCACATGACACGGGGTGAAAGTATAACATGATAACTGGAGTTTTTGCTCGTGGATGCTGGTTGTTATCAAATATTATGGATGTGGTGTGAGTTTGGGGCTTGGCTTGGGAGGCGCCTGGGTAACAGTTCAGTAAATTAAGGTGGAACGGTTTCTTGATTGTGTCGGAGAGTGGGCAGGACTGGGTTACGGCCGAGAGGGAAATCATCATCAACAGCGTCTGTAGTGTGGCTAGTTAAAATGGTGTCGTACGACTCCATTGTTTATGAGATCTTTAATGAATCGCAGACGATCACGACAGTTTTGGGGAATTCCTTATATGGTCAAAGAAACTACAAGGCCCACATTGCTGAAGATTAACATGACGTCATAACCTGGCGACGCTGCATCGTCATGCGGAAAGGGAAATACATCTCCAAAACAAATCGTAAATTGTGTTGGCCATGATCGCTAGTTGCTAGCGGGCTAATATTCAGTCGTAGGTTCATTTCGAAGTCATGGAACTATATAATTTGTAAACATTCGTAAGATATGTGTGTTTCAGACGCCTAGTTTATCTAAGCTAAAGAAAAGTGTAGGTCCGCCGGGCCAACTGATTCAGCCTTGTTTCGGATTTATCTCACTCGACTCCAGCCCCACTACGCCAGTTCAGAATGAGTCTAACCATAGACGCAAACGTCTCTTTCCTTAAGTATGAACTTGCTTCAACAATCGACCAGGCTGTCAGGTGTGCAGTAGAAACCGTTTTGAAAGAAACATCAAAAGTTGTTGGACTCAAACTGGCCGCAGCCAAAACGGCCGCAGCCGAGTCTCATCGTGAGAATCAAAGTTTGAAAGAGAGACTAGAAATATCCGAGAGTGAATTGAAGGCTGTACGTTACTACATGACAGCAGCCGAGAAAAACATAAAACAGTGTTTACTTCTCGATCACAATCAATCTCGATCAAATGCTGAATGTTTGGGTTCCGTTGAGTCCGTCTCATCCCCCAGCTCGGGGAATCCACGCAACCTGCTTAGAGGCGCTCCACGAACGCAAAAGTCGTTTCGGGCTTCATCCACGAGATCTCAATTTTCAAAGTCACTCCCTAGTGTAGGACTTTGTTTGCCAACCGTACAGCATGAATGGCCGAAGAGCATAAGCGGATCCAGCTTCCGACGAATGCGGTTACCTGTCTCGGTAGCTTCTACCTCGACCGTCTCACGGTCGACGAAAGCTCCACAGTTTGAACTTGAAACCCCGTCCCAAAAGTCAGGCGAAGATACGGAAAATCAGTTTTACATTACAGACGATGGGATCGCAGAAAAAGGTAATTTAAATGATGATAAACAATATTTGCCATGTGAGAACACGAGACGTGGTCCTACATGTTGGTTAGTGCTGTTTTATCTCTGCTAGGGATCGTTAAGACTAACAACACTATTTTTTCAGAGTACAAAGTCTCAGTACATGAAGGGAACAATTATGGGCAAAAACCACTGGGGGTTGAGGAAGAAACGAAAGCTTCTGGAGACCCCGAGGAAATCCCCACGTTTGAGTTTGAGATGAACCCCCCCGCCGGTCACGAGAAGGACCTGGACCTCATCCAGGTCCTGGACGACGAGGAGCTCAAACAAGGAACAGTGAAGATTGAAGACGACTCTGACACCCCTGTCCTGGACCCCCACAACCCAGAGCCCCAAGACCAACACCCAGCGCAGATCACCGTCCCCATCGACGACACCGAGGCGGAGGGCGGTCTGATGAGCTTCGCCTCCATGCCCGTGGTCGACCCTGGCTACATGGGCCCCGTGCAGCTGGAGAGAGAGACCTCCGACAAGGTCCACCGCTGCAACGTATGCGGGCGCGGCTTCCGCCGGTTCTACTGCCTGAAGACGCACCAGCGCATCCACACGGGCGAGCGCCCGTACCCCTGCCGCTACTGCGAGAAGCGCTTCCGCCACCTGGACAGCTTGCACAAGCACCAGCGCATCCACACAGGGGAGAGGCCCTACCGCTGTGCCCAGTGTGGATGCTGCTTCAGGGAGCTGGGCCAACTGAAGAAACACAGGCTGACCCACACCCCCGAGCCCCCCGCCGCCCACCCCTCGCTCTCCCTCCTCCAGCCTGGACCCTCCTACACCTGGCCTCATCTCAACCCTCAGTCCATGGACTCCACCTGACCGGGCTGATGTCCAGGGGGAGTAGGCGTCAGTATACATGGACTCCTGTAACATGTCCCACACGCTTTTTGATAGTTTGAAAGTAACATGTCTCCCCCCCCCCCCTTTCCACACACACACACACACTTTTTATTAAGAACATTATATTTAACGTCCGCATCATCAGTTATGAAAAAAGCAACATTTCCGCCTGCTGATATTGATGGTGGAATCTCAAGTTTGTGATTTTATTTGGGTGGTGTATAGGTGCTAGGTCAGGGGCAAAGCATTCGACTGCAGATATAGAATCAGTCAAATCTCCCCATGATGTCATTTTTGATAATAGCATCTGCCAAGTGAAGATGTTTTCTTACGTTTTTCTTTTTTTGTTCTGGTGTGTGTGGTATAAGATGGATGATATTTGTATTTGTGCATGGTGAAGGTAAACTGCGGATTGTGAGGTAGGTCTAGTACTAGAATGTTGGACCATAACAGGGAAGGTACTGCCCAGTGGTTTGAGCATTTGACTGCAGATTAAGAGGTTACAGGGTCAAATCCCGCTGTACTGTAAATTGCTTGGGATAAAAGTGTATGCTAGTAAATGCATTATCATTAACTTCATTGTGTTCAGACAAGGAAAGGATGTAGTTAACAAGTTTAGCCTACTGTGTTATGTATTTGCCAGGTTAGAACCCTACTAACATTGGTTGACCATTTACTGTAAAGTTAATATATCCACAGTATTAATAAACCGGTTATTCTGTAAACAACAATAATATTTTAACATTTTTAACATTGTTTTGTCCATCTAACCTCCTCTGTAATCTTCATATAAAAAATCGGCACACTTGTATTGTCTGCGAAATAATCTTTCTTATTGAATGGACCTTCAACAGAATATTAATCTGATATGTTTTTTTCTCACACTCAGCCGCAAACGACTAATTTTGGCGTCCATAGCTTCCTAGCAACAGACCCACCCTTCTTCGTTTATCAACACGTATTTGTGGTATTTTTACCCTTCCCCTCTTCTGAGTCACATGAACACATTTTACTGTCCCGTGACCAACTCCGAACAAATAGCAAGTGAATGAACCCTAGAATTAGGGATGCGAGCATCATTGACAAACGTAGTTCAATGTCCGAACGGGGAGTGTATTTACTGACTGTTGCCGAATCACTTGAAACCACCAGACTGTTTAGAGATACATTTTGAAGCTACGCCGACACTGCACGTTGTGCCCTGGGGAAAACTCGCCGAAACCTTGCATATGAAGAGAACTTTAACATGCGGAAGTGCTAATCGCCCAGGATTTCGTTGTCAGACCCAACTGCCCAAACTCAAAAGGTGAGCTATTTGATGTGTGCGCAGTTCATAACTACAATTCACACGTCAATAACGTACATAACGCACATTCAAATGTAGCTGATTAGATGCTGTAACATCTGGCGTGCGATAGCAGAGGAAAAAGGCTACTTCCCTTTTCGGGATGGCTCGCTATACTAAAATGAGCAATAAGTTCAGTTTAGCATTTGTTGACGCTTGGAACTCTCCGTTGTGATTACATTGAGAGCAGACCGTTTGTCCTCCCTACTACATATCTAGGAACTCAACTTGTAACCTTTGCGTATCGTTGCCGTCTAGTGCTACACACTGTGAGCAGTGCCTGGACCGTAGGTTATTGATTTTAATACTGCCTAAACTGTAGCTAATTTGTGCAGGAAGGCTTAGTAGTCTAGTTACCGTCATGCAGTGAAGTATGCTTTTAACAAGGTGTGAAAAGTATGCCTTTGTGTGAACGTCATGTGTTAACATACATTTGCGATTAGAATTTAAACGTGAAAGAATTTGAAAACGAATACCGAACAACGTGTCTCCCCAACAGGCTTACATGAACCACAAAGGACGTTTCAGAAGACAACAGTGAGATGTCCGAACACACACCCCTCATCTCACATGGGGTGTGTGGTCTTCCGGTCAGTTCCACTTTTTGTGGCCTGGGCTCCGAGACCATGGGAGAAGCACCGGCTCACAGTGCCTCTCCCAGGAAGCTGAACACCTTCTTTGGAGTGATGGTTCCTACCATCCTCTCCATGTTCAGCATCGTACTCTTCCTACGAACGGGTGAGTGTATTAATGATAAATAATAATAAATTGTATTTGTTATGTGCCTTTCTTGTACTCAAAGCCCTATTAGTGTTATAGTATTGTATTGTAGGCCTACTAGTATTGTTGTAATTGCTGTGTAATACTGTAGCTGAACTGTTATCGTTGCACTGTAGTCGAGATATTATTGTTGTTGCACCGTGCCTGGTAGCTGAGATGTGGTTACTTTTGTACATGAAACTAGCTGAGGGTCTGATTGACAAAGTGAGGTGAGCAGTATGCAGGTCTAATTGATGTGTTTTCCTCCAGGGTTTGTTGTTGGTCATGCAGGCCTGTTGCAGGGTCTGTTGATGCTGGTGGTGGCCTACACCATCATCTCTCTCACCATCCTGTCCATCTGTGCCATCTCCACCAACGGGGCGGTGCAGGGAGGGGGCGCCTACTGTATCCTCCCTGCCCAGAGGCACTCGTTCTGGGACTCGCTCAGGCACTGTGACCACCAGACCTCTGGAAGTGTCATGTCGCGAGCCTGAAATGTAATTGGTGTTGCTGATGTTTGAAAAATTTTAAAAAAGTGCTTTCCTCCTTTTTCTGAAGACTTATAAGGGCATTTATCTCTCTCTGATCTGAACCGATTTGGTCCAGCCAATTTAGATCTTCACGAAATATTTACAACAGATGTGTCCAGTTTACTGTACTCTGTAGATACGTCCGAAGCTCCTTGACATACATGAACCAGTCATGATAAGCCGATCATTGGGCCCTGAGTTTGGAGGCAGCATCGGCCTCATGTTCTTCCTGGCTAAGGTGTGCGCCTGTGGGGTATACGTGCTGGGGCTAGTCGAGGCCATCCTGGATGTATTTGGTCGAGACCCAGGTATGTCATGTGACTTGTTTTTACCCCTTTAACAACTTCCCAGCATCAAAATACCTTACTGGGGAGTATGTGAATGTGTCTTCAAGTTGCTCTCCCTGTCGATGTCGCCTGTCTCAACCCCCTTTACAACTTCCCACCATGTATCCACTTTACTGGGGGTTCGAACAAGCCTAAAAGTTCAAGTTCAAGTCTTTTATTGTCAGACGCACAGAACAACACAAGGTCAGACTGGGCACTGAAATTCTTAGGACAAGACAACGCAAAGCAACCTGGCATAACATAGCATATAAGTACACAGAACATAGATTACATCCAGGATAAGCTCAAATATAGTAAACCTCCTAATATACAATAATATACAGTATTCAATACAGTATACTAAACCTCTAAATACACATAATAACCTATACTAAGTTGCTCTCCCTGTCGATGTGGCCTGTCTCCCCGGCAGTGTTGTTGGAGACGGCGGGAGTGCGTGTCCTTCCTCAGGGTTACTGGTTCACCGTGCTTTACTCCTCCGTCATCCTGCTCCTCTGCCTGTTGGTGTGTCTGGTGGGGGCGCACATCTACGCCCGCACCGCCTTCCTCATCCTGCTGCTGGTGACCGTCACCGTGGTGTCCATCCTCATCAGCCCCCTGATCGTGTCGCCCCAAGACTTTGTCATCGGCCACCGTGGCCCCGGCAACCAGACTCACTTCTACAACGTCAGCTACACAGGCTTCAACGTCACCACGCTCAGAAACAACCTGGACTGTGAGTGTCGGGGTTCAGTCTGAACGGCGGGGGGGGGGGGGGATTTGAATCTCTTGATCTGCATGTGCGATATTCGTCCCCATGCTCTACAACTGTTTGAGATGTTGCGCTGCTGTGGACAGATCAATGTTTTCACAGCTCTGGACTTTGATACCGTCTTTACTCTATTCTGACCATCGATGCTCCTGATGTGAATATCTCTCTAGAGAATGACAGGATAAAACAGGTTCTGTTAGCGTTATGGTGCAACTGTTTTCTGAGATAACGTGTAGAAAAGCTCAAGTCTTAGTGCTTGCCTTGTGCATCAATTCATATAAGGGAGTCAGATGGCTGAGCGGTGTGGGAGTCGGGCTAGTAATCTGAAGGTTGCCAGTTCGATTCCCGGCAGTGTAAAATGACGGTTGTGTCCTTGGGCAAGGCACTTCACCCTACTTGCTTCGGGGGGAATGTCCCTGTACTTACTGTAAGTTGCTCTGGATAAGAGCGTCTGCTAAATGACTAAATGTAAATGTAAAATGTAAATATAAATACCACAGAGTTATCTCTGTGCTGTAGCAGTCTGGCTCAGATGTTAGTGAGGGGGAAGTGAAACTTCACAGAGGGTGAGAGTTGAGGGTTTTACGGTTTATTTACAGGATCACCGTTGTTCCTCTTCTCTGCTCTTCTTCCTCAGCTGGCTACACGCTGGACTACAGCACCAACAAGGTGATGTCGTTCGCCAGTGTGTTCGCTGTCATGTTCACCAGCTGCACCGGGATCATGGCAGGGGCTAACATGTCAGGTACTGACGGTGCTGAGGAAGCAGTAATAACATGACCATAACTAGGGACATGGATGGATGGATATATGGATGGATGGATAGTTGGACGTATAGATGGGTATATAGATGGATGGACAGAATATTTTCACCCCACAACTCTTCCGTCTGTTTGTGACGTTCTGCGCAGGCGAGCTGAAGAACCCCAGTGTGTCAATCCCCAGAGGCACCATCGCAGCGGTCCTTTACACCTTCATCATCTACCTCCTCCTCTTCTTCCTCGTCAGCTCCACCTGTGACAGGTGAGGGGGAGGGGGGGGGGTTGCCGACACGTATTCACACTTCTGTGTTTCCTTTTACGGATATCGGAGTCAGGGAGTCAGGTGGCTGAGCGGTGAGGGAGTCGGGCTGGTAATCCGAAGGTTGCCAGTTCGATTCCCGGTCATGCCAACTGACGTTGTGTCCTTGGGCAAGGCACTTCACCCTACTTGACTCAGGGGGGAATGTCCCTGTACTTACTGTAAGTCGCTCTGGATAAGAGCGTCTGCTAAATGACTAAATGTAAATATGGAACCCGCGGTCCTGTGTGTGTGTGCCCTGCTCAGGGCCCTCCTGGTTCAGGACTACGGGTTCTTCCAGCGCATCAACGTTTGGCCCCCCTTCGTCACCATCGGGGTGTACTGCGCCTCCCTGTCGGCCGCCATGAGCTCTCTGATCGGAGCCTCCCGGATCCTGCACGCCCTGGCACTGGACCAGCTGTTTGGTGAGAGAGAGGGAACCTGCCTGTCAGACCGGGGCGGAACGGCCCACGTGCGGTCTGAAGCAGAAGTGCCAATCAGGAACTTTATTCCTGTTTGTTTGACGTTGATGGTTAATGACTCTGTGTTATCGATGGTCCTCGTAGGTTTGCCTCTGGCCCCGGCGGCCATCACGTCCCGCTCGGGGAACCCGTGGGTGGCGGTCGTGTACACCTGGGGCCTGGCTCAGGTGAGAGAAACAGGAAGTGTGGATTAACATTTACATTTAGTAGAAGCTCTTATCCAGAGCGACTTACAGTAAGTTCAGGGACTTTCTCCCTGAGGCAAGTAGGGTGAAGTGCCTTGCCCAAGGACACAACGTCATTTGGCACGGCCGGGAATTGATCCCGCAACCCTCTGATTAATAGCCCGACTCCCTAACCGCTCAGCCATCTGACCCCAATAAGTACAGGATAAGTAAGGATAAGTACAGGAAGTGTTGGGTTCTCCAGGCAGTGTCACACAGTGTTCTCTGCGTGTGTGTGTGTGTGTGGCAGTGTGTGGTGTTTGCTGGGCAGCTCAACACCATCGCGGGCCTGGTGACTGTGTTCTATCTGCTGGCCTACGCCGCTGTGGACCTGGCCTGTCTGGCGCTGGAGTGGGCCTCCGCACCCAACTTCAGGTACCGTCACGTCACTTCCTGCTCTGACATCATCCACTGTCACTTCCTGCTCTGACGTCATCCACTGTCACTTCCTGCTCTGACGTCATCCACACATCCATTATCAATCCTGCTCTGAAACCATTAGGGACAGTGAATCTCCACCTGTCACAGGTCTGTGTGTGTGTGTGCCTCTGTGTGTGCCTGTGTGTGTGTGCCTGTGTGTGTGTGTCTGTGTGTGTGTGCCTGTGTGTGTGTGTGCCTGTGTGTGTGTGTGTGTGCCTGTGTGTGTGTGTGCCTGTGTGTGTGTGTCTGTGTGTGTGTGCCTGTGTGTGTGTGTGTGTGCTGTGTGTGTGTGCTGTGTGTGTGTGTGTGTGCCAGGCCTACGTTCCAGGTGTTCTCCTGGCACAGCTGTCTCCTGGGCATCGTCAGCTGCCTGGTGATGATGTTCGTCATCAACCCTGTGTACTCGTCTGCCAGCGTGGCTCTGCTGCTGCTGCTGCTGCTGTTCCTGCATTACCGCTCTCCCACCAGCAGCTGGGGCTACATCAGCCAGGCGCTCATCTTCCACCAGGTCTGGACACTCACACACACACACAGTATATACACACACATATGCTTACACACACTTATACACACACACACTTATACACACATATGCGCACACACACACATATATACACACTCACACACACACATATACAGTATATACACACACATGCTCACACACGTACACATGTTTACACCCACACGTACCAACCTGCACACACACCTGCTGCCGTCCTAGAGACAGTGATGGCAGCAGGTGTTCAGCTTCTCCCCTCTCACCTGCCTGCAGGTGCGTAAGTACCTCCTGATGCTGGACGTGAGGAAGGACCACGTGAAGTTCTGGAGGCCGCAGGTGCTACTTATGGTGGCCAACCCTCGCTCCTCCTGCCAGCTCATCAACTTCGTCAACCAGCTGAAGAAGGGAGGGTTGTTTGTGTTGGGCCACGTTCAGCTGGGAGACCTAGGTGGCCGTTTCTATCATTCCTTATGTTTTTAAAATCAGTTAACAAGTCGTTTTTTCAGCACGTCACAACCGTGTTGTACATCAGATCCGTCACCTTTTCGTTATAATTTTTTTTAAATCTCGATGGTTGCCGTGACAGTGTGTTGTCTTGGTTACAGACTCGCTGCCCTCTGACCCCGTGCAGCAGCAGTATAACTTCTGGCTGAGCCTGGTGGACAAGCTGGGGGTGAAGGCCTTCGTAGACCTCACCCTGTCCCTGTCAGTCAGGCAGGGCACTCAGCACCTGCTACGCATCACCGGACTGGGTGAGACACAGGCCCGCCTGACATACACTTTTAGATGGCTGAGCGGTTAGGGAATCGGGCTATTAATCAGAAGGTTGCCAGTTCGATTCCCGGCTGTGCAAAATGACGTTGTGTCCTTGGGCAAGGCACTTCACCCTACTTGCCTCGGGGGGAATGTCCCTGTACTTACTGTAAGTCGCTCTGGATAAGAGCGTCTGCTAAATGACTAAATGTAAACGTAAATATCTGCACTTTAATTTGAGTTTTGAACGACACCTTATATCTTTTTAACACGCGATGTGTCTCACCTTCATCCGTGAAGGGGGCATGAAGCCCAACACCCTGGTCCTGGGTTTCTACGACAACTGCACCCCGGAGGACTACTTCCTGCACGACCCAGCGTTCTGCAAGTCCTCGCTGGGCCCCTCCGCCGGAGGCGACAACTTCGGCGTGGACCTCCCCTCCCTCCAGGCCCACTTCCCCCCCGTGCGCCACACGGAGAGCCTTCGCTGGCTGAGCGCCGACGAGTACGTGGGCATCGTCTCGGACGCCATCAAAATGAACAAGAACGTGTGCCTGGGGCGCTACTTCTTCCAGCTGGAGGGCGAGGGGCGGGAGAGCCGCACGGAGGGGGCGGAGAGGACCATCGACGTGTGGCCCCTGGACCTGCTGAGCCCGGGCCACGGGGCCCTGGTGGACGTGGGCAGCCTGTTCCTGCTCCAGATGGCCTGCGTCCTCAACATGGCCGCCAGGTGGCGCCGGGCCAGGATGAGGATCTTCCTGTGCGTGGAGGCTGAGTCCGGCGACCAGGGCTGGGTGGCGAAGGAGGAGACCTTCAGGGAGCTGCTGAGCAAGCTGCGGATCCGAGCCTCCATCAAGATCGTCCCCTGGGACGCCGTGGCACAGCTGTGCGGCCGGCGACCCGACGACTCCCCCGGCGACGAGCCCTCCAAGACGGCCCCCGT
The DNA here is from genome assembly GCA_023658055.1 of Thaleichthys pacificus. Lineage (NCBI taxonomy): Eukaryota > Metazoa > Chordata > Actinopteri > Osmeriformes > Osmeridae > Thaleichthys > Thaleichthys pacificus. Next base: position 12,042,066 of record CM042858.1, read on the forward strand.
TCTCTCGGAGCGTTTCCTGTCGGCCGTCAACCGCCTGCTGATGGACTACAGCTCCCAGGCTGCCGTGCGCTTCCTGTATCTGCCACGACCACCCGCGCTGTCCAGCCAATCGCAGCAGTACCTGGCTCAGCTGGACGCGATGACTCAGGGCTTAGGCCCCACCCTCCTGATCCACGGGCTCACCCCGGTCACATGCACCGACCTCTGACTCGTTCTCGTCGTGTAACTAGACGTACCGTTAGGACAGTAAGTGTACAATATACCGGTGATATTTATTAGGAGCAATGTGCACGGTATCATATAAAGGGATGCTTGTATATAGGTAGTGTTCTGTAAGCACAGAACAAACACCAACGGCACATCGTTGCTGTTTGATCCACAGGTAACCAGGCACGTTTCAAAGGACCGGAACAGTGATACACCCTCTAGTGTTTACGATGCAATAAAACAAAATGAAGGCCCTGCTTGTGGGTCGGCTAGGGTTAGAGGTCAAACGAAGGGATGAGAGAGGCTGTGTGTCGTGTGGCCTCACCCCCCCCCACCCCCCCCCCCCCGCTCCTGTAGCCTGTCCAGAGAGGCTAAGGGCTGTTCTGTTACAGACTACATCCATGTTAAGGCGACTACCTACTCTCTTCAGCAGTGTAGAACATATATCATGTCATGGTGGTGTTGTGGTTAAGTTAAAGAGATAACTCGCTATCTCTTATTTTGTTCTTTAATATGTTGTCATTGGACAAAGGGAAAATATGCTATCTCACCGTGGAATTTCTTATTCCTATATATTGTGCTTATTTTGCTGTAGTTCTCTAATGTATACAGTATATTTGCTTTAGTTTGGAAGATAGTACCAGACTATTCCAGACTTAAGGTCGGTCATCATTCCTGCTTGTCCAGACCCGACCCTCTTAATATCCACTTCCTGTTCACCAGCTCACTAACACTGATACAACAGCAGATGTCTCTTCTCTCTCGTCCAATAGCGTCTCTTCTCTCTCGTCCAATAGCATCTCTTCCCTTCCTGTGTTCAGGACCAGCCAGCGTCCTCGCACTGTGTATGCTTAACTGATCGAGCACAGATGGGATTTTTGTATTTATAAAAGTTACTTTGGATTACTTGATAAGCCCGCGCAAATGTCTGCAATTGTTACTGGGCGTCCGTTAGTTTGAGAGAGACCCAGACAGGGTCTCTGCTTGGGTCGACACACACTTCATAAGCTGTCCTCAGGTGAAGTTGCCCAGACTCCTGGGTGCATGAGGGGGTTCACCAGTGTGAACCAGGCTGCTGACCTAACTAGCTGTCTGATACATAGACAAGACAAGGAACTCAGAAAGAACAAAGAAGTGACATAAATGTTGTTTTATTGCGATAAGATAATGAAGCTTTTGTCAAATGCATTTTCGTTATAACGTGTTACACTGTAATATATATACTTGAAAAAAAACATTTGAGTGTTTATAAGATATAAATATAATAAAAAAGATAAAAAAGTTAACAAAATCTCCTATGCTGTGTCGATGGCCTCTACAAATGGTCCACATCCACAAGAGTTTAGACAGTGTTTAACTGTCTGAGAGCAGCATCAGCTGAAGGACAGGATTTATAAACATCTCTGATCTCACACAGATCAATCCACACCTGTCCGACCAGAAACATTCAAAAGTGCAAATCTCCTTCACCCCAGCCCAAGGGTGTAGATTTGGTGGGAACATTGAGGAGTTCAAGTAACGTAACATAACAATAATAATACTCAAACATTGCTGTTGTTTGAATATTGACACACACCAACACACACAAACTAAACCCTTGCTCCAGACCCTGGTTATAAGTCATAAAGTAATATTGTATTCAAGCATTCACTCTCATCCAGAACCACACAGAGGACCGTTTGAATCTGTAATCTCTTGATCTTCAGTCAGATGCCCCAACACTGGACTGTACCCAAGTCATAACATACAGTAACTCAATATTTCTATGTACTGTATGCATATGCAGTAGAAACAGCGTGTTTGTCTTTTGTAAAGCTCTAAGCTCCTCTTCTCCACAGACCCGATGACTTCCTAGTCCTGCTTCCCTGCTCTCCTCTCATTGGTCAGCATGGGATCCGGAATGTTTTCCAGCTGGCTCACCCAGTAGGAAGAGAGTCGTAGCCAATCAGGAAGTAAAACGGAGAGGGCTATATTCTGTGGGAGGGTGGGAGAAACTGCCACAGTCATACACATTGTAGATTTAGTGTGTCTGAGTGAGTGTGTGTGTCTAGTCTGTGTGTCTGTGTGTGTGTGTGTGTATCTGTGTGTCGGTGTGTGTGTGTCCCAGACAGACCTGCAGAGCATGGGACAGACAGCCGCTGGTGAAGGAGGAGAGGCCCACGGTGTTCAGAGCCTCTCTAGCAAAATCAGACGCCGTCTTCACCAGGAAATTGCCGGGTATGTTGTGGGTCATGTTGGTGGACACCATGAAGGGCGCCACACACTGGTGGGAGAAAATACTACATGAACCACCTTGTGAACCACCTCATCAACCACCTCATGATGAACCACAGTCATGAACCATCTCATGAACCACAGTCATGAACCATCTCATGAACCACAGTCATGAAACACAGTCATGAACCATCTCATGAACCACAGTCATGAACCATCTCATGAACCACAGTCATGAAACAGTCATGAACCATCTCATGAACCACAGTCATGAAACACAGTCATGAACCACCTCATGAACCACAGTCATGGACACAGTGAACAACATCACAACACAGAAGAAGAGATTTGTGTTTTCTTTCTCCGTACCTGAACAGTGACTCCTCGAGACTGGTATTCTGAATTCAGACATCTGGAGAAATACGTCACAAACGTCTGCAGAGACAACATGTACAACAGGTGACTATCCAATTTCCCTGGAGCGTCTGAGATCAGGTCTGGAGAGGGAGGGAGAGAGAGAGACATAGAGAGAGAGGGAGAGAGAGGGGGAGAGAGAGAGAGAGAGAGAGAGAGAGAGAGAGAGAGAGAGAGAGAGAGAGAGAGAGAGAGAGAGAGAGAGAGAGAGAGAGAGAGAGAGAGAGAGAGAGAGAGAGAGAGAGAGAGAGAGAGAGAGAGAGAGAGAGAGAGAGAGAGAGAGAGAGAGAGAGAGAGAGAGAGAGAGAGAGAGAGAGAGAGACATACCTTGGTAGAGGAGTAGAGCGCCAGCAGAGGCTGAGGTCGTGCACCTGCCTCCGACGACAAGTTGATAATCAGACCACGCCCCCTGAGAAGGACAGGAAGTGAACATGTCTTTCCAGGAAGCTCACATTTCTCAGAATCTGGATGTCATCTCTACATATCATGTCTAGATATCATCTTTAGATGTCATCTTGCTTGCCGCCTACCTTTCAACCATGCGAGGAAGAACCAGTCTGGTCATCTGTAGAATTACATTATCATCATCATCATCAATCATCATTACCATCCTCATCATCAATCATCATCGTTAACCATCGTTCAAGCAAAGTGTCCTGTGTAGTAAGGCGACCTGCTTTTACCTGAGTCACAGACAGGACGTTGCAGTTCACCACCTGGGTGATTCTCTGAGGACGAACACACCAACAACAAAGAAATTCAATATTTCTTACTTCAGCTAAACAACAACAACAACAACTTTGTTTCACTTCAGAAACTGGAGGAGCCTTGCTGTGGTTGCCGTGGTTGCTGTGGAGGGTTTGGATCCTACCTGTTCACAGTCGGGAACCTCGAGGAACAGTGCAAAGTGTCCTGTGTAGTTCATTCCTACATTGTTCACTACCATTGCAGTGAGCGGGGAGACACAGAGGGGTTTATGTTAATAATGATACATTAAATTTACATTTAGTCATTTAGCAGACGCTCTTATCCAGAGCAACTTACAGTAAGTACAGGGACATTCCCCCCCCCGAGGCAAGTATAGGGTGAAGTGCCTTGCCCAAGGACACAACGTAAATTTTTCACTGCCGGGGAATCGAACCGGCAACCTTCTGATTACTAGACCGATTCCCTAACCGCTCAGCCACCTGACTCCCTGATACATGTATTCAAGGTCTCCACTGTGACCCCTCTGGTTGATCCCAGTTGGTTGGTTGCCCTGGTAATTACCCAGAATGCCTATGTCCAGGCCCTGCAGTTGCTGGGCGATGGCGGGGTAGATGGCTGAGCCCTCGGTGAAGTCTGTCTGGATGGTTCTGGTCTGTCTTCCATACTGACTCTCTGAAACACACACACACACACACATACACATACTTCGTAACTGTACTTAAGTCGAGTTTTCTGGTATCAGTACTTCACTATTATTCTGACATATTTTTTACTAAAACACTAAAACAAGTAGTAGTAATGACTGAAGAATATGTCAGAGCCCACACTTCTTATCATACTTCTACTTGAGTGAAGGATGTGTGTACTTTGGCCAATCTCTGTTATATTGTCTGTATATACTGTTATATATTTATCTCTCTAAACTCACCAATTTCCTTGGCAACAAGGTGGAGCTTGTCTTGGGAGCGACTGATCAGGACGATATCCAGTCCTCTCCTGGACAGCTGCAGAAGACAAGAGGACTCAGGTTCAGACGCTGTTTGTTGTGTACTCATGCTTGCATATGTTCTAACTTACAAATGAACTATAAATGACTCACTTCATGTGCGTAAGCTCTACCGATCCCCGAGGTGGCACCTGTGACAACTGGATGAAAGAGATAATGGTGACGTTTTCACACCTGTGTAATCATCGTAACTGCACCTGTGCCTGACACAAATAATGTAAGAGTCACTTCATGACGTAGAGAACATTCCTCCTCCTCACTGTCAGAAAGCCGGGCAGGATCATCATTTTGATCATTATGTACTTTTCAATTGTTTAGGATTGTTGACGTTGGCAGCGACTTTGAGTCACTGAGTCGTGTAACGGCTATGCATAAGGTAGGCTACGTTCCCGTTTGAGACTGGTGTGGAACCGTACCCGGGAAAATCCTGTTCTGCCACACATATCATCATAGGATCAGGGTGGAACAGCTTCGATCCAAAATACATTTTTCACATTTTCTATATCCAATATCCCATTCAGTTGTAGGCCTGAAAGTGCTGACAAGTTAAATTAAATAATAAAAAATATCAGTTCTTCATCTTAAGTGAAAAACTCCAACTATGCATTTAGTTCCTCAACATCAACAAATAGCAAAAAATATTGTTTTTTTGCTGTTAAATTTGTCAACACTGGGCCAAACCTTAAGTAGCCTATTTCAAATATCTTAACATTATAAAATGCATTTAGGAATGCACACACACACATAATGTAATATGTGGCCTATATGTGTGAGTGCGTTGTCTAAAATATAGTAACTTAACGACCCTTACCTGCCCATTGTCCGTAGGTTTTTAAATGAACATGCCAAATTTCTGAAAGCACGTATGCTCTGAATCCTCGCCAGCATCTCCACGACCATGTCACAAAGTAGTATAGAACATAGAGGCCGCCGATGACAACAAGTCCGCACAAAAGCACAGAATCCAATACATGAGTCATTATTTGTGCCTATGTCTTTACCACAAAGCTATGGATCATGTATTCTCTTTCACAGTCTTATATATGAGAACCCTAACATAACTTTGACATGCAACCGTTCAAGCAACTAACATACCGCCCATAATCCTATTTAGTGTGTATTGGTCAGTATGACGGCCCCGCCTCTGAAAAGCTCTCCTCTGTTATTATTTACAACTGTCCAGTTCATTGAAATGTCATCAAAACTGTTTGCCAGTGAACTCGTTTCATGGAAACAAACCCGCAGGACCTTAGGCCAGTTCTCATTCTTCTGTAATCTAATCCGAGTTGTCAGTCTGAGTTATCAATCCGTGCGTCGTGCGACTCAACTACAGTGACATTGTGTATTTATTCTATCACTGAGTTGTCCTCGATCCGCTGATAATGATTTTGCCACATTCGACTTGTAAGACATCCAAAACCACAGGCAGACCATGTGCGTGCGTGGATCTTGAGATAAATGTCCGAGAGTGTTTGTAAATAGTGTGGCAAAACGGCATTGTTCTCAGTGTACAAACTTTTGGTTCCACAACGCTATCAAAAATGAACGAACAGTAAATGATACCTGGGCCGCTTGTCTTTGACGCTGCGGTGGCAGATGGTTGTTGCTTCTCTGCAACGCTAGAGGGAGCTAGAGACGCCTCCAGAAACTAAACTAAAAGTAAAAGTAGAATTATAATCTGGGATTCCCCTGTTGTGACACGTAAATAAGAGCACAGAAAATCGGATATTGGATCGAGAGAAGTGGAATTTCTGAATGTAATTATAAAAAGGTAAACTAAAAGTTAGATAGGCTACGAGATCAGACCTAGGATAACTTCAATGTGTGTTAGAATCTGGGCTGTTGGTAAAATGTTCATGTCAAATATAAACATTTAGAGAATAATAGTGTATTCGGCAATATGTTAAATTGAACCATGAAACACCATCGTGTTCCTCTTGTTTCATGAACAGTGTTTCTTGATGTTTTCAGTTCCAGCAGATTTCAGTTCCAGCAGATTTCAGGTCCAGCAGAAACATGAGTCAGTCCTCAGTGGATTTAGCTGCCTCTCCGCAGGTGAGAGAACTTTGCACTTCTGTTCCTCGATTTCACACTGTAGCCTAGAGGCTACTCTTTATTTCACTATTTGCGCGTCTCTTTGGACAAACGCGCTCGCTGAATGAATAAAATGTAACGTAAAATGTGTCGTATTTTTTACATGGACTGTACACCCCCCCCCCCCCCCCAGCCGCCATTGACGTGCCCGCGCTGTAAGAACACAGGAGCGCGGAAGATGAGCGGTCAGCTGGCCGTTTGCCGTAGGTGCTCGTCCTTTATGAGGCGTGTGTACCAGTTCTGCTGGGCCTGCAGGAGAGAGTGGACTGGCCAGGCGGGATCGGGGGTGTGCCCCCGCCCTGACTGCGCCCTCCGTGCTGCCCTGCTCTCCTCCGAGGTAATCAAGAATCAAAGCAGCTCCGTCAACGGCTGCCCTTTCTTCAGGGCCTGTCCTGGATGCACGGCCCTCCTCACACACACCGGAGACGGCTGCCCCAACATCGACTGCCCACAATGCGAAAAGAGTTTCTGCTTCCGCTGCCTGAAGACGGAATGTGATAATGATTATGATAGTGATGATGATGATGATGATGATGATGATGATTTTAATGATGATGATATAGATGTGTTAGAGGTTCCGTCACATTATAGATGTACTATTGTGGATAATAGTCAGACGATCATAGATTAGGGACTCGGGAGTATAGGGGCCCGGTGTTGAACAGTAGGCTACTGACTTTTGATGTGAATATTTTTTGTCATACTGACATCAGTACTTTTACAAGAACTATTAATCAGTAGTATACCTTTCTTTGTTAGAGAAAATCACGGGAAAAAAATATATTTATTAAAATATTGTTTTAGTTGTTCTTCAGTCTCTCTGTCTTTGTCTCTTTAAACGTCCCTGGCCCTTGATGAAAACTTGTAATTAATATATAGCCTAACTATTAACCCAGTGGGCCCAGACCGGTGTCTATAGGCCTACTTATAGATCTCTATTGTAAATACATTTTTTATAAACATTTTCAGCCACATTCGACATCAACAACCACAGGCAGAGATAATGTGCGTGCTTGAGTCTTGAGATAAATGTCCGAGTGTTTGTAAATAGTGTGAAGAAACGGCAGTTCTACAAACTGCTGGTTCCACAACGCTATCAAAAATGAACGAACAGTAAATGATACCTGGGCCGCTTGTCTTTGACGCTGCGGTGGCAGATGGTTGTTGCTTCTCTGCAACGCTAGAGGGAGCTGGAGACGCCTCCAGAAACTAAACTAAAAGTAAAAGTAGAATTATAATCTGGGATTCCCCTGTTGTGACACGTAAATAAGAGCACAGAAAATCGGATATTGGATCGAGAGAAGTGGAATTTCTGAATGTAATTATAAAAAGGTAAACTAAAAGTTAGATAGGCTACGAGATCAGACCTAGGATAACTTCAATGTGTGTTAGAATCTGGGCTGTTGGTAAAATGTTCATGTCAAATATAAACATTTAGAGAATAATAGTGTATTCGGCAATATGTTAAATTGAACCATGAAACACCATCGTGTTCCTCTTGTTTCATGAACAGTGTTTCTTGATGTTTTCAGTTCCAGCAGATTTCAGTTCCAGCAGATTTCAGGTCCAGCAGAAACATGAGTCAGTCCTCAGTGGATTTAGCTGCCTCTCCGCAGGTGAGAGAACTTTGCACTTCTGTTCCTCGATTTCACACTGTAGCCTAGAGGCTACTCTTTATTTCACTATTTGCGCGTCTCTTTGGACAAACGCGCTCGCTGAATGAATAAAATGTAACGTAAAATGTTTTTTTTTTACATGGACTGTACACCTCCCCCCCCCCCCTCCCCCAGCCGCCATTGACGTGCCCGCGCTGTAAGAACACAGGAGCGCGGAAGGTGAGCGGTCAGCTGGCCGTTTGCCGTAGCTGCTCGCCCTTTATGAGGCGTGTGTACCAGTTCTGCTGGGCCTGCAGGAGAGAGTGGACTGGCCAGGCGGGATCGGGGGTGTGCCCCCGCCCTGACTGCGCCCTCCGTGCTGCCCTGCTCTCCTCCGAGGTAATCAGGAATCAAAGCAGCTCCGTCAACGGCTGCCCTTTCTTCAGGGCCTGTCCTGGATGCACGGCCCTCCTCACACACACCGGGCTGGGCTGCCCCAACATCGTCTGCCCACAATGTAAAAAGAGTTTCTGCTTCCGCTGCCTGAAGGAAAGATGCTATCCCATTGTTATGGAGAGGCATTTGGGTCTCTTTCGTTTTTTTAATCGGATGCCTGAGATTCAGTTACTTGATGAATGTACTATTGTTGACAATAGCCAGACACTCCAAGATTAGGGCGAGCAGGAGTTTAGTGCAGAACATAGCCAAAATTCTGATGCGATTTTCTGTAATCATACTGAAATCAGTACTTTTACACTATAAACAGTAGCATACTTTCTTTGTTTTAGAAAATCATAGCAGAAAAAAAGATTTATTAAAAGTCTATTTCAGTTGTTCTTTGACATATCTCTCTGTCTTTGTCTCTTTAAATGTAACTGGTCTTTGATGAAGAATTAAAATTCATGTAACTTGTTCCTAACCCAGTGGGCCCAGACCCATGTCTATACTTAACTGGAACTCATACTGTAAATAACCTCAGATCTGACCAGGACTATTTATAACTCCAGGATTACCTGCTTGAAGTATCTGCGTTTAATCAGAGGTAATACCAGGTATTTACTGCAACTCAGCCTAGATTACTACTATGGGAACACCCAGAGCTTTAATTTCTTGGTGGATTATGAATTCTTAATAAAAATGTATCTCCAAGAGTTTGGTTTGATGAGGAGGGTGTCAAGATCACTTCATTTGTCTACTCAAAGAGGAGTTTTTTGTGTTTAGGGTTAGTGTGTTCTCCCACTGTAAGCTGCTGAGAGGTATTCATAATCAGGGGTTTTCCATTGAGCTCCTAGGCTGTTTAACAAGCACTTTATTTACGGAGCAGGCCTCAATACTGGCATCTGAGTCTGCAACAAACCTCTTAAAGCTAGCACACTATAAACCAGTGACTGACTTGTTACCTCCTTGACAGGCCTGAACCAGCACTCCTGCCAGTAAGCATGTTGGCCCATTGGTCTGTTTCACCACAGCCTGAATTGTTCTAATATAACTAAATATGACTAAATGTAAAATGACTAAATGTAAACTAGGCCTATTTTAATGTAATTGACACTGCAGGAGCCCTGTATTTGTAGGTTTTCGTGGTCGTAAGGGATCCACAACGTTTCCTCACTCTGATATTCTAAACATAGCCTTCATACTTCAGTTCACCTGGGATTTAAGTTCTCCTGCCCAGGTGTCTGAGGTCAGGTCCAATCAAGATCTTCCCTGGAGTCAGCTGATGTTTGTTGGGGTAAGGAGGGTTGGGGATGTCGGAGGTATCCCAGTAAGCCTTTTCTATTATCCTCCCACGGGTATGTGGATGTTTGATTAATTTAATTTGACACAGTGCTTAGCGGTGAGAAGAAACAGAACTCTGTGTTGCGTGTTTAGATAACGGAAAGCCGTCTCACTACGGGGTGCGGTGTCAGCACACCACCAGCACACTCTGTATGGCCTGTACATTATAACTGTAGGCCTACTTTAACAACAAACCTTGAATTAATACACTGATAATCTTAGCCTAGCGAACACATATTACGAAATATATATAACTGAACACATTTTATTGAAAACATCTAACTTCACTGTCTGGGGCTTGATTATCCAAATAAACGAGCATGATGTTAAAATGCGGCAGATGTGGACTGTTCACAAATAGCTCTAGCTAGAAAAGGGTTCGCCGCCGGCGCCTAGCATTCAGAAACTGTACAGAGCGGATTTCGCTCGACACAAACTCGCATTGATCGATTCCACTTCGTGACTGAACTTGCCATGAAATGATATGAGGGCAACATGGTGGCAAAGAGTCAAGGATAGGGTTCCTGTCGCAAGAGGAGGCCATAAAGAAAGGTTTAGCTAACGTTACATTCGTCCCATAGTGTGGTGGACAGTAGAACGCGTCATTTTTAGGGTCTATGGGCCATAGCGTTAGCTACCTAGTTAGCTGATTTAGCTAGCTATAAAGTCCGGCTTTCACAGCGAACGTTGACTACAGTAGCGGTTTGTAGGCTATAGCCAGCTAACTGTAGCAGTGGCTAAACTTACATGGTTATTATTTTAGGTAAATGTACAAGAGAAAGCACAAGGAGGCAGTATGATTGCCCCAGTATAATAGGTCACCATGTTAGTTTGTAGTCATGACAGTATCCGTTAGGGCTAAATAAGTGCTGTCGGTGGACCTGGATGGTAATTAGGTCACACAAAGGAGCCTAGGGGCTTGCTCTCCACACTTATAGCTGTCCAGAGGACTGCCTGTTTTACTGAGGGGACAGGGTGAAGGCTGAGGGCAGGGTGAAGGCTGGGGGGGGGGGGGGGGGGGGGGGGTTGAGGCTGGGGGGGCGGGCTAGAGGCAGGTGACCAGGGTGGAGGCTGGGGGGGGGGGGGGGGGGCTAGAGGCTGTGGGCCAGGCTGGAGGTTGCAGGCTCTGAGGCTGAGTGTGACCTGTCTGAGGTGATCTTGGTTGGAGTTATCAGCCTGTTTCACATGCTGCTAAGAAGCTTGTGGGCAGCTGCTCAGTTTAGCTGGACTCCATAAGACTAATCTGATTACTTCAACTGGGCGGCTATCAATCACCAGATAGCACACAGACACACACGCTCACACACACACTTAAACACACACTCACTCGGCAGAAACGTACAAGGGAAATCTTGGAGTGCGTGGTAGTTTTATGATTGTGCGAGTGCTGTTAGTTGGAGAGCATCGAGTTCTCAGAAGTATTGTTCTCTGTGTACTTTAGCGTGTTAGGCTGTGTTCTCCATGCTAGAGGTCACGTCCGTGAACCACACCTCCACCTGCTGTGGTGCAGTCTAGTTTTAGATGTTCTAGAAGTCAGACTTGCCTGTACACTAATTTGGATAAAAGTTTCTACTAAACAAACACATTCATTCAGTATAGTTTGGATCCCTATATTGCTGTACACACATTTAGTATTTGATGCCTTGAAAGCACATTTAAAGAACAATGTGTTCAAAACCTGACAGGAGTTTGTTACATAAGGATTTCAGTAAAGAGGTCTTAAAGATTCTTAGAGATCTTAATGTGATTGCTGCAGATGAGATCTCTATAAAGTGGACTCCCAGTCCCCTGCTCTTTTCTAGGAACAGGCGTAGCTGGCACCATGTGATGCCCAGACAGGAGGGAGATAGAGTCAGCGAGGAGGAGGGAGGGAGGGGGAGGTGGAGTGGGCGAGGAGGAGGGAGGGAGGGAAGTGGAGTGGGTGAGCTGGAAAGAGGGAGAGGAGGAGGAGGAGGAAGGGAGGTGGGGTGATGAAGACGGAGAAAGAGGGAGGCAGGATTCAGGGACATATTAATACCAGACGTGGAATCTCCCATCTAGTGAGGTCAGCATGTGTGCCATCCGCTCCTCTCTGCTTCTCCTCGCCGACTCATCAAACCCACTAATGGGACTCTGGGCAGTAGTTGTGGGGCAGTGACGAAGGAAATTAACCAGTTGTCTACACACCTGTAGCTGTCAAGCTTGTCTACTCCGAGTCTGTGTACCTGATCACAGGATACACGGCTCTGTTTGTGACCACATCACTGTTCAGTCTTCACTTACAGTCATGAAAGTCTGTTTTCTGTCCATCCTATCGCTATGAGACGGCGATTGTCCTATCGTTGTGAAACATTGCTTTTGGGTTTACGTAAAACCATGGAAACACTTTCACCCTCCTCCTACATGTCCTCCTCCCTCCCCCACCCTGAAGCTTTCTCTCAGGACAGCTCTTCAGTCTGTTAACGTGGATTAAAAGCTAAAGAGGGTTGAGAAATCAAAAGCTTGCCTGTCCTGCCCCTCCCTCCGCTTCACCTGCTCTCTCTCTCTCTCTCTCTCTCTCTCTCTCTCTCTCTCTCTCTCTCTCTCTCTCTCTCTCTCTCGCTCTCTCTCTCGCTCTCTCTCTCGCTCTCTCTCTCTCTCGCTCCTTCTATCGCTCTATCTTCCTTTTCCCACTGAGTCGTCCCTCCTGGTCAGGTTTACTGTTCTCGCCACCTCCTCACCAAGTCCCTCTGCTCCACGGTTTGGGGCGAGTCCCAGTCCACAAGTGGGGTGACGACTGACAGGACTACACTACAGGAAACCTGGGATACTTTTTGCAGACTTTTTTTTATTCTTCAACGAGGAGTTCAGAAACCCGTGGACATAATAATCTCACCCCGTTTGGAATACCTATGCTTGGCTCCTTGTTTCCATGTGAACGCCCTGCTGTGAAGTGCCTGCAGACAATCACTCCATTCCTAACCTGGATATTGCCGTTTGAATGCAGAGTTCATCGACATGGTATTCATATAGTCTAACACGCTCCAGGTAAGCATGGCTTCCAAATAATCCCTATACGATGTTAATCTGATTATGTGACAGAACAAAAGGGAGACACAGATAGGGAGGACAGCAATGACCGGTTCCACAGAAGCTAAATTAATGCTTTCGTCCACAAAGAAGCTTTCTGAAGGATAGTCAGGGTCAAGGTCAGATGCTAGGCCAGAAGGGAATAAACGAGGTCAAACTGGCCCCAAGAAATCGACAAAATGGATGTTCAGTTCTGCAGATGATCTAGCTAATGTCTGTGCTACGTCAGACCAGTAATGGGCCAGTGTGCTTCTTAACCTACGGGTATTAGCCGCTCGTAAGCCAGGGACATTATTAGCCAGCAAGGATAGCCGTGTTCCTGTAGATATGGCCTCTCCTAAGCAGGGCCAGCCTGACCCAATAAACAAACTAAACATTTGTTTAGGGCCCCGCGATTGGTTCAGGGCCCCCCCCAAAAAAACATTAAAAAAAAAAAAAGTGAGTAGAAGCTAGCTCTAAAGTCAACACTAACTCTCCAAATACCTTTTGTAATTCTTCTCATTCATTAGGCCTACAAAATGGTCACGTCATTCTGCTGTCGTCGTAACAGCTCAATTGGATCCAGTGTTGAAAATTTTTCTCAGTTTCAGGGTTCAGAATCTGGACTATGGCCACTAGATGGCTGTGTCATCTAAATCCAGATGTATTCCTGTTTTGATTCTGAGAAGAAATGAAGTGCTTCATAGGGGTGATAAAGGTCATGATGACCGAAAGGTGAACCGAAGAGGGTGTGGCTTAATTGGGGGAAAGTGATAGAGACATCAAGCCAGATTTATCTCCACGTTATTTGGCACCACACATAGCATGGCTTATGACACCCCCACTCCCGAGCAGCTAATCAGCTTGAGACACGCATGTCCCAGGAGTCTGGTCCAGTACCAGATCCAGATCCAGGACCTGTCTAGTCCAGGAATAGGTCCAGTCTAGTCCAGGGACAGGACCAGTCTAGTCCAGGGCTAGGTCCAGTCTAGTCCAGATCCAGTACCAGATCCAGGGACAGGACCAGTCTAGTCCAGGGCTAGGTCCAGGGCCCAGTGAAGACCCACAGGCCCCCTGGACTGGTGAGGAATCCCCAACCTGCTCTGTGAGCACAGCGTCTGCCCCAGTGGGCTTCCCAGCACACTGACAGCCTGTCTAAAGGTCTTATGGTGAGGCAGCACACTGGTAGTAAAGGTCAAACAGGAAATGGTATTGTGTACTTCCAGGTCATCACGGCCTCGTGGCAGATGTGTTCCATGTGCTGTGAGCTTGGCAGGGTTGTTGTTTCCAGTAATGGCAGCTGTCCTCCACTACTCAAAACATTTCAGATGTGAGAGACAGTTCCTTAAATTGGCGTTGTCCATTAGATTAGACTCAGGGTCCAGTTCTAGGTCTTCGGTAGTTCAATAATAGTTGGTTATTCTGTCATCAGTGATCCAAGATAACACCCTCTCTGTGTTCCTCTCTCTCCTGTCATGTCCCACGCTGGCTGTTCCATGGACGCAGTGATGGCTGGTAATTTGGTGGGTGCTTTGCCCGCGCTGGGATAGCCACCTTCCCCGCCCTCTCTCCCTCCACGCTCCCCACCCTCCCCCTCCCCTCGCCTGCATCCGAGAGAGCTCCAGAGAAGGTCTGAGGTCAAATGGCAGCTCACAAAGACGGCAGCTTCCTGCTCCAGCTGTCTCACCATCCTCGATGGCAGCCGTGCCCTGAGAGGAGGGACAGGAAGAGACTCAGGAGGAAGTCACCGCCCGCGGAGGACAGCTCTGTGCCTGCTGCTGCCGCGCCATCATCCCCGGTGTTCAGGTCGAAAAAATGGTGGGGCAGCTGGCTGATGTTGCCCCTGATCATGGCCACTTACCTACCCTGCGAGGCCTGGGCGACGACCTTCAAGGTGGCCATAGTCGGACCCTGGACATGTGACCCTTTGTTCTCCAAAGCCCTCCCTGACCTTGCGGCTCGCCTTGCCACCAGTCGCATCAACAAAGACCCGTACATCAGCAAAGGCTACTGGTACGACTACACGCTCATCAACGAGGACTGCCACTCTCCCCGCGGTCTGGCCCGCTTCGCCGAGCTGGAAGGTTACGGCTCGGCGTTCCTGGGCCCGGCCAACCCGGCCTACTGCTCCTCCGCGGCGCTGTTCGCCAAGAACTGGAACAAAGGCCTCCTCTCTTGGGGCTGTCTGAAAGCCAACATGGAGGACGGGCCGTACCCGACCTTCCTGCGACCTCTGCCGCTGTCGTCCCGCGTGCTGTTCTCCGTGCTGCGCTTCTTCCGCTGGGCTCACGTGGCGATCGTGACGGCGGAGGGCGACCTGTGGGAGGCCACAGGGAACGAGCTCGCCGCCTCGCTGCGCGCTCTCGGCCTGCCCGTCAACATCGTGGTAACCATGGAGATGGACAAGGAGGGGCCCCAGAGGGCCCTGTCCAAGGTGCGGGACACAGACCGCGTCAGAGGTGCGTGTGTGTGTCAACGCCCCAACTGAATCATTCGTTTGTTCCTCCTTTGCCTGAGCATTCTATAACATCCACTCTCTGCCTCCCCCTACTCCACTCCCCCTCCCCCTGTCCAGTGGTCATCATGTGCATGCACTCTGTCCTGATTGGTGGAGACGCCCAGTACCAGCTGCTAACCACCGCCATGGACATGCGCATGATCGACCGCGGCTACGTCTTCATCCCCTACGACACACTCCTGTACGCCCTGCCCTACCGCGACACGTCCTACCCCGTCCTGGCCAACGACACCAAGCTGCGGAAGGCCTACGACGGCGTCCTCACCATCACCATGGATCAGGGAGAGCGCAACTTCTACCAGGCCTTCAGAGACGCACAGGACTCGTATGAGATCCGCACCAGCACCCCCCCAGAGCAGGTGAGCTCCCTAACCCAGGTACCCCATCCATGCACGTAACCCTAACCCCACCAAACAGGTAACCCTAACCCCACCAAGCAGATACCTTAAGCAGGTCTCACTTGTGTATACTGTAGGCATCCAAGATGGAGGGTGTGTAATACTACTAATACAGCAGGCAAACCTCAGAAAGCAGTGACCAGTGACTGACCACAGTCTCATCCACCCTTCATTGTCCCCTCTGTACCCCGCCCCGCCCCGCCCCCACAGGTGTCTCCGTTCTTCGGCACCATCTACAACATGCTCTACTTCCTGGCCATGTCGGTGGAGCAGGCGCGTCTCTCTGACGGCCGCTGGGTGACGGGGGACGTCCTGGTCAAGAGCGAGGGGGGCTTCGAGTTCGAGGGCTTCAACCAGCCGCTGATCTCGGGCAGCGACAGGGAGGGGATGCAGGGTCGCTACGTGGTTCTGGACACCAACGGGTTCAGCTCCAGCCTCTACGCCACCCACGCCCTGGAGGCTTCACACACCTACGGCAAATACGGAAGCCTGAAGTATAAAGGGCAGTCGATCCACTTTGCTGGCAGCACGCCGTACACTGACTCCGGGTGTTGGTTCAGCTCGTACTTTGCCTGCAGCGGAGGTGAGTGATCCGGCTGTTTGGCGCGTGATTTTGGTGGAGCAGAGGATGAAGATGGTGAAGCTATGCATCATCCATCCATCCAGGGAGCTCAGATGGCTGAGCGGTTAGGGAATCGGGCTGTTAATCAGAAGGTTGCCGGTTCGATTCCCGGCCATGCAATATGACGTTGTGTAAATGTATCCATCCTTCCATCAAGGCCTGTGTTGTAACCCAGTGTCAATCCCCCCCTTCCCCTCCTCCTCCCTTCCCCCTGACAGGGATGGATGGAGCTACTCTCTTCTTCATGTTCATGCTCTGCATCATGCTGGTCGGAGGAGGAGCAGCTGCCTTCCTTCATTTCAGGTGGGCTGACGTTCAGCACACACGTTCACGCAAACCGACGGCGCAGGGGGGATTTGAACCTGCAACCTCAAACACTTTAGTCCTAGTGTATTCCCCTGATCCAAACCCCTGGTCTATATCCTGATCTATACCCCTGGTATATACCTCTGATCTATACCCGTCCCCTTGATGTATGAAGCCCATAGCTCATGTTCTCCCTGTGTCCCCCCAGGAAGAGTGGCCGGGTGGGGTTCAGTTTCGGCGGCGGCAGCATCATGGGAGCAGGGAGAGGGAACCTGAAGATGGTTCTGACTCTCGACGACCTGATCTTCATCAACACTCAGCTCAGCAGACAGGTGAGCCCGACGGCCATTCCCCAGCTCCTTCCTGTGTGTCGTCGACGCTGTCTCGCTGATCTTTGTCCACACTGTGAGCTTTGCTCCAGGAGATTATCCGCTCTAAGACCACCCTCCTCTCCCCTCCCTCCCTCCCTCCCTCCCCCCCTCCCTGAGCAGAAGCTGAACGAGGAAAGCATGATAAAGAGTCAGCTGGACATGAAGGCCTCTCGCTTCTCTGTGTCTGGTCGGAGTTACTTTGCCTCCACGCCCGAAAGCTCCAACGTGGCCGTCTATGAGGTGGGTCTGCCTGGAACACACCGAGGTGGTTGATGATGTCATCACAGTGCAGTAGTCATCACAGGACATGTGTTCCCAAATGCCCTAACCCCAACCCCAACTCTAACCATGACCCTAACACTAACCCTGATGGGAGCAAACAAACAACTAAAGCTTTGTTCATTTCAGGAATGGTTTTAAGGTCCTTTTTTGTGTTTGGTGTTCCTAAACCTTGGGATTGCGTCCAGTGGCCTGTGCAGATAATCCATGTCAGGGTTTTCATGTTTCCAGGGTGACTGGGTCTGGCTGAAGAGATGCCCCAATGGAAATGCTGTGTCATCTGTCAACGAGAAGACTAAGACTATCTTCAACATTGTGAGTGAACTCATCTAGTCCTTGGGAGACGGGGACTGAATGGAGGAGCTGTGGAAGTTGGACCCCAGAGTATCACTCCTGTCTTCCCTGTTCCTCTCTCCCTCAATCTGTCCCTCCATCCACCTGTCTCTTTATCTCTCCATCCCTCCACCCCTCCTCCAGCTCAGGGACATGCGTCATGAGAACCTGAACCTGTTCCTGGGTCTGTTCCTGGACTGCGGCATCTTTGGCATTGTGACGGAGCACTGCACCCGGGGCAGTCTGGAGGACCTGCTCAACAACGAGGAGATGCGTCTGGACTGGATGTTCAAGTCCTCCTTACTCATGGACCTTATCAGGGTGAGGAAGTCATCTAATATATACTCTTAGGATAAATATATATATACACAGTAAATGTATATATATATATATATATATATATATATATGTATATAATAGTGTTCTCTCTTCCTCTCTTCCTCTCTCTCGCTCTCTACTCTCTTTCCCTCTCTCCCCTCTTCCTCTCTTCCTCTCTCCTTTCCTCTCTCTCTCTACTCTCTGTCCCTCTCTCCTCTCTTCCTCTCTCTCTCCTTTCCTCTCCCTCTCTCCTCTCTTCCTCTCTCTCTCCTTTCCTCTCTCTCTCTACTCTCCCTCTCTCCTCTCTTCCTCTCTTTCCTCTCTCTACTCTCTCTCCCTCTCTCCTCTCTCCCTCTCTCCGTTGGCCTTGTAGGGGATGAAGTACCTGCACTATCGGGACATCATCCACGGACGCCTTAAGTCCCGTAACTGTGTGGTGGACGGCCGCTTCGTCCTGAAGGTGACTGACTACGGCTTCAACCAGGTGGTGGCCAGCCAGGACATCGAGGAGGAGGAGCAGCGGCCGGAAGGTAGGAATCATCTCCGACACGATCGTCTATGAATGTTAATAAGGGCTTCACAGATGCCCACATGCCAGCACCTGGAGTAGACATGTCTTTGGTGATCAGGTTCTGGTTTCCTCACGTCTCCACGTGTGCTCCTCTCTCATTTGTGTGTGTGTGTGTGTGTGTACGCGTGTGTGTGTGCAGACCAGCTGTGGACTGCTCCAGAGTTGCTGAGAGACAGCAAGCTGAACAGGAAGGGAAGCTTCTCAGGAGATGTTTACAGTTACGCCATCATCATGCAGGAAGTCATCTCCCGTAGTTCCCCCTTCTGTATGCTGGACATGCCTCCCAAGGGTGAGGCTGGGGCTAGGGTTGGGCTGGGGCTGGGGCTGGGGCTGGGGTTGGGGCTGGGGTTGGGGCTGGGGCTGGGGTTTGGGGCTGGGGTTTGGGGCTGCACATTTGTGTGCATACGTTTGTGTGTGTGTGTTGACAGGTTCATGTGTGTATTCATGTGTGTGTTGACGTGTGTATATTGACGCTGTGTGTGTTGACAGAGATCATCAACAAGGTGAAGTCCCCCCCTCCCCTGTGTCGGCCCTCTGTGTCGATGGACCAGGCCCCGCTGGACATGATCCAGATCATGAAGCAGTGCTGGACCGAGGAGCCCGACCGCAGGCCCACCTTCGAGGAGATCTTCAAACAGGTACCGCCAGTCACTCCCTGTCTACTAACACAGAGACAGAACAGTCAAATAGAGTAAAGTATAGTAGAGTACACTTTGTTGAAAGTGTAACTCTTCCTCCTGCTGAAAGTTTCATTCCTCCTGCTGTTACAACAAACCTGTAGCTAGCCACTGTAGCTAGCTACAGTGGCTAGCTCAGCCAGGCATCTCTAGACACGCCTGCTTGTGTGTGCATGCAGGTCAAGAACTTGACCAAAGGGAAGAAGACCAACATCATCGACTCGATGCTGCGCATGCTGGAGCAGTACTCCACCAACCTGGAGGACCTGATCCGGGAGAGGACAGAGGAGCTGGAGGTGGAGAGACAGAAGACCGACCACCTGCTGGCCCAGATGCTGCCCAAGTACGAACCCTCAAACTGACCTGACACCTGCCTGCCTCTGTCCCTCTCTCTCTCTCTCTGTCTGTCTGCCTGCCTGCCTCTCTCTGTCCCTCTCTCTGTCTGTCTGCCTGCCTGCCTGCCTCTCTCTCTCTCTCTCTCTGCCTGCCTGCCTCTGTCTCTCTCTCTCTCTCTCTCTCTCTGTCTGCCTGCCTCTCTCTCTCTCTCTGTCTGCCTGCCTGCCTGCCTGCCTCTCTCTCTCTCTGTCTGCCTGCCTCTCTCTCTCTGTCTGCCTGCCTCTCTCTCTCTCTCTTTTGTGTTAAACTGCCACATCCTGTCTCAGTGTCCAGCTGACTTCCTGTCTGTGCTCCGCAGGTCTGTGGCCCAGGCCCTGAAGACGGGCAAGCCTGTGGAACCGGAGCACTTTGCCGTGGTCACCCTGTACTTCAGCGACATCATGGGGTTCACCACCATCTCTGCCCTCAGTGAACCCATTGAGGTGGTGGACCTGCTCAACGACCTCTACTCGCTCTTCGATGCCATTATCGGACTGCATGATGTCTACAAAGTGAGAGTCCATGAACCGAGCTGTTCAGGACGGATCGTCTGTCGATGTGGAGTGCTGAGTGTGGAGTGTGTCGTGATGTGTGTGTATACGTATGCCCACCTAACCGTGTGTGTGTTCGTTCGTGTGTGTGTGTGTGTGTGTGTGTGTGTGTGTGTGTGTAGGTGGAGACTATAGGAGACGCCTACATGGTGGCGTCTGGAGTTCCCAACCGCAACGAGAACCGCCACGCTGCGGAGATGTGCAACATGTCCCTGGACATCCTGCACTGCATAGGGGCCTTCAAGATGAGGCACATGCCCGACGTGAAGGTCAAGATCCGCATCGGCCTCCACTCTGGTGAGGAGCACACTCCCGCTCGGGTCTTCAAACTCAGTACTTCAATCGCACTCAACAGAAACAAACCAGAATAGATACACAAGACTCAAACACATCGCTCTTATCCAGAGCGACTTACAGTAAGTACAGGGACATTCCCTCCGAGGCAAGTAGGGTGAAGTGCCTTGCCCAAGAACACAATGTAATTTGGCACGGCTGGGAATCAAACCAACAACCTTCTGATTAATAACCCGACTCCCTAACCGCTCAGCCATCTGACCCCCACAAACACACCATCTAGCAGCTCCCAGAAAAGTGGAATGTTTTCATTCCGGTTTCCTGACCTAGAACTCTTTGGAGCACAGGACAAACGTCAAAGGAACTGACGTCCCCGGTCACTAGACCTAAAAGGGTTATTATAACCTGATCCCTCGTCTGGAACATATTCTTGGAACCCGTGAATTCGTCATCCACTTAGCCTCTGCCATCCTATTAGGCCCTGCGTAACTCTGGTGGCCTTACTCCCGGCTAACAGCGCTTGGGACAGTTGTCCTCGTAGTTCTGGGTCCTTGTTCGTAACAGTGCCACATGAATTCTCTCGGAGGTGAGAGAGACCTGCTACAGAATGTCACCCTTCCCTACTAAAGCTATTCTGATGTTTTATCCACTGTTTTATCCATGAAATGATGAGGTGTAATCCCACGTCATCACATTCGAGTGTGTGTGTGTGTGTGTGTGTGTGTGCGTGTGTGTGTGTGTGTGTGTGAATGCGTGACTGTGTATGTATGAGGTGTGTGTGTGTGTCTTTATCTATATAAGTGTGTGTATATACGTTTGTGTATATAAATGTATGTATGTGTGTGTGACCAACAGGCCCTGTGGTAGC
Organism: Thaleichthys pacificus; assembly: GCA_023658055.1. NCBI lineage: Eukaryota > Metazoa > Chordata > Actinopteri > Osmeriformes > Osmeridae > Thaleichthys > Thaleichthys pacificus. The sequence continues at coordinate 12,063,591 of CM042858.1, forward strand.
AGGAGTGGTGGGGCTGACCATGCCTCGCTACTGCCTGTTTGGAGACACCGTCAACACCGCCTCTCGAATGGAATCCACCAGCTTGCGTAAGTACAAGTACTCATGTTCCTGTTCGTGTTCCCCCCCAAAACCCTGACTCCCCACCTAGCGCCAAGCTGCAGAGAGCAGCAGCATTGTGCTGGGGGAGCATGCAACAAGAGGCTCAAGGAGATTTACTGTGAGCGGTCCTAGGTAATCCTTTAAGACTATCAGCTGAATTAGTGGACGAATTCAAGGTTCAATGAAAACGTCCTCTCTGACTGAGGGCTGGGGTTAGAGTCAGAGGCAGGATGGATGGCGCTTGCTGTCGTGTTTGTGGTTAGCCAAATCAAATACACAGCTCTCATGCTTAAGTTTGACGAGACATTTTTATGGCGTGTATTTCTTGAGGCGATAAATGCAGAACTCACGTGTCAACATAATTTAGATTTTATATCAGTATTACAAAAGGTTAATTTCTTGGATTTCAAGATTGGATTTCCACATAATTATTTGTGGATGAGGGTTATCTATAGCAGCTAGTTAGACCCAGTTATACTCTACTCCCATCTGCTGGCCAGGAAGGTAAACTGCAGCAGCAATACAGCTGGTGTTCAAACAAAACCATGTTCCCAGGCTTTTTTGGAACCTGAGTTCTCTCTTCTTAGAGAGCTGGTTTATCCCAGCAGTCTAAGAACATTAGAGGACTCAAAATGTGGTCAAGGATTTTCTTGCACCCAAACACAGGCTTACAATCTGGAAGGAACACTCTGCCCCTGTCATTCTAAAATCGGGAACATTCCGCGTTCCGATGACAGCGCTGTAGTACATTTACATTTAGTCATTTAGCAGACGCTCTTATCCAGAGCGACTTACAGTAAGTCAGGGACATTCTCCCCGAGGCAAGTAGGGTGAAGTGCCTTGCCCAAGGACACAACGTAATTGGCACAGCCGGGAAATCGAACTGGCAACCTTCTGATTGGTAGCCCGATTCCCTAACCGCTCAGACATCTGACCCCCTGTAGTACAGGTGCCTTTGAGAGGAAATCTTGAACACAAGATACGTTTGAACAAAAAATTCAGTTCTTTGGCTTCTGGCTTATTTTCGGACAAATGGTAACCACAACGACAGTGATAACAGCTTGCGTTTAGCACTTGGGACTCCGTACTCTTCCAATCTCATCACATCGATGTTGAAACAAAGAAAGTCTGGTCGTGGATTACAGAGTGCGTTTGCAGGGCTTGTGTGTGAGTGTGACTAATGCTGTCCTCTTGTCCGTTCAGCTTACAGGATCCATGTCAACAAAAGCACAGTAGATATCCTGACTGTCCTGAACCAGGGATACAAGATAGACAACAGAGGATTGACAGAGCTGAAGGTAACCTCACACACACACACACACACACACATAACTCCCCCTTCCACACACATCCTCATAACTAAAACAAGGGTGCGGTCATTCATAATTCATGTGTTTATAATTGGAGTGCTTCATCTCTCCTTGTCTCCTGTCTCCAGGGGAAAGGGGTGGAGAACACGTTCTGGCTGGTCGGCAAGGAAGGGTTCCTCAAACCCCTGCCCGTCCCACCTGACCTCACGCCCGGGTAAGACCTCACACACACCTGTCCTCCCCACACACCTGAGGACAAGTGTTTTGTTACACTGTACCCTCTGATGATAGGGAGTCAGGTGGCTGAGCGGTGAGGGAGTCGGGCTGGTAATCCGAAGGTTGCCAGTTCGATTCCCGGTCATGCCAACTGACGTTGTGTCCTTGGGCAAGGCACTTCACCCTACTTGCCTCAGGGGGAATGTCCCTGTACTTACTGTAAGTCGCTCTGGATAAGAGCGTCTGCTAAATGACTAAATGTAAATGTAAATGATACTGTGGTTGAGCTGTTATTCACTGTACCTGGTAATCCTGGTCCCTGCTTTCCTCCCAGGGCGAGCAATCACGGCATCTGCGTGGAGGAGATTCCTGCCGACAGGAGACAGAAGTTCCTGGATCGGCAGAAGAAGATGGGCTAGAATCCGGTAAATTACTTTTTCCAAATAACTTCGAAACAGTTATGACGTATTTTACCAAACTCACACGTTTTACCTTAGTACACAAACGTTTTTGCAGTATTTTTACATTAAGCAGCTGCCTACATCAACATTAGTTCAGGAGATCCCTCAATACAGAAAGTAAAAGTGAGTTTAAATAATAAATGACAGTAGGCCTATAACAGGAATTACTGGCTTCCACTGCCCACAGCTATCACCTCCATCCACCAGGGGAAGGTTGAAGTCAGCCAACACAGATATGGACACTCTGGAGAGTTGCTGTGGAGGAGGAGGAGGAGGAGGAGGAGGAGTGTGTGCACCAGGCCAGTCCTACACACACTCGGATCAGCAGGTTGTGCCCACACAAGCCAAAGTTGGACAGACAATGTCATCAACACATCACATATGGTGCGCTGAGGAAGGATGAGTTAAAACGACAGTTTGTGATGAGAAGCATAAACAGGACGACCACGAGGGAGAACTGCTACAAAGCAGAATAGTTATAAAAGACCAACATGCTTTGATGTGCTAGAGAATCAAGTTTCTCCAAACCACCATTGGAAACCGATGGACTCTTGCTGAAGTCAACTTTAAACGACGGTTTTATCACGTGTTAAATTACTGTAATGTACTAATCTCTACTGTCTCTCTTGCTTTGTAGAATTATTTGAGTGATTTCATTACAAGCATCCCGAGGGTGTAATGTATTCCTTTTCAGTCAGGCAGATGAGTTTTAGCTCTTATGTACATCCCAACTCTCATAGTGACTGGTAGATTACCACAGACACACAAAGTAGAATATCTTTAATTCCTTACCGGTCTGAGATAGGCTTGTATTATTCTGGTTGATAGAAATTCTTCATTTTCTATAACCATGATGTTACCATAATTCAGGCCTTTGATTTATTCAATGAGAACTGAGAAAGGTTGACCCCTCCCCTTGACAACAAATGCCACTGTGTAGTCATTGACGGTAGTCTGTCAATTAGTTACGAGATTAAAATATATTTTTAGGTTAAACAGATGGGTTGAAGGCTACAACCACTGTTGCCATCAGAAGCTCCAGGAAAGGAACAGTAAAATATCACATATCATCTCTCAAAAAATAAGGCTATCATTGTTTTATTGTGCTATTGCGTTAAATCCAGGTACGTCTTTATAGACTTGTTGAGTTTTATCTCAGTCATCTCGGTCATTACATGAAACAACAATCTTTTTTTCTAACAACTAAAATATGAGATGAATGAGTGATAATTGACAAGATAATCATAACTGCCACACCATAAGGAATATTTCAATTATTCGACTCAAATACGCCACATCTATGACATTCAGAAGCTATTTTCAACACATTTCTAAAAGCAGAAGCACAGAATATTAGTGAAAAAAGTCCTATTTTTCGTGGATTATCCAATTATTGTCAAGGAACTGCTCCATAGAAGAAAAGTTTTAAGGAACTATTTGGTTACTGTTGTTCATCTGATTGACTGTAAATATAGGGTAAATGGACCCAGATAGACAAGTTTAAATGGAATAGAGCAAACTTTGCAGTGTTCAATCTGAAATGTGGACTCACTCTGTTTGTCCTCGTGTAAATAAACTAGTTTTAGAGATGTACTTTATGTCCATGTCTTTGTATTACTACATTATCTAAAAGGTAAAACCGTGGCTCTGCCTAAATCCAGTTGTTTGGTTCTGCAGTGACACCGCACCGTCTCTCGACCTAAATGACACACTGGATGGGATAGAACATCAAATCAAACTGTATTTGTTTAGCACGTTTTACTAGCAATGTAAACTTAAAACCGATAAAACAAAACAACATTAATGTGAGAATTCCTTTATTTGTATTAACCGTAACAAAGTCAACATATTTTTCCAAGGTAATATATATCTCAAGTCTACCTTTTTTTTAATCAAATCTGATTTCCCCAGTCTCAGTCATCCTCCTCCTCCTCCCCAGTCTCAGTCATCCTCCTCCTCCTCCCCAGTCTCAGCCATCATCCTCCTCCTCCCCAGTCTCAGTCATCCTCCTCCTCCTCCTCCTCCTCCCCAGTCTCAGTCATCCTCCTCCTCCCCAGTCTCAGTCATCCTCCTCCTCCCCAGTCTCAGTCATCCTCCTCCTCCTCCTCCCCAGTCTAGTCATCCTCCTCCTCCTCCCCAGTCTCAGTCATCCTCCTCCTCCTCCCCAGTCTCAGTCATCCTCCTCCTCCTCCTCCCCAGTCTCAGTCATCTTCCTCCTCCCCAGTCTCAGTCATCCTCCTCCTCCCCAGTCTCAGTCGTCCTCCTCCTCCTCCTCCTCCTCTCCATCCAGGCCCTCTGCCTCCTCCTGGGCGGCCTTCTGGTCCTCCAGAGCTGCCTTCAGCGCCTGCTCCTCCTCCAGGCTGGGGTCCTGGGCCTCCGTGATCTCTGGCCCACTGGGGTACTCGCGTTGGGGCGCAGGGGGCCCGTTTGGGGTGTAGCCATCCCCAGCAAACTTCACCCCCCAACCAATGTAGATGTTCTCGAATTTCCTACACGGATAACAAGAACAGAATAATATTTTTCTTCAAACTGGGATGTTGTCTAACCCAGGCGTTTGGTACTTTTGACTCAGACTTGGGTCAGATCGATCGCGACGAGAAATCCCATCTTACTTGCCACTCGCGTACGAATATGCCCCTGGCCACAGGTTGGAGCGCAGCACGGCAACAGCGAACTGAGATATAAGGTGTGAAGACATCCTGGAACTCCAGGGAGGGGTGTCCAACACCTCTGCAACAAACACAACGTCAGCACTTTATCGGAGCAGAATGCAGGAGGGGGGGGCTTCGAGGCCTGTAGAGAAGGGGGGGTGGGGGGTGAGGAGGGGGGGGGGGTCTCACCTATGTCCTCAGTGAGAGGAGTGAGGAGGGGGGGCCCCACTTCTGGCTCTGGCTCGTCAGGCTCTTCCTCCTTCTCCTCCTCTCCTTCCTCCTCAAAGTCTTCCTCCGGCTTCTCCACCTGGTTCACCCACACACAGCGACCCTGCAGGGGGGACTGCCTGTCAGCGTCCGGGCTGCCATGACTGTGATGGAGCCGTTACGTGGACGGCAGTGAGGACACTGCCATCCCAATCCACAGATCGTAGAGCGTTACCTGTTGTAAGATGTGCTGGACGTGATGCACCCAGGCAGACAGAGATTCGGCCATCTCGTGAACAGGTATGCCCTCGAAGTCGGGGTTCTCCTCGTAGCCGTCGCGAGCACCCTCCTCCTCCTCCTCGCCTTCCTCCTCTCCGAACTGGTAGAAGCCCAGGGGACTGACGTGTGAGCCGGCTGAGATGCGAGCTATCTGGGCCCTTAAGTAGTTGGCCTCGTTGCCCGGGAACGGGGGGTAGCTGACGACGGGGGCATCCAGTCTGCCTGTGAAGAACTTGCGGATGTGACGTGCAGCCGTCACCTGGGCTGGAGTCACAGCCGGCAGCTTCACCCAGGGAAGGCCCGGCTCTGTGCATACAAAGTAGCTGTACTTATTAGCTCCTGTGCGGTTTTCCTCTTTTGGCACCACCGGTGGAGGCTTGTAGGTAGAGCGAGGGAGAGGGTCTGCCTAAAGGGAAACAGATCGCCGTGGGTTTTAATGAACGTGAAGTACAGCAAAAACACAGGCCTCTGATTATCATCGTCATCATGAAGGACAGTAAGGAAACAGCTCTTTTATTCTCTATATCGTCTTGTTCTACTCACCACATCTACCACTTCAGTGTCCTCCTCTTCCTCCCGAGCCTCTCTCTTCTCCTCCTCCTCCACCACCTCCTCCACCACCTCCTCCTCTTCCTCCTCCCCCTCTCTGTACTCGCCTTCGGACACTATATAATTACTGTCCGTTCCCAGAATCTTGCCCCAAAAACGGCAGCGATGCAGAGGTTGCGTGTCCACCAGGTGTTTGAGTGCTAGGAATATTCTGTGCATCTCCTCTCTGCCAAGACCAACTCCAGCTTGCTCTAGGAAAAAGGCAAGCTCTCCTACATTGGGAAGGGGTGTATCAACCTGATAACAGGGGGGGGGAAAGCACATTTTGATTGACTAGATCCACAGGATATTGTTTATTTAGACTAGATGTATCTTGTCGAAGTTTTGAAAACTAACCAGCTCCTCCTCCTGATCACCCTCATCCCCGCCACCCCGAGAGAACAGCAATCTCTGCTTCTCAGCCAACAGCTGGGTAGCGGGGATGAAAGCCACATCTCGCAATGTGCTCTGCGTTTCAGGAAGCATTCCCCGCTTCACCTCACGACTCATATCTTCAAAGATGTCGACCACATTTTCTGGACGTTCATCCATCACCTTTGTTAGTAACCGTGCCAAGTGGTCGTAGCTGGAAAGTGAAGTGCGAATCAACTCTGATTAACTTCACACGCAGTCTAACTTATTTAATGCTTGACAATCCAAACTACAACCACCACTTTTTACTCACAGGTTGATGTTACTTTTAGTGCTGTTCTTCAGCAAAAAAGCCTTGAAGTTGACCGTCATTTCTTCCGTTTGGTTGGTCGGCGCAGGCTCCGGAGACGCCATCTCTATGATTTATCAAACGTTACTTGCTCTGGCAATGCTGCTAAATTGTTAGAGTAGCCACAGACAATTCGCCAAAGGTCGTATTTAACCACACATACAACATACGCCCAATTCTTTAAACTTAAGAGAAACTATTAATCAACAGCTCAAAATACTGCCGTCGGTTTTGACATTCTCTAGAATCAAAGAGTCAGTTGCGATGCTAAACAATCCGGTTGCTATGCACAATGCACGTGCACATTCGATCGCGCGGCCGGTCCACAGACTGGACCGCGGCTCTCTGACTCCGCTGGACACACTTTCAGCCCAATGTTGCATTTCAAATATCCCAAAAAATATAGACGTGATACAAACTTAGAAACAGTTTTATTCATCATGGCAAGAAGACATTTCCAATACATTTTCCAGACAAAAACATGTAACCTAGGCTTAAACCAACTAAACAACGTCTATTTTCGAAAATACATTGTCGCACTTAATTCTTTAGGAGCCGTTATTGTTTTATCTGAATCATTCTACATCTTCTGTCCGACTGTCAGATTCAGGTTCTGTGTTCCTGTCCTCTGTGACATCTTTAGACGTGTCGTTAACTTCTGGGGAGGGCTCAGTTAGCGCCTCCATCGGTTCCTCCACTGCCTCTACAGGGCCTGATGATACACAGCGTTCTTCTACCACAGGTAACTCCACCTAGAAGAATGATCATCCATGATTTACTCTACTTAAACTACCACCATGGTTACCCTTTACACATGAATATCAATATTTACAGACAAGAAATTACTGTTCCAAAATGTACACCGAGTCTGTGTACATTTTGGAACAGTAATTTCTTGTATTTTCTGTGTCACAGACCTGTTGTACCTGAGAGGTACTGCCTGTGTTCTCCTGTTGAACGGCTTGCTCTGGTTGCCCTATTTCCATCGGCTCCTCTTCTTCCTTGGGCTTCGGCGCCCTCTGCTGTACCACGGGTTCAGGTTCCTTCAGTGGTTCCAGAGGAGGTTCAGGCCTAACTACAGCCACGACTGTGGCTAGCTCAATCTACGTGTTGTAAAACAGAACAGTGGTGACAAGTGTTAAGAAGAATCTTTGAGAGGACCAATTAAAAGACCACTGGGAGGACAAGATGGCCGTCTGATATGATCTCGCTAATGACAGTTGGTCCATCACCTCCTTCTCCACAACAGGCTCCAAGGGCTCTGGTTCTGGCTTCTTGATGTTGAACTCCAGCACAGCCATCACAGAGGCAGGGATGTGGGCTTGCTGTAACATAGCAACGAGTGTATCGTTTACATCAAACATGTTCCAAAATAAAATACAAAAATCTAAATAATTTTGCCCTCAGGCCCTGTAAGTCCGGTGCGATCATTCACGAGAAGGAGACTCGTTCTCGATTCAAGATGGCCGACGGGTGCTACCTGATGGGGGGTGAAGGAGTGGACGTGCTGCAGGAGAGGGTCCCTCATCTCTGGGCAGCGCTCGAACACGCTGGTGAGCTGCGGCGGGGGCAGCTGGAGCAGCACGCTGAAGGACTGCGGCTTGGTCCTCTGGCAGCACTTCACAAAGCCCTCCCACACCTTGGGGTACTTCCACACCTGCACAGCCAGGGGAGGTACGGTTCACAACATGGGGAGACATTCCTTTGCATTTGTATCGTCTTATATATACACATATTTACTTAATAATAATTGGATAAGAGCATCAGCCAAAATGACTAAATGTAAACGTATATCTCAGTGGCGGAGCGCAACTGTCGTCGTCATTATTATGGGATGTCTGACCTGCTTGAGGATGAGGCGTGACAGGATGTTCATGACGAAGCCTCCCAGCCGAGGGTACATGGTGAGGGACTGGATGACGGTGCGCATCAGCAGCATGGGGAGCGGGTTCTGCTCCATCAGCTGCTGCATCACCACCGCCAGCACCTCCGACGTGTACACGTTCTTCTCCCCGAAGCACAGGTTGGTGGCTGCGCGCGGACAGACAACACAGCCCAAAAGCTCAGCATCGAGATGTTGGTGGAGGCAACACGAGTCGTTGTTCAGCCGTGTGGCGGATGGTGAGGATTGTGGGGAGGGGATTGGGGGAGGGTTGAGGGGAGGGTTGAGGGTGGAGGGGGGGGTTGAGGGGGAAACGACTGACCTTTGATGATGGACTTCATGTCACACTTGGTTGAGTCGATGTTGTGCAAGGCGATGAGGAGTTCCCCGGGGGTGAGAGGAGACATGGAGGAGCTGCCCTCGCCTAGACGACAGGAAGCAGGAAGTTCACTAGGAGATCTTAAGATAGACTTTCTCAACCCTGGTCCTCAAGGGATGGTCGTTATCAAGCTCAGCAGAAGCCTGGTAACGACCACCCATTTATTTGAGTCGGGTGTGTTGGAGCAGGGAAACATCTAGAACATGCAGTGTTGAAAAAGGCCGTCTTAGGGAGAAAACCACCCGACCATCACTACTAAAACGACAGTGTCTTACTGTGTTGTGTTCCAAGCAGACGATTGAAGACCTCCTTCACCACGATGGGGTTCAGCTTGATCAGCTTAGGAAGGGCCTGGATCACTTCTTTCTGCAACATCAAGGATCAGATCACCATCACTTTAACACGGACCCTTCCTCTTCGCCGGTCAAACGCAGCCACCGTTGCCGTGGAAACCATGCCCGAGAGAGAGGGCGCACACGTTCGTTTGGATGGAAGCTCACCTTTTCCAGACCGTTTATGACTGGGATCAGGAAGCGAACATCTGGCACTCGTTTGTGGTACAGGTCCCTGACTCTCTCCACCAGCTCTGGAGATGGGGGCACTGACGGAGGAGAGAGGCACCGTTCAGAAGGCACTTCCCTCAACCTTCCACTTCAACACAACCCATCACCAGCTCACAGCCTTCAAAACGATGTCTTTACCTTTATCCGTCAGAATGTGCAGACAGCGTGTGACCAGCGTCTCGGCTCCCTTGGGGCAGTTTTCCACCAGCAGCAGCAGGTCTGGGGAATTCATACCCATCCCACGGATCTAGAGAATGGGAGTCAGATGGCTGAGCGGTGAGGGAGTCGGGCTAGTAATCAGAAGGTTGCCGAGTTCGATTCCCCGCCTGTGTCAAAATGACGTTGTGTCCTTGGGCAAGGCACTTCACCCTACATTGCCTCGAGGGGGAATGTCCCTGTACTTACTGTAAGTCGCTCTGGATAAGAGCGTCTGCTAAATGACTAAATGTAAATGTAAATGTAAATGTAGAGAACCCAACAACATCCACTCTTAACCCGAGAACATCAACCCTGAGGGGATAAACTGAGCATGTGCGGTGCAGGGAAACAGAACGAGGCTTACTGGCTGCTCCACCACGCGCAGCACACTGCGCTTGATGTCAGCGATGGCCTCCGTGTAGACTGAGGCTAGCTCATGGACCAGGCGGTGGTTGAGAGGCAGGAGGGAGAGGTACAGGTACAGACACTGTCTCACGGTGTCTTCAGTCCAGGGGGAGGCCACCTCTGTGAGGGACACACACGAGGGATGCTCATTTTGGAGAGAAAAGATTTGACCTATAACCGTCGCTCGTTAACGTCGCTTAACTCTTTACGATCTTTCGGAAAAAAATTCCAACCTGTGTCCTTGTCGGCCCCAAAGAGTAAGGAGGGGGGGTTGGGATGGACGAGAAGCTGCATGTAGTTCAGGGCAAACTTCTCGATGTAGTCTCTGAGCTGGTCCTTCTCGTACATCCTCTTAATGAAGGCCAGGGCGTTAGAGCGCACCTGAAGTCACACACAGATCCATGGACGTGAGACAGCGCTTGTGTATGGAGAATGGAGATGGAAAATATGCTAGTGTGTTCAGGATTATCATATCAGATACTAGAGCCTTGATGAGAAACACAGAAAGTGATACACCACCTTCTCCTTTTCGTGTGAACTGAGGTCCAGAAGCACGTGGAGATACTGGAACTGTCTGGAGGGACGCTTGACGATCAGCTCCTTGAGGGTGGTCATGCCAAGGTACACCCGAGACTGAGACACAAACGAAACAAAAACTCAACATCCTGACGGAGCAGCCCTGTGAAAGGTCGTCAAGAGACAGTTCTCAGGAGATGAATACGTCCCGCCAGGATTACCTCATCCTCACAGTAACGCCTGATCACTTCTAATGCCGATTCTGTGATTATGGGAGCCTCCAGTACAAGCTTGGTGAAGAGCCTGGAAGAGGCAGATGGAAATACTTTGGTCATAATATCAGGAACACACACATAGTGTATACACCCATTCTATAAATGGATGTTGACATAGCCTGCCCTCACAAGTAATACATGTTTTTATTCAGAACAATTTTATCCAAAACAACATTCAGGGCGAGGCTGTGACCTAGATCTGCAGTCAGATGCTCTAACCACCGAGCTACACCCCTCCAGATAAGACTGGAGCCTGCTGCTCACCCATCCCTCTGCTCTGGCTTCTCCTGCAGGCCTGACAGCAGGGTGTACAGGCAGTGGTCGTAGCTCTCCAGCAGGCCTGTTGGCTGCTGGCTGATGTAGGTGTTGTACTCCTGGTAGAGGAGGGAGAAGGCCAGGTCGATCCTGCCTCGTATGTCCTCCAGGATGAACTCCAGCACGTTCCCCTTCATCATCCCCTCGAACTGGGTCACCAGCCTGGCCAGGAGCTTGACGCGCACCTGCATCAGGTGAAGGAGGAGATGAGGGAGAAACAGGATTGTAGGTGAAGGAGGAGATGAGTGAGAAACAGGCTTGTCTAGAAATGTGAACAATTTACATTCATTTTTCAATCTGTTCCAGAGATTTAGACATCATGATATCAAGCACTCACATGGGCCATCCCGCTCTGAGCGATGGCCTTCTCCGAGTTGAGGATCCTCTTGACGGCCATGTTGGTCAGCTTCTCCACCTGGGCCTCGCTCAGCGGCTGGATCACGTCGGCCAATCGGAACACCTTCTTCCTCCCGCTGGCGCCCGGAGCCCTGAGGAGTCACATCAAGGGAGAGCGACGTTGAGAGAGAGAGAGAGCAGAGGAGAGACCACAGCTGACCTCCAGGGCGCAGGCGAGACTCTCACTTGGTCTGTGCGGAGGGTACGATAGGCTCAGGCAGCCTCTTCACCAGGGGGGCCTCCTCGGGGGCCTGGCTCTTGTCGTAGCCCCCCACCACAGAGATCGCTTGGCCCAGGGACACTTTACGCTTGATGAGCAAGTCTTTGGAACTGGACGATTCTCCTTCCTCGTTGTTGTCCTCCTTCCCGGTGTCCTCGTCTCGCGCTCTGCACTGCTCCAGTCCTGCGGGAGGAGAGACGAGAGCGGGCAGGACGTCGTACGTCATGGGAATGCCGTTGATGCAAATCAAACAGCGGCCTCCATTCTGGAGTTTGACTGAAGCGCCGCACACACAGACGGTGATGGTGTACTTTACAGCATCCCCCTGCATGCTGCCTCTACAGCTTCCCCCTGCATGCTGCCTCTACAGCTTCCCCCTGCATGCTGCCTCTACAGCTTCCCCCTGCATGCTGCCTCTACAGCTTCCCCCTGCATGCTGCCTCTACAGCTTCCCCCTGCATGCTGCCTCTACGCCCCTCGTTCTCACCTGGTCCTATTCCAGCTGACGTCATCTGCGTAGCCATCAGCCTCGCCAGGTGTTTGATCTGAGCGTCTGTGCCTGCAGACTCCACGGGAGTGTAAGTGGCCTGGAATGAAGCTGGCATGGCATCCGGCAGGTACACCATGCTGATGAGCACCTGAAACACACACAGGGCGTCAGCTGGATGAGCGTCCACAGGGAGGGGGACGCCGATGAAACACCCGGCCTCCTTCGGCTCACCAGATTGGCCACGTTCTCCGGGGAGAGGAGCGGCCGCAGGAAGTCAGCCGTGAGGTCGATGGCCGACTGTGCTGCCGGCACGGAGGAGGGCTTGGAGACTGACGGAGGGGCAGGGTCCTCTTTGTCTTCATCGTCCTCCATCAGAGCAGGTTCTGGAAATATTGCCCCCACACACATTTTTTTGAATGAGATGTTTGTTGCTGGTTCTGCTTGGGTTTCAGGGTAAAAAAAAAAAAGAGAAAGAAAATTATTTGGATATTTGAAAAAACATCGCCTCACCGATCTTGATCTTCTTGCCCTCGGCGTAGGGCTCGTGGCGAGGTCGTTTGCGCTGCTCTCTCACCGACGGTGTGATCCGTGTGATCTCGTTCTGAGACATGCCCAGGTCCAGCAGCAGGGTGCTGATCTGGCCCTGGAACTCCAGGCTGCAGGGGTGGCGCAGCACAGCCACCAGGTGGAGCTTCAGATTCTTACGCACACTACTCACCTGGGACTTGGCCAAGGTCGGAGGCAGGTTAGCTGAGGATTAGAAATGAGATCTTCAACACTCCTATTTTTTATTGTATATCGCACATAGACTGATAAGCTCTCCAATAACCTTACATAATCTCATTATACTCTGTATAAGATACAGCATATTAAGCATTTAGCGTTTATCAGCGAGAGGAAAGTGTTTCCAGTGTGTTGACTGTGAGAGGAGAGTGTTTGTAGTGAGAGGAGAGTGTACCATGTAGCGTCTCGTAGGCCTGAACCACTTTGGACATGAACATGGGTCTCTGGCGGGCCAGGGTGGCCAGCGAGCCCAGGGCTGTGGTCAGGTTGATGCTGGTGATCGCAGGGTGGACCATGAACTTCAGAAGCTGCTCCAGGGCAGACTTGCCCTCCTCACAGAGGGTATCTGAGGAAAAACATGCAAAGAGAATCGGAACGTTTACATTCATTCAGTCGTCGTCAATGAACAGTGTCACACAACTCATGAGAATTGTGTGACTCTGTTCTATATATATATATATATATATATATATATTTTTTAAGATGATTTGTGGTGTTTTCATGCTTTATTGTACAGGAGTTTAAGTGAAGTGTGACAGGAAAGGCAGGGAGGTAGAGAGAGGGGAAGACATCCAGCAAAGGGCCCAGGCCGGACTCAAACCCAGGCGACTGCGGTAAGGCCTCAGCCTACATGGTACACTCACTTATCCGTGAGCTCCACACTGTTCTGTTCTGAGAGCGACAGGAAGTAGGGAATCAGATGGCTGAGCGGTGAGGGAGTCGGGCTAGTAATCTGAAGGTTGCCAGTTCGATTCCCAGCCGTGCCAAATGACGTTGTGTCCTTGGGCAAGGCACTTCACCCTACTTACTTCGGGGGGAATGTCCCTGTACTTACTGTAAGTCGCTCTGGATAAGAGCGTCTGCTAAATGACTAAATGTAATGTAAGTAGATTTGTTTTCTCACCGTAGCGAATGTAGGAGTGGTCTTTGGGAACTTTGTCCAAGCTGATGTCCCCCTCCTGCCTCTTGGGCGTGTCTGAGTCTGACGTCCTGGGAGAGAGAGTGATGATGAGCGACTCCGTGAACTTGATGGCGTGCGTGCGAACTCCGTCGTTGTCGAAGTCCAACAGGGCCAAAACATCCTCCTTCATCTGAGTCACCATATCCCAGCATGCCTCCTGCATCTCCGACACGGCCTTGGAGCGCACCAACCACTGGGGGTGGGGAAACGAAGAAGAAAAAACAGGTTACGCAACGCAGTTAGCATGCAGCGATCGATGGTGTGCGGTGCACGGGTTGTGTGTACCTGTAGAGCCACCCTGTAGAGCTGCGTTAGAGTTAGAATGGCCTTCTTCACCACATTCACACTCTCATCTTTAAGAAGCATGTTCAAGTTTGCGATCAGCCTCAGGAGAAGCTCATTGTCTCTTTTACTGTCAAAATAAGAAAACGAATTTCAGGTCATATGTATTTCATTGAACAAACTACTAGCAGCAGCTTCTAGTCTAACAGAGTTGCCAGTATGAATGTAGGTGAGTGAAAAAGGAGTCTGATGACATACCATGCTTCCTCAATGAAGCCAATGACAAATTTTCTAACTTCCATTGACTTGTCAGTTTGAAAGGCTATCATCTCCTACAAGGGATGAACATAAAGAAAGAGAGTGAGAATTTGTGATATAAATAAATTACTTTTAACACCGTGGCGTATGTGCTACAATTGTGAAAGCAACAGGATTTCTTACGTCTAAGAAATTGTCAAGTAATGAAGGGTCTTTGTTGATGATCAGCTCCTGAACCTGATCAAATAAACACAACAGAATTGTTCACGTTCAAGAAAAGAATGTTGCATACAATCTCTTATGTAATGTACACCGTAATTTTTAAGGATTACAAACCTGTTTGAGAACTGTGAGTTTGCTATCTGTAGCAATGAGAGCTGCCTGATTCAGAAGGTCAACAACCTGCGTGGTAAATTAAAAGTAAAACACGTAAGGAACTGTATTTAGTTTCAGATGGTTACAAACTGGACCAAGGAAAGCAAGGAAAAACTGAGATTAGGGTAAACCTTTTCACTGGTCGTCATGTCAATAGCCGTGTCCTCTCCGGTAAGATCCTGTAGAGCTACACACGTCCTCGCACCTGCACCTTCTCCGCTGCCCGAAGCCATCTATGACAGATAAAAAGTTCAGTCCTTTTAGCCTAGCGACTAGCAGTAAACTAATGCCAGTAATGTGCGCAACCACAACATGCTGTCTGATTTACTAGGACCCAGGTTTAAGTGGTTGGTCTACCAAGTAATGTTATTTGTTAGCTAGATCTATCATCTACCGGCAAAACAATTGCCCCGGCGATTGTGAGAAAACACGAGCTAGCCAGCTAGTCTACGTAGTAAGCAGGACAAAAACGAGGCTAACTAGCTACAACTTACCTTATCACACGTACTACGGCTCTGACACCACACAATACTATGGATGCAACAACAAAATGTACGAAACAAGATGTTGTTAGGTAGCCTGCTGGTCTAAAGATGTGCTAGGATGCCGCCATGTTTGACGGATGTTTGACGGTATTTCCTTGATGCAACCAAAATAAGCTTCCGGAAAAACGACTCGTTCGGTCAAGCTCCAATGACTGTGTGGTAAAAACCCAGAAAGCAATCTTTATTTAGCTAATGAAAGAAGCACATTTAAAACAGTCATCAGATAAGTGTGCTTAGCGTCATCTACATCAAACTCCAACTTGAAAGGACTTGACATGATATATTATCATCAGTCTTTGATAGTATTTTGTAACCCCTTCACACACGTATATCCCCATACCCCGTATGTGAAAAATGCAAATAAATACAAAGCAACGCAAATCAAACTAAACAAACAATTTTCCTTTCCTTTTTGTCATACCCTTTATTAATGCATGTATTTACTCCTGGATACACTATTGCAGGGGAATTCTTTCAAATATGTCAGCCAGGCATTTAATCCAATCACAGACGAGAAGCGCTCACCGACCAGAGGGCGGCTAGACAGGAACATCATTCGTCCATTTTGTACAGTCGGTCGGTGCATGATTCTCTGGCAAGAAACGATTGTGGTCTGGTGACGAGGGAAAAAGGTTTGCAATGCATATTATTAGTTTGCAATCCTGCATGAAAACTATTGTACATATGTATAATGCAATTCGATCGCTTTGGCATTGAGTCTTAAACGTAACTATTTAACGTAGCTCTAAGATTGCAAGCTGCAAGTGCAATCTACCAATGCTTTGTCGCAGAAACCGTTTTAGCTAACGCGGTTGCTAGCTACGTCTAGCTAGCTCTACATTGCTAGTCAGAAACGAAACCTTATATCACAGTTGATGAAGCAGTGCGATACTAAAGTTTGATAAATAGACTAGTATTGTCTACAGCTAGCCAAACCGTATCGGTTCAAACTGTTGTGTTAGCTAACGTAGGACTGGCGACAGGCGTTGATTAATATAGCGAGTAGCTAGCTAGTTATGTTTATCAACAGGGAAATAGATAGGCTAGCTGTTAGCTAGGCGGACTAGCTAGCTGGCTAACTAATAAACATACGCTTACTGTACATAGTTTTGCTTTGCTAGCTGTCCTTTTGCGAAAGTTAAGTATATTCTTCTAAACTCTTCCCCAGACTGAGATTGCTGATCACTGAAACTGGACGGTGCATGAAAAATGAGCGGAATCAATGTGAAGAAGCTCAAAGTCAACGAGCTGAAAGAGGAGCTTCAGCTACGTGGCCTCGAGACTCATGGACTCAAGGCGGACCTTGTCGTAAGGTTGAAGGCGGCACTTGATGCCGAAGCAGCGGGTGAGGTTGCCGGACCACCCGTTGCACAAGTTGTGGATGAGGGGGAGGAAGAACTAGATGAAGGGGGAGATGAGGACGATGACTATCCCGAAGGAGGCAACAGTCTGTCAGGTATTTCAACTCAACTTAATTTCGAAGCGAGATGTTCGTAGTAAACATGGCCATGTAGTGTATGCACTTAACGGTGTACATCTGTTGCCTTGCAGGGAGTTGTATGCAAAAGTAGTACTCATTTGTGCAGTTGTTGTGCGGTTCACAATTGACCAGTATATTTTTTACAAATCAGGGGAAGATGAGGAGTCGTACCGCGTCGAAGATCTAGCACGTCTCGACAAAGAACCTGACGGAGAACAGTCTGAGGAGGAAAATGTGATTGACGACCAGAGTGAAGAAGATAGTCTGGATGGAGGGCCGGCGTTTGGTGGAGTCCCTGCAATGAATTATGGGATTGGTGACTTCACAGATGATGTGATTGAGCCTCCGACCACAAAGGCCTTCGAGTCAGAGACGAAGCAGGAGTATCGGGCTGATACACCAGAACTTCAGATGCTAGAACCGGAGGTAAAGGAACCAGTGCATTCTGAACCAGAACCTGAAGCACGTTTGGAGGAGAATCCTGAAGCTAAACCAGGTTAGTACAATTACGAAACCTTTTTAAAACATGTTAAGGTAAAAAACCCATCGGTCATGAGAAACCATTCCTTAAGCAACCTTCCCTCACTGTATACATCTTTCTTCCCTGTTTTTTTCGGGGCGTAGATGAAATCGAGACGGACGCAGAGATCAAGATGGAGGCAGAGCACCAGCAGTCAAACAAGCCTCCTCCTCAGCTTGACCCCCAGCTTGACCCGGAAGCAGAACAGCCAGAGGAGCTCCAGAGGCGGAGCAACCAGAGCCGGTCTCTCAGGAGGAGCAACCAGATCTACCTGTGAAGGAGGAGCAGAAGGAGGAGCCAGAAGGAGGAGCCAGAAGGAGGAGCAGAAGGAGGAGCAGAAGGAGGCCCAGAAGGAGGCCCAGAAGCCCGAGCTGGACGTGAAAAAGGAGGATGAGGAGGAGGAGGAGGCCATGCAGCCCGAACCCGCCAACGACTGGGAGGCCATGGACGCGGAGCAGGCTGGCCAGGCCAAATCTGAAGATGACAAGCAGGGCGTTAACCGCAAGAGACCGCACGACGAAGGCCGTGGATACGGCTATTACGAGCACAGAGAAGACAGACGGTTAGATTAACTTGAAATTTACGTTTGTAACTTTTCTTTAAATGAAAAAAAAAAGAAAGTTAAACGCACGCAAGTTTTGTGTTTGTTTGTGGTTGAGATGCTTCATGTTTTCTGCTGGTACACACAGGGCTCGCTCACCTCAGCCCCCAGCGGAAGAGGAGGAGGAAGATTTCGACGACACTTTGGTGGCCATCGATACCTGTAAGCAAAGCCCCTTTTGCATGAATGCATGTTAAAAGAGTCATTGCAGAGTTACAAACCCTTTGAGTTAACTCACTTCTCTTCCACAGACAACTGTGATCTCCACTTCAAGGTGTCCCGCGACAGGTACAGTGGATATCCCCTGACCATCGAAGGCTTCGCATATCTGTGGTCAGGTGCGCGAGCCTCCTATGGGGTCAACAAAGGGCGAGTCTGCTTTGAAATGAAGGTACAGTGCTCTAATTTGACTTTCAGATGCATGCAAAACACTGTTGCAAATCGCTCTCTGAATTCCTGGCTTTGATCCCACGAGAACCTGTTTTTTTCCATTTGGTCTTGTTTTTTGTTGTCATCCAGATAAATGAGGAGATCTCTGTGAAGCACTTGCCCAGTAGTGAGCCTGATCCACATGTGGTGCGGATTGGCTGGTCCCTGGACAGCTGCAGTACACAGCTGGGTTAGTCTGACAAGTGTTCCAAAGGCAGAAGATAGAATATAACCCAAACCCTGTGCATTTTATACAATACAATATTCTTTAAAATATGACATGTTTTTTCCCTTTTTAAAACAGGTGAAGAGCCGTTCTCCTATGGATATGGAGGAACTGGGAAAAAGTCTTCAAACTGCAAATTTGAGGACTACGGCGAGAAGTTTGGTGAAAATGATGTCCTGGGTTGCTATGTGGTAAGCGGCGGTTGGATGTTGTTGTGCCAAAGAGAGGAGAACTGCGCAGTAGTGACTAGGGGTGGGGGGGAATCGATTCACATTTGAATTGTGATTCAGTCTGGTAGCGATTCAGATCGATTCCCAAATGTATGTGAATCGTTTTTGTATTTTTATGATGTTATATATATATATATATATATATATATATATGTATGTATTATTTATGATTTCTTTCAAAAAATCTCAGAAAAATTGTAAATCAATTTTGAATCGAATCGTGACCCCAAGAATCGAATCGTGAGGTACCAAAAGATTCCCACCCCTAATACTGACCCTCTGTCTTGTACAGGACTTTGAAAACGGAGAAGAAGTGGAGATGGCCTTCTCCAAAAACGGCAAGTGGCTGGACGCAGCGTTTCGTGTTTCTCGCGAGGAGCTGGCTGGGCGTGCTCTCATCCCCCACGTCCTGGTGAAGAACTGCGCCATCGAGTTCAACTTCGGGCAGAAAGAGGAGCCCTTCTTCCCTCTCCCAGAAGGATACACCTTCATCCAGGATGTGAAACTGGAGGACAGGGTCCGGGGAACCATTGGGCCTGTCTCCAAAGCTGACTGTGAGGTGAGCGTGGCCCTTATGATATTTGCTACATTTAGTCATTTAGCAGATGCTCTCATCCAGAGCGACTTACAGTAAGTACAGAGACATTCCCCCCGAGGCAAGTAGGGGGAAGTGCCTTGCCCAAGGACACAACCTCATTTGGCATGGCTGGGAATCGAACTGACAACCTTCAGTTTACTAGCCTGATTCCCTACAATAACTGAAATACTGTGTGCGTGCAGTTACACATGTAAAACACATCCGTGTTTTTTTTGTGTTTTTCTCTCCGCGTGTGTCTGTGTTTTGTCAGCTGCTGATGATGGTTGGCCTGCCTGCGTCCGGGAAAACAACCTGGGCCTTAAAGCACGCGCTGGAGAACCCCGAGAAGAGATTCAACATCCTGGGCACCAACGCCATCATGGAGAAAATGAAGGTTAGCTGATAATAAAGTTTTTAGTAAAAAATTAAAAAAAACGATAAAAAAAAGTTTCTCTTTGGAGCATTTCTGCTTTGTTGGGATGGAGATGGCGTAGAGACTCAGAAATATTGGATAGAGAGAGAAGGAGGAGTTCACATAGAAAATGACCCAGGCTAGAATTGAACCCGGGTCCCTGTGGTAAGGCGTTAGCCTACATTGTACGCTTACAAGCAACAACCAGGGCGCCCAGAAAATGTGATCGGTGCAGCTTGTGTAAAGGCACCACACTTAAGTCAGTAATATCACGTAAGTAATACAACTTTTAATAATATAACCCTTCAGGTGATGGGACTGCGTCGTCAACGAAACTATGCAGGCCGCTGGGACATCCTAATCCAGCAAGCGACACAGTGTCTGAACAGACTGATCCAGATCGCCGCCCGCAAGAAACGCAACTACATCCTGGACCAGGTACTGTCAGATCTCCCCCCTCCGTTTGCCCTTCTGCTGTTCTCTCATGCACATGTACATTAATGCACTTGTGATATGCTGTTTCTCTAGAAGCCTTGACCCACATCTGAACTCCTGGAAGTGACCTCACTTTCCCTTGTCGTGAACATGCTGATGAATTTGTTTTTGATTACCGTAAATGAAAAGCAGAATTTGTCGTTGTATGTTTTTTTTTGAATTTCTTGATTGTATGTCATGTTGGAAAAAGCTATAAGCTGCTAAAATAAGATGTTGAAATCAAGTAAACACTGCTGGGTGGTGAGTAAGAAAACACCTTATGTTGCTAAGTTATTGCTAAAGAGTTAGCACAGGTTTAAACTCACATCACCTCTGATGTAAGATTAGATAGATGTTATTAGATATCTACACACAGACTGCATATGGAGCTTTAAAATATTGTGTGTTAAATGAATGAAACATCAAGGTAAGTGAACTAACATGCTCAAATTTACAGGACAATGGCAAAGTTAAACTACGGTAGGTAAGGTCTAACGGACATTCGAATGCTTTGGAACATGTGAGTATTGACAGGTAGGTAGTGTATGTTTGTTACATGATGAGGAGACAAATGACCATGTAACAGGAAGCAGGTAAGTAACTGGGGACCCTGGTATTAATAATGAGATTCAATACATACATGTGTACCCCATTCGAGAGGAAGAATTCTTTTAAAATGAGTTTGCAGTGTGATCATGTAGAGTTTGAGGGCATGCAGGGCGGACAGTGTGTGAAGCTGTAATGTCGTGACGGAACAGGAATAACTAGGATATTGGTGATGCTTGAGACGAGTTAGTCTGATGTCGTGAATGTGACGTAAGACCGGGAGCAGCAGCTGTTACTGAGACACAAGAGAAGAGAACAGTCCTATTGTCAGTTGGATTTGTTACTGAGTTGTTGTAAAACAGATGCTGACGCCAGCCCAGGGTAGTAGCAGTGTGACCCAGGTCATAGCTTGGAGTTGTAACTCTTAACCTTGTTGCCACGGGTCCCCCAAGTTCGTTCTGACAGGAAACGGTTGAACTAGACACTCAAGGTAAGTTTGTGGGGTTGTGAGAGACAAGATATGTAGTTCCAGAGACCTAGGCATGACAAACGACTCTCTCACACTTTCATCATTGCAGGAATCCAATTTTCCCTCCTAATGAAGGCAAAGCCGTAAACGAAAAATAATGAAAAGCTTGTACTTCTTTCTTGTCACCATTGCTAGACAAATGTATATGGATCAGCCCAGAGACGAAAAATGCGTCCTTTTGAAGGTTTTCAACGCAAGGCTATTGTAATTTGTCCCACGGACGAGGATATTAAAGAGCGAACGTTAAAGCGAACTGATGAGGAAGGGAAGGATGTGCCCGATCATGCTGTTTTAGAAATGAAAGGTAGGAATTCCATGGATAACCCCCCCCCCCCTCCAAAAAATAAAAAAAACAACACAAGACAATGTATTTGCCATGTTTTTTTTGTTTTGACGAAAGTCGGAAGACACCCCCCCCCCCCTCCCCCCCATCCCCTCCCCCCAGAGAGATACTCTCTGTCTTCCCTCTGTTTTTCATTCTCTTGTTCTTGTCACTTTCATCCCCCATTTCTCTGGCACTGCAAATTCGGGTGACGTCCGATTCAAGTGTTGGCTTTTTGGCTTTAACCCTTGAAGGATTATCCTGCGTTTACATTTTCAGTTACAAATTTTATGGAAGCCATTGGTTGGAGTTCAGACACCCCAGTAGTATGATCAGGACACTTATGTCAATAGACTACGCTACCACAAGCTCTGCTTGTGGTTTGCAGCTGCAGACTATTACCCCTCTTTTCATAACTTTTTAGTTAGTTTTAGTTTATTTTTTAATTTGTTTGATTTAGTTTATTTTCTCCTTCATTTCCATTATCTATCTAAACTGGAGCAAATCCTCCCCAGTCCTTTTGAGGTAAAGTTTTGCTCCAGGCCTGTATAACTTTCTCTATCACCTAACGTGTTCTCCCCCACTTCCGTCTTCCCCCCCTCTCTCCCCCCGTCTCCCGTGGTCAATAAGATGGTGATAACGCTTTTCTTTGTCTTTCGACGGCGCCGCCTCACCCGTCCTGACCGCGCTCCTCTGCTTCCCGTAGCCAACTTTGTGCTCCCAGAAGCTGGAGAGTTTCTAGACGAGGTGTCCTACGTGGAGCTGCAGCACGATGAAGCTGAGGTGCTGGTCAAGCAGTACATCGAGGAGGGCCGCAAGGCCGGCCCGCCCCCAGACAAGCGCTTCGACAACCGCCAGGGGGGCTTCCGGGGGCGTGGCGGCGGGGGCTTCCAGCGCTTCGATACCCGTGGCGGCCCCCAGGGGGGCAGTCGAGGGGGCTACCAGAACCGTGGTGGCCCTGGAGGAGGGAACTTCAGAGGAGGTGAGGCCTGTTTACGTTCTAGGTTCTGCGTGGGTCCGTTTTAACGCTCGAGGGACTCAACCTTTCTGCTTTTCTCAGGGTACAACAGAGGGGGCTACCAGCAGAATCGCTGGGGCACTAACCAGCGTGACGTAGGGACGCCAGCGAGAGGCGCCTACAACCGCAACCAGCCGTCTGGAGGAGGTGGAGGAGGTGCAGGGGGAGGAGGTGCAGGGGGAGGAGGTGCAGGAGGAGGAGGAGGAGGAGGTGGAGGAGGGTACAACGGCAATCGCCAAGGCCAGTACAACAAAGCAGGCAGTGGAAGCTACAGCCAAGGACAGGTAAACACTGAAGAAGTCTCTTCTGAACCCAATTGCGGTGAAAGTACCAAGTCAATGAAGTCAACATGTACTCTCAGAATTATGAGACTCGGAATTAAACAAGAGTTGTATTAAGTGTTGTTGTTTTCTGTCTTTCCTAGGCACAGTCATACAACCAGGGATACAATCAAGGTAACTACAATCAGGGCAACTACAATCAAGGCTACAACTATGGAAACTACAGCCAGTATCCAGGTTACAGCCAGACCTACAGCCAGGCTCCTGCTGCCAGTGGGCAGAGCTACAACCAGCAGCAGCAGCAGCAACAGCAACAGCAGCAGAGCTACAACCAGCAGTACCAGCAGGTGAGACCAGACACCAGCTGGCTCGCATTGAGATCACCGTTTAGTAACCTGCTACTCAAATCATAATATCTCAAATCATAACTCAAGTCTGTGTGTGTGTGTGTGTGACTCTCTCCTTCTCTTCCCCTCTTCTCTCTCTCCTCTCTCCTCTCCCCCCTTCTCTCTCTCCTCTCCCCCCTTCTCTCTCTCTCTCCTCTCTCCTCTCCCCCCTTCTCTCTCTCTCCTCTCCCCCTTCCCTCTCTCGATCTCTCTCTCTCCCTCTCAGTATGCTCAGCAGTGGCAGCAGTATTACCAGAACCAGAGCCAATGGAATCAATACTACAACCAGTACGGCAACTATGGAAACTACTCCAACCAGGGTACCCAAGGCTCTCAGGGTTCTCAAGGCTCCCAGGGAACCCAGTAGGGCCCCCCCCCCCCCCCCCCCAATGAGGCCCCTGTCGGGCCCCCGGCCAGCCCCCAGCCAGCTCCCCCACGGTGCGCCATAACAAGACGACTCTCATTCCCTCAGCAGCATTCCATGCTTGTCCTGCCTGCATCTCTGCATCTCTGCCTTTTTCATTCTTTTTTTCTTCTTCCAACATCTCCCGTCTTCCTTTCTTATTATAGCGGAATAATTTCAAGGTTTTCGTGTTTTTTTCTGTTTTTTTTTAAGCCCTAGTTTCACTCCTTGCATTTCAGGATTTGTGATTTATTGTTTATGCTTTGACACTAGCTTCTTAGCATTAGGAGTTTCTCCATTTCGTCACATGCAGCTGTTTTCTTTTCCTGACTATTGTTGACCCTGGTCATGTGGAATGAGCAACAATGGGGTAGTTATACGTGCACAAGTAGTACACAAAGTTTTGTGCAGTGAATGTTCTTAGAGCTCAGTGTAGCTGGGATTTGCATGTGTACAGTTCAGTTTGTTTTTAAGAGAAAAGGCTGATCGTGTTGGACAGTTGCTTTTTGTTTTAAATTTACAGTTAATAGTTACTTTTATTTTTTAGATCAAAGAACCATACATTTTTAGAGTAATTGGTGTAAACTAATTATCCTCCATCAGATTGATTTAATGCTTATCTTACCCCTATTTATTGAAATTGAGGTCTTGAAGACTGATATTTTGATTATTTTTATATAACATTGTACAAAGAGATATTGTGATTGTCAAACATACTCTAACAACATTTTGTTTCACATCATCTTACACATTTGTAATTCTCATGCTCATCTAGTCCTTCCCATCGTTTTTCCAAATTTAGTGATCATTAGTTAGTTTGTGTGGTTGTAAACTATTTTATACTGTATACCATGTATGTAAAACAGTATCTGCATGTCATTGTGTTGAATCAAAAAAATGCTCTTTTTGTATTTGAGAATATAATCTGAACACACTAAATGGTTTGTCTTGAGTATTTTGTTCCAGTACATTTTCAGTTGAAATTCCATAACATACTGTAGATAAATTAGGATACACGCTGTTGGTTTATGGTTTATATTCATGACTTGTTAGCCGGCTGCTTCCTGCATAACATTTCAGTGTCCATACCGGGCAAGGGAACACAATTTGCACGTCGGTGTTCGCCTGAAATGCGTACGTAGACTCCGCCCAACTTATCCTCATGCAGCGGTCTACGCAAATCAATGGTGCCTGTGGAATACTTCCGTATTCATTTTGTAAACATTGCAGGTTGCGGAAGACGAACAAGCATTTATATTGTGGATATTCAGACTGGTATAAACTAGCGTCCTTGTGCCTCATGGAGAGGGGGATAACGACCGTACACGCGATAAAATCGCTTGGGTAAGTGAAGTTCTGTCGTGAATGTTCGTCTCGCATGGTTTCCGTAAACTGCCACTAAAAGTCTTATTACACTCAGGTACTCGGGAAGTGCGTGTGTCACACAATGTAGATGTGAAGAACTCCCTTGCCCACTCCTCACCTGGTTGACGTCAAACCTACAGATTTTATGTCCAGAATTACAAGGTATAATGAAATAACCTAGAGTACACACATCTTAACGATCACTTAGACACATAAGTATAACGTGTTTGCAAGTTTAAACAACGTTTTTACCTTCTATTTCAGACAGGAAGATTGGTGTTGTACTAGTGGGAGAGCTGCGCACTGTGTTAACGTGCCTGCATTGTCCTCTCACCTATGTTACTGAAGATACACTAAACCCCTTTTTCCTGAACAAAGTCATTGGTGAGAGAGAAAGGAGGCTTTCGAAAAACAAATTAAAAAGCACGTGGAGTGTGATAGATATAGTGATAATAATAATAATAAGTCACGTTTCATTTCCAGATTTCTTAGTGTCAGAATTACTCGCAGCAAGGATACTGAAGTATAATGAAACGCAACCAGATGATGGGAGGACCGTGTCTGAGGCGGAGAAGGAGCAGAGGGTGGCAGATCACAGCGTTGAAGAAACCGCGAAGTGGTGTCAAAAGTTGAAGGAAGGTGATGATGAAGGGACCGATGACGGGATGAAAAGCGAAGAAAAAGAGAAGGAGCTGGCTTCATTGTTCCAAAACCTCGACTTGGATCCCGCTTCTCATCTAACAGACGCCTGCCATCAGGTGAGTAGGATCAGGATTGTGCTTTGAAAGCGCTCAAAGTGCTACAGTACAGTAAATAAATAAAATAAAATATTGATCATACTATCATAACATTTTCATTTCATTTTCATTAAACGTATTATTATTTGTATTGAAGAAGGGAAAAGTCATGTTTGATTGACACTTGTCTCTCTGTCTGGCAGGTGGAGGTGAGGCTGGCTCAGCTACCAGAAGGGAGCATGGAGCCACTTCTGGACACCAGTCTGACCTCAGACCAGTGGGTATGTTGGGGATGCAGATCTGGA
Source organism: Thaleichthys pacificus (assembly GCA_023658055.1). Taxonomy (NCBI): domain Eukaryota; kingdom Metazoa; phylum Chordata; class Actinopteri; order Osmeriformes; family Osmeridae; genus Thaleichthys; species Thaleichthys pacificus. Next base: position 12,089,807 of record CM042858.1, read on the forward strand.
GGACCCTGGAGGACTCTGGAGGACTCTGGAGGACTCTGGAGGACTCTGGGGGACTCTGGAGGACTCTGGAGGAAGGGGCCTGTGTACCTGTTAGCACCCGGCGGTGAGATGGGCCTTATTCTCTGTGTTTTTCCTCAGAGACAAGTGGAGAAGATAAATCGGGCTCTCTTGGAGGACTACGAATGTCGACGGCAGATGATGATCAAACGTTTTCAAGTCACACTTCAGTCTTTTGCCTGGGGAGAAAAAGAACAGGTGAGCGATGGGATCACCTGGCCTGCAGGTGAGCTATGAGATAACCTGGCCTGCAGGTGAGCTATGGGATAACCTGGCCTGCAGGTGAGCTATGGGATAACCTGGCCTGCAGGTGAGCTATGGGATAACCTGGCCTGCAGGTGAGCTATGGGATAACCTGGCCTGCAGGTGAGCTATGGGATAACCTGGTCTGCAGGTGAGCTATGGTATAACCTGGCCTGCAGGTGAGCTATGGGATAACCTGGCCTGCAGGTGAGCTATGAGATAACCTGGCCTGCAGGTGAGCTATGGGATAACCTGGCCTGCAGGTGAGCTATGGGATCACCTGGCCTGCAGGTGAGCGATGAGATAACCTGGCCTGCAGGTGAGCTATGAGATAACCTGGCCTGCAGGTGAGCTATGAGATAACCTGGCCTGCAGGTGAGCTATGAGATAACCTGGCCTGCAGGTGTGCTATGAGATAACCTGGCCTGCAGGTGAGCTATGGGATAACCTGGCCTGCAGGTGAGCTATGGGATAACCTGGCCTGCAGGTGAGCTATGGGATAACCTGGCCTGCAGGTGAGCTATGAGATAACCTGGCCTGCAGGTGAGCTATGGGATAACCTGGCCTGCAGGTGAGCTATGGGATAACCTGGCCTGTAGGTGAGCTATGAGATAACCTGGCCTGCAGGTGAGCTATGAGATAACCTGGCCTGCAGGTGAGCTATGAGATAACCTGGCCTGCAGGTGAGCTATGGGATAACCTGGCCTGCAGGTGAGCTATGGGATAACCTGGCCTGCAGGTGAGCTATGGGATAACCTGGCCTGCAGGTGAGCTATGGGATAACCTGGCCTGCAGGTGAGCTGCAGGTCAATGTGTCACTGTTGACCTTTGGAATCTGGTGAGATTAATTGTTTTAGGCCTCTATGCAATTGAACATTATAATTGTGTCTTTGCTCTTTCCTTGAAAACAACCTTGGATAACAGGATATACATACATTTTTATTGGTTGACTATTACGACATTTCAAGATAGTATTTTTGATTGATGTTTCAGAGGTTTCATATGGTAGGTAGATGGCTGAGCGGTTAGAGAGTCGGGCTATTAATCAGAAGGTTAATAAGAGTGCAGCCTTGAAGTCAGAAACAGGAGATGAAATACTCCCCTGGAGTTGTGAGAAGATAAGGAATATTATGTCTGTGTAGGTCATCGGAGTTTCCATATTTTAGCTGGCATGACTGCATGGTTACGTTGTTAAACATGATAGTCAGCGGCATGTTTTAAGAATTTGTTGTTTAATGTCTCACGCACCACATTATAGTCATATAACGAAAAATATATCTTTAATGTTTTCAACAGGAACGCAGTAAGGCTCTCGCTTCAGTGCCTCCTCTCGCCTCCATTTCCCTCCCCTCCCTAGTGTCCCTGCCTCTCCTGCTCGCGGCTCGGAAAGATCAGTCTTGGATTCGGCCAGTGAGAGCTGGGCTGAGCACTGCAGTCCACAAGGTACAGTATGCATGCCTCTGAAGCCTGATCAAGAGTGACGTAGGGGCAGATCTAGACCTTTTCACCTGGGGGGGAGAGGGGAGGGGGGGTAGTTGTAAGGGGGCATTGAGGGACAGTGTGACCCGATGCCACCCTAAATCATCATAACATTGTAGTTTAAATAATGCAAATAATAATAATATTATTGAATGTAATGTACTGGTATGTAGACTTGTATATTTGACAAAGGGCAGGTGTTTAGTTGGATCCTCCAGAGGGGTGACGGTTGTCTCTGCTTCAGGTGCTGATGGGCAGCGTTCCTGACAGAGGAGGCCGACCAGGGGAGATCGAGCCCCCCATGCCCTCTTGGGAAGGGAGGAGAGAGAGGGGAAAGGGCTCTGGGCGCGGAGGAGGTCGAAATCAGCAACGCCGAAACTTCTCTGGAAAAAAGGGGAAAAAGAGAGATGCAGAGTAACTGTTGTGGTTTTGTCAATCTGGGTTTTTGTGATTTAAGGTTTGCCTGAGATACACTAACAGAAGCTGACTGACATCCACCTGTTTGCACTTATTTTCCATTTAGAGGGAAATTTTGTTTCATAATTTCATGAACAAATGTATAATTTTCTTATTTGCACAAGTGGAACATTAATTGTAGCAATGCAAATAATTGCTTGCTGCTAGAATATGATATCTGTTAGTAGATATTCAGAAATGTTATGATAGCGCATGGGTTTTGAGTGTGCCAATACACTTATTTCTTGAATAAAGCCATTCTTTAATGCTTCTAGTCTTTGACGTGGCTTCGTTCAAAACAGGAAGTAAGCTATGAAACAGCGACCACTAGCGGCTGTTTGGGGTAAGCGCTGCATGTCACGTGCACCAAGTTCACTTAAAACATGCTGCCTTAAATAGGACTGCTCCTAATGATGCATGTAAAGCTTGCAGAACGATCAACAAGTATGTCAACATGACGGCGAGTTGCATTATGCTTCACGAGAACCGTGTTAACCTTACCGTGAACATGATCGTTTCTAGAACAACCATCACAGCACACCTGTGTCTACCTAGGTGACCGGAAGTGTCTGCTACTACTGTGAACTTCTGATTTTTTGTGATGCGCCTGATGTCATGTGTTGAAGGGGCACCATCACATTCAATTGTTTCAAGATATATAATTGGGCATTCATAATTCAAATCAATGCATAGTCCAGCGGAGGATCGTTCGCGCGTAGTAGCAGTCATAAATACACTGAAAACAGCTGGGATTCGAGTAAAAAATTGGAAGAACTATTTGAATGGAGCGTCATTGAACAACTCTCTGAGAAAGGTAAACCCTGAATTTCTAACGAATAGCCACCATGTGGCTCCTCATAGCGGGATATTCTGGAATAGATCAGCACGTTATCGTTCTTAAATCTATTTTCAGGAGAGCCAGTTGAAGTTTGCGTTTGGTCGGGATCTGTCATTGGTTCCACAGTGCGATGTAAAAGATGTTGGCGGAACTGTGCCGAAGTAAGTTCAATTGATGTGTTTACAGTAGGCTATTTATCCCGTCTTAACATTTAAGCGCATCATCAACTAGCTAAATGTTACTGACATAGCACCGTTATAATGGCATTAAACGCCTCAGGTTCTTAAGTCGTTTCATGTGAAATCTTGTAGGTTCTTGGTGGATGCCTGTGGGTTTTTATCTCATCATCTTCACACCGAAGGGCTGTTTCGGAAAACAGGGTCGTTAAACAGAATCCGAGCTCTGAGGGTAAGGAGAAACAGGTCGGATTCTGTAGGAGTATAATTACTCAGATGTTGACAGTCCGCCCTCCGCTCCGACAGGGTGGATTGGAGCAGGGAGAGCCTGTCTTCTCTCAGCCGTATTCAGCCACTCTGCAACCGTGCGACGTCGCGTCCCTCCTGAAGCAGTTCCTGCGGGAGCTGCCGTCTCCCCTCATCCCCGTGGACCTCCAGGCGCCTCTGTGCCACGCGCAGAGTTTGGAGGAAGGCCAGGAGGGAGCCAGAGATGAAGCCACGCTGCTCATCACAGCCCTGTTCCCTGCCGTACACACCCGGGCGCTCCAGTACTTCTGCATCTTCCTAAGACAGACAGCTGACAGGTGGATGTTTGACTTGTTTCTCCTCCATGTTCCGGGTCTCTGTTCTCCTCATGTTCCACCCCATCGACTGCTGCTTCCTCACCAGGTGTGATGAGAACCGGATGGAGGCGGGGAACCTGGCTCTTGTTATGGCCCCGAACCTGCTGCAGTCTCCTGCTGGAGGCTCCAAGCTGACTGTGGGCACAGAGAGACTACTGGACAGACAGGCTGCGGTCATAAAGGTTCTCATAGCACATGCCGATCGCATCGGTAAGTTGCTGTGTTGTCGTTTACCCCCCCCCCCCATTCATCTGACGGTGGACGGCTGTGTGTGTGTGTGTGTAGTGAGAGCTGTTATATACAAAATAATGTATATGGCTTTTGTCACGTTAGATTGTAGAAATTAACAGGTGCTTAAAACTTCTATGTGAAATGACATATTAATCTGTTACACCCCCCCCCCCCCCCAGGGGTGATCCCTCCCTGCCTTCTGAGCATGTCTCCTCTGTCGGAGGGCGGGGAGGCCACGCCCCCTAGCGACGGGGGGAAGTTCCAGCAGCGAGGGGTTGGTGTGTACAGGAGCCTGAAGCGTCAGAGGCGACGCAGTGTCGGAGGTGAGGCCGCCAGGGACCGAGCGGCAGTTGATGCTTTTGAAATGAACTGATCAACAGTCATCCTGTTGATGCCTTTTGGAGTTAATTGATTGATGTATTTGTGTTGTACACAGTGGTTTGATTGTTTGTTGGGTAAAACAATGTAATTTATGTTTTTATTTCTTCAGAAATCTTTGTGGATGCCCTCAGCAAACTGAAGACAGGGCTTCAACCCTTCAACTGGCTCTTCAAATCCTGCAGACAGTAAGTGTTTAACGTTGGGGTGATGTGTTTCAAGTTGATGTTCATGCTGGCGGCAAGTTAGTGATGTATCGTATGTAAACTGAAAGTAGGCTGCAGAAGTGACCACGCTGTTCTTAACACAAACATCCTCAGGTCAGCAGAATAGCCGTCCCACTCCTCAATCACCAGTCACAGTCAAGAGGAAATGTACCGAGGATCCAGTTCCAGAAGTTGAGGGCTCTGCCAAAAAAAGGTAGTTCTGGTGGGAAACCCGTGCACAGTGTGATGGGAATTTGAGAATCTGTAAACTCAAAGCTGGTAAAATGTGTTTTGTGTAAGTATTTATTGAATTAAGCTTTCTGCAGAAAGCACTTTCCTTTTCAAACTTGTAACATGAATGGACCAAAGTGCCCCTGAGAGGCAGGTTTATGCGTGATGTTTTGATTACTTACCGAATGAAAACCCTGTTCTCTGCCAGACGCTCTGTCCAGGACCTGAGGGAGATCCAGAGCTGTAATCTCTCAAACGTCGTGAGTGAAGTGGGCCTGAGTAGGAAACAGGAAGCCTGTGTCACACTACGTACATCAGAGGAAAAGAAGAATCCAAACATAGATTCTAAATTACTTAACAGGTAAATATGAAACAAACAAATGCAAATATTTACTTTCAAATGTACTATTATGTATCTCCTGTCAATGTTTATCACACGTGTCAAGTCTGTCTTTTTGTGTGGTGTTGGCTGACTGTGCTATCTTCCTGAAGGCCTGAGGTTGCAGAGGATTGTTCTCAGCGAAGACGATCTCTACGATTCTTTAACACAGCCAGCTGGAACCTCCCAGTATGTTTAGAGTCACTGGCTACTTTAAACCACATCACGTTCTGAATAACAAATAACTAAGTGTTTCATGCCTTGCTCTGATGACAGAACACGACTAGTACGTTGCCCCAAAGTGATCATGAAACCGTGATGCCTGGAAATAAAATGTTGTCTGATGACACGGGTGGAGTTTCCATCTGCAAGGCGGAGAACACAAGCAGAATCCCGGTCATTCTGATCGACGGGCCCGGAAGAGGTTTGCATAGTTCTAACTCACGATCCTTTATTCCCCGGTCTGTGTCCTTGAGTGTAACCGTGCTTCTCTCTGAACAGGTGTGAGGGAGAAGGAGGTGGAGGACGACCCTGACCTGCTCAACCTCAGCTTCATGGAGGACCCCACAGCCGCCCAGGACACACCTGACTCCCCCACCGGCACGGAGGGAGCGGAGGGACAAGGTGAAGTCGCCTCGCGGGGAGGCGAGGACATGGAAGTAACTGATCCGCAGAATGTCTCCAACCGTGAACTAGGAGGTCTGGCGAAGACTGAGGTAAATCACCAAGCCGAAGAGGGGTCTCCTGACAAGGAGCCGGTCAGAGAGAAAGTGTCGGGCCGGGCGAGCAGGAAACAACGAGCACCTCGCCGGTCGATCAGCCTGCCTGACGTGAACCTGGAGCACCTGAGAGATGAAGACGAATCCCTGGAGGAAGACGAAGGGGAGAGGTGTCTGTCCGTCAGCCGTGAAGACCAAGAGCCTCCGGACTCCGAGAGGACAAACGCAGAGGGCGACCGTCCGACGACCTCAGAAGACGCAGCATCGAGGACGAGGAACGCTGAAAGGACGGAGCTGAAACGAGAGCATGCGCCGGAGAAGCCGGTCGAATCCGGTTCGGGTTTCAAGAGGTCTCGTATGTCCGTGGCCGACCATCTCAGACGGTTCAACGCCCTGGCGACTCTGCTCCGCACGCCCAGGGCTCCGCCGCCGGCGGCGCCCCTCCTCAGAGACCGACTGCACGAGACTCTGCTGGGGAGGGAGCACAGGGGCGCCCTGGGCCTACGGCGCCAGGGGGCGCGGCGGTTCGGACGCTCCGTCAGTCACGACGGAGTCCCTGGAGCTCTGGCAGGGCTCGGCAGGGAAGCGGACCGGCCGGGAGGAGCCCCCAGTCCAGGGCCCCTGGTCCAGTCAGCCCCGCCAGAGCCCACTGGGAGACTGGAGGCTTTCCGGCTGGAGCTGGATCCAGAGACCCACCGCCTTCCTGGAGCCCCGCAGCTGGAGAACGTTCCACGGCCCGGGGGGAGTCCAAGCGCGGCCGCTGAACTGCCAGAGCAGAGCCAGGGATGCCGGGAGGAACTCGGGGAATCTCAACCAGAGGAGCCGTCAGACAAGCCAGAGCTGCACCACCTCCTGCAGGAGCAGCTGAGTCTGTGTGACTCAGACAAGGTGGAGGGGGGAGACCTCACAGCCCCAGTTCAGCTGGATAGACAAACCCAGACAGAAGCCACCTCGGCTAGGCGACACCGGAGCGCCTCGCTGGTGGGGAAGAACTTCCAGGTCAGAGAAGTCCAGCCCGGACTCCCTACAGCTCCCTCCCTGCACCTGCACACGCATACCTGCTGTGTTCACATCAGCACGGCCACCCAGACTGACAGAGCGACGGCCCCTGAGAGCTACGGCACAGCAAACACGGAGGCTGAGTGCCCGCCTGGCGACGCCTCTGCGTTTGACTTCATCGCTGTAGACATGGACGGATGTTCTCTGGAAGCTTCTCCTCCAGCCCTGACGTTCAGGCCCACGGCCACCAGGAGGCGCTACAGAGACTCACCTCGCTGGCTCGTCCATGAGGTCAGCATGGCCGCAGGGGAGTCGCTGCAGATATGAGAGTTTTGGAGGCTGTATGTTTCCTTCCTCTTCTGTTTACAACATACAGTGTGCGTGTGATGGTTAAAGAGACGTAACAATTAGTTCTGTTTTCTCTGAAATGGTGGGTGGCAAAATTTGATTACAAACAAAAGTTGTTTTGTTAGTTATTTTATGTATTTCTACTATAGTCTTAATATGCACGTTGCAACTCTGTTTATTATTGATATAGACAATATTTAATGTTTTGTTTTTTATGTATTTGTTATTTTGTTGTTTTAATCTAAATAAAAGCATTCAATTTAAAAATAGTTTGTGCAGCATCCCTCTGGCTCTTTAAACTGCCTGTGCTTGTATGAATCCATAGCAAAATGTGCACAATTGAACAAATTCAGATGAATTCTATCCATGTTTTATTACAATAATAGTTATGTTCTAATTTGATTGCAATCATGTTGCACTCCGAAAAAAAGAAAAGGAATTTCATCTGGCCAGTGTGGGCACAACCTTTTTTTTGTTGTCATTTTGCTCCTCCCCTTTTTCATGGTGTAGAAGTTTTGTCAGTCCGTCTTCCAACACAGCCAGAATCACTGGAGCCACATTGTCCTTGAGCACGCCTACTCTCGACAGCCAGGGTTGAGAGGAGCGAGGTGGGAGAGAGAGAGAGAGAGAGAGAGAGAGAGATCGGCAGGGTAAGGAACGACCAGGCGGATCCCTGTCCCGCTCGAGGTGCGATCTGTAATACCTGGTGAGGATGGCAGAAGGAGGAGATGGAGAGGAGGAGATCCAGTTTCTGCGCACGGTGAGTGATGCCGTGTCCTCGGATGAGGGGGAAGTATGGGACTTGAGTAAACACGTCCTTTAACGTACGGTGAAAATGGCCTCTTAAGTTCTTATTGAACTCATTTAACTGTAAAGTACACGTGTTATGGACTTGAGAGAGGAGAGGACGGATTGGCGTGAACAGGTGCTGGTCTTGTCGGCATTGTTATCTATTTTTACTCCTGAAGGACCCTGTTACTGTTTGGACTCTGAGCAGGATGGTGGCTGCCAAGGAACAGCTGACTCCAGCTAATAGAAGCTATGAAAACTTAGAGCCTGTATACAATCACAGAGAGATCAGCAGAAACTATGACACACACACTGCCGTTTGGGATCAAATAAAAAGGACATATCAAATATGAATAATTGTAATTCAGAAAACGATTCCCAGAAGTTTAGAGTCTCTCTTTAGAGTTAGGGTTAGTAAAGATAAACTTTAAATACAAAAGTTGTATCGCTAATCTTGTAGTGAAAGAAATTGACTGGTTTTACTGGTTATACTGATGAAGTGGATTGATTGTGATTGGGAGCTGATGAAGCAGGCCAGAGTCAGACCAGACAGAGACTGGAGACTGTTTCCCCCACTGTCTCCATGGAGACGGGTTCTCCTCTGTCTCCCTGGAGACCGGTTGTCCTCTTACTGGTTCTCTTCGGTCTCCAGGGAGACTGGTTCTCCTCTTACTGGTTCTCCTCTGTCTCCCTGGAGACTGGTTCTCCTCTGTCTCCCTGGAGACCGGTTCTCCTCTGTCTCCCTGGAGACCGGCTGTCCTCTTACTGGTTCTCTTCGGTCTCCAGGGAGACTGGTTCTCCTCTTACTGGTTCTCCTCTGTCTCCCTGGAGACTGGTTCTTCTCTGTCTCCAGAGAGACTGGTTCCCCTCTGTCTCCTTGGACGGGGTCACAGGCTGAATGTTCCCAGCCTCCTCCCACTGCTCAGGACATCTTGAGGTTCACACGGTAATTCTGCTCCACATAGTTGAAACGGTTTAATCACACAGCACCAGGCAGAGGTGCAGGATATTCTGGCGGCCATGTTGTTTTTGGCACTTATGTGCCTCATTAATTTCCATTTAAGACCCATTGCTTAAAGGCTTGTATGAATCTCAGGTAATTCTCCCTGGCTTATACATGTTCTGCAGTGTCAAGTCTGATACTGGAGATAGGGGGTGTGAAAGAAACATGACTTTTGTGAGAAGTATCCCCCTCTCCTGAGCACTAGATCTTTCTTTTTATAGCTCGGAGTTTGAGGCCCTGGAAGGCGAAAGGCCTGGTCTGCTGCTTGTGTGTCTAAGCCGTGTGTGGCCACTCAGCGAGGCCCAGACGTGCCCTGACAGACATGCTGTAGACATGCCCTGACAGACATGCTGTAGACATGCCCTGACAGACATGCTGTAGACATGCCCTGACAGACATGCTGTAGACCACACCAGTGGGTTTGTGGATGGGTTCACTGTCCATCCTCCTGGCAGTGACACAGACATGTGAGAGACGGGGCTCTAGCGTAGAGGTGAGAGTGTTGCGTCTGAACTTGAGAGGGGTCAGCTGGATGGAGGGGTGTGTGTGAGGATGGGCAATGCTAGCTGTGATGCTGTTCATCCTCAGCTCTGCAGAGATCTATATTTACAGTCTTGGGATTAGCGAGGCAATGTCTTCGTCCCTGTCGACCACCTGTTCTTTTAAGGTGTACGGTCCACTGTACAGACTATCTCTCTCGTTATAGTTCAGCGAATAGACCTTTTTGATCAGACCGGTGATCTGCTTGTCAGTGGATAATAGTAACTGGACTCTGAAACTATCTCTGGCCGTGTGCGTTTGTTACATTTGTGGATGATGCTGCTGGCTAGGTCCTGCGGGGTGTCACATGTCCGGTGGTCCCGGAGGGGAATGTGAGGGCAGCAGGTGCGCGGTCTGAAATAGACGCCAGGGAGGCGTGACCTGTGACCGTCAGAGCAGCAGAGAGATTAGAGGCAGGGGGGCACAGAGCAGGGAGTGGAGGCTAGGAATGAGAGGTGTTTCAGGACAGAGGCCGCCGACAGCTGTTTGAATTTGGACCCAGTTTCCGATGCACAGCAGCACCTACGCCAGGATATCCACTCGTGTTTTCGTCTCTGTGGCCTGAACTCAGACGCAGATCAGCTTCCTTTCACATACGCCATCAGACAAGTTTAAATCTCCACTGAAGTCAGAACATTCCTCTAGTGCCTTCATCCTCTTGTACACCATCACTGTGCCAGCCATTATTAAGCCGCCTCTAAATTAGTTTTGGCTGTAACTCTACCCCTGGCCAGCATGTGTGTCTTAGAGGCTGGCGTCAAGGTTATAGCTGCCAAGTTAAATAGACCTGCTAACAGAACATGCCTGGCGGTGGAGGAAAACTCCTAATGTGGCGCTTGTCTGTCTTCTTCTGAATGTGTCCTCTTTTAAAGTGAACATCTGGAACGTTGAAAGTAGCACTGAATCTCTCCAGTTGAACTCTAATTATAGAGTGCTACACTCACTTGTTTGAGATGTTGAGATGCATACTTGGTATTGAAATAAATTCAAATTTATATTAGAAATTGTCGATAAGTTTGTTAGCTCAGTTAAGGAATCATTATTATAGTTTTAGCTTCCATATTCCAGGTTTAGATTAGGCTGCTAGGTGGTGGTTTGAAAAACAAAATGTCTGCTCTTTCTGTGCGTCTGTAGGATGACCAGGTGGTGCTCCAGTGCACTGCCTCCATCCTGAAGGAGCAGATCAAGCTGTGCCTGTCCTGCGAGGGCTTTGGGAACAGACTCTGTTTCCTGGAGACCACTTCCAACGCCCAGGTCAGTAACACTGTCTACATTTACATTTACATTTAGTCATTTAGCAGACGCTCTTGTCCAGAGCGACTTACAGTAAGTACAGGGACATTCCCCCGAGGCAAGTAGGGTGAAGTGCCTTGCCCAAGGACACAACGTCATTTGCACGGCCGGGAATCAAACCCGCCCGTCTATCCACAGCTAGCATGGACGCTAGAGGTTTCTGGGTAGTTTACACAGCAGAAACTAATATTGTTTTTAGATTTTAACTGTAGTCGGATTTGTTACTATTATGAATGGCTTATCAAGTGACTTGATTTAAGAAAATGACACTATTTAAGAAAATGACATTTCAAATGAAAATGTCTTACTGCACTGGCAGCCAAATGTACTTTAAGCATAAGCAAGCTCATAGCTAATATTATTTTTACAATTTCATAGTGCATTTTTGCAGTGTAGCTGATGGATGATCTTGTTTCCTTCCAGAATGTTCCTCCAGACCTGGCGATCTGCTGCTTCATCCTGGAGCAGTCTCTGTCAGTGCGAGCCTTGCAAGAGATGTTGTCCAACACATCGGACCTGAACGAGGTGGGGTTTCGACCAGGGGAGCCGACAAACTGTGGCGTGTTTCTGTTAAAGTCTAATGTTTCACAGCTAAATAGTCTCTTAGAACAAAAACGTGAGATGGTTTGTGTAGATGTGCTGTAGCTGTTGAAGGCCCTGTTCCGAGGTCGCTTGTTTTCAAGCAACTTAACTTCGTTTTGTTGTCTCTTCTTTTGACCCCCACACCCTCGTCACTCTCCCACCCACCAACCGTAGGCAGTCGATTTGGACAAATGGGTACGTCTGCTCATGTTTCAGTTCACGTCACGTTTCCCTGTCCTCTTCCTGTCTTCCCCTGAGCGTCTTCCCCTGTTCCTCTCTGAGTCAGTGAACTTCTTCCCCCCCCACCCCGAGTCAGTAATGAACCACTTCTCCCTGTCAGGGCCACTGATGAATCCCTTGTCATCCTCACTAACTCCTCACGTCTCTCCAACTCTCCTTGGTGTTGTCATAGCTGGGATGCCAAGGAGCGTGTCGGATGACAGGAAAGTAACGATGGCTGTCATCGGTCTAGGAGCAGCCCCTTGCTGTTAAATCTCCTGACGCCACATCCACACACACCCCTCCCCCCCCCCCCACATCAGACCCATGCCTCACATACCTCATATTGAATGATGTCATCACTACGCAGAGGGCCCAGTCCTTGATCTATAGCGGTCACCTGTCCTCCTTCTCCAGTCAGATAGATGTTGCACGCTCCGTATGTCCACTCCTCTCTCTCTCTCCCTGTGTGGTTGCGGTTTCTCCTTTGGGGTGTGTGGTGTGTAACAACCTCTCCAACCGTATTAACCTGTAGAACTGTAGGAAGACAATATCATTCACTCTAGGCATAATCCCTACGTTAACAGTTGACGGTGTTCCTGAAAATCACTAATCATAACAACGTTCTATACGTAACCGTGTATAATATCTGTATGTTTTCAGTAACATTAGTGTTGTGTATTGATGTTTTAATCTACGTAATAAAATCTAATCTGTAATAAAAGCATCTGCTAAATGAATACATGTAAAATGTAAATGTAAATCTGACTTTACTGTTGTTTTCCCCAGTTTGTGTGTCTCATTTGACTTGATCTTTGCTGTACTCTGTAGTTGTGGTCTACTCACGCCTCCTGTGACGGCTGATAAATGTTTATTGTTGTCTGATGTCTTTGTGTCCTCTCTGTCCTCCCTGAGAGGGAGACCCAGGTCCTCCAGGCTGCTCCTGCAGCCCTCCTCCCTCTCTCCCTGGCCTGCAGCAGTGCCGTGTGCCTGGGCTCCGAGCTCCGGGCTCTGGGCTCCGAGCTCCGGGCTCCGGGCTCTGGGCTCCGGGCTCCGGGCTCCGGGCTCCGGGCTCTGGGCTCCGGGCTCTGGGCTCTGGGCCTCGTGCCGGCTGCCTGACCGGAGTGTAACTGGTTCTTGTCTCTGTCTCTGCTAGTCGTCCCAGGGCGGGGGTCACCGGACTCTGCTGTACGGCCACGCCATCCTGCTGAAACACACCCACTCCAGCATGGTGAGCAGACTGCTGCCCTCGCAGGGCTGTCCTGACCATGAGGACTGCCCTCGCAGGGCCGTCCTGACCATGAAGACTGCCCTCGCAGGGCCGTCCTGACCATGAAGACTGCCCTCGCAGGGCTGTCCTGACCATGAAGACTCCCTCCCTCTCTCTCTCTCTCTCTCCCCCCCCTCTCCTTTACAGTCTAGTAGTCTCTCTCCCGCTCAGTGTCAGCACTACTGTCTACATCTGTCATGAAGAGTTGTGTTGTGCAGGAGGGTGACGTGTTTCCCTCTCTCCTGCAGTACCTCAGCTGTCTGACCACATCTCGGTCGCTCACAGACAAACTGGCCTTCGACGTGGGCCTGCAAGAAGACTCCACAGGTACGTGTCATGTTGCACAGACCTCTGTAGTCCATGTAAACCTCTGGTCAGGGTTAGGGCTAGGTAAGGACTTTTATTTTGAAGGGGTGACCGACGCTCACGTTGACTCCTCCCCCAGGTGAGGCGTGCTGGTGGACGATTCACCCCGCCTCCAAGCAGAGGTCGGAGGGTGAGAAGGTCAGGGTTGGCGATGACCTCATCCTGGTCAGTGTGTCGTCAGAGAGATACCTGGTGAGACCTCGCTCCACGTAAAGCACCTTCCTCACCTGCTGCCTGATGAGAGACCTCACCAAGCCCCCTCTCTCTCTCCTTCTCTTTCTCCTCTCTCCATCTGTCTTTCTCTCCTTCCCTCTCTCTCTCTCTCTCTCTCTCTCTCTCTCTCTCTCTCTCTCTCTGTTTCTCTCTCTCCCAGCATCTCTCCTATGCCAGTGGAGACCTGATGGTCGATGCCTCCTTCATGCAGACTCTGTGGACCATGAACCCTGTGTGTTCAGGGTGTGAGCTTGTAGAAGGTGAGGATGAGCGCGGGGTGTTCAGGGTGGGAGCAGGTAGACAGTGAGGGGATGCCTGTCTCACTGCAGCAGGTAGACAGTGAGGGGATGCCTGTCTCACTGCAGCAGGTAGACAGTGAGGGGATGCCTGTCTCACTGCAGCAGGTAGACAGTGAGGGGATGCCTGTCTCACTGCAGCAGGTGTTGAACTGATCGGCCTCGTCTCCCCGTCCTGCGTGGCGTGTGTGTTGCAGGCTTCCTGACCGGAGGCTATGTCCTCAGGCTGTTCCACGGACACATGGACGAGTGTTTGGCCATCCCTGCCGCCGAACAGGGGGACGACCAGCGCAGGTGGGCAGACAGCACATCAGTCTTTACACACTCCGGAAGATACTGTGTTCAACGATGCCCCCCAAAAAGATATCTTTAAGATCATACTGTGTTCTGTACTATACTAGTCCCTCGCCCATTAGAGGGTTAGCTTGGTTAGCTTAGCTTGCTACAGATCACTGATCAGCATGACTCTCCTGTTCCGCTCAGAAATGCTCATTATGAGGGCGGAGCCGTCTGTAGCCACGCCCGGTCTCTATGGCGACTGGAGCCTCTCCGTATTGGGTGAGTGTGGACCAACCCACCTCTGTCCAGCAGCCAATCAGAAACCATCCATGTTTACTAGTCCGCGATCTCAACCGAGGGCGGTTGGTTTAAGTGCTGTTGTTTGAAACTGCTGTTTCCAGGTGGAGTGGAAGTCACATCAAATGGGGCCAGTCTTTCAGGGTGCGTCACATCACCACGGGACGATACCTCTGTCTGGACGAGGAGAAGGGCCTCCTGGTGGTGGACTCTGAGAAGGCCAACTCCAAGATGTCCGCTTTTTGCTTCAGAGCTACGAAGGTAAGGCAGTCATCACACGTCAAACACTGACCAGGGTCACTGTGAAGAACAAGATGGACATAACCTGGGGGAGGGAGAGAGGGATACAGAGAGAGATGAAGAGAGAGATGAAGAGGGAGATGAAGAGAGAGATGAAGAGAGAGATGAAGAGAGAGATGAAGAGAGAGATGAAGAGAGAGATGAAGAGAGAGATAAATAGAGAGATAAATAGAGAGATAAATAGAGAGATAGGAGAGACAGGAAGCTGCTCACCTGCCCTCTCTGTGAAGATCGTTCCTCACCCTTCCTCCCCCTCTCCCCCCTCTCCCCCCCTGCAGGAGAAGATCGAGGTGGCCCAGAAGCGGGATGTAGAGGGGATGGGGACCCCGGAGATCAAGTACGGGGAGTCCATGTGTTTCGTTCAGCACGTTGCCACCGGCCTCTGGCTCACCTACGCCGCCGTCGACGCCAAATCCGCCCGCCTGGGTCCTCTGAAGAGGAAGGTGAGGCGTGTGGCTCCGCGGGGCCTCTCAGGGCGAGAGGCAGCGATGAAGGACGCTCCCACGTGACCCAGACACCTCACCCCGCTGCGTTCCTCCTCCCTCAGGCTATCCTGCACAAGGAGGGCCACATGGACGACGCCCTGACTGTGGCCCGCTCTCAGACGGAGGAGTCCCAGGCTGCCAGGATGATCTACAGCACGGCCGGACTCTTCACACAGTTCATCAAGTACGACCACCAACACCCCCACTGGTCCAGGACCTCCTCAGCCACAGGATCACATGCTGTTTTAAAGTTACATTTGAAGAGAATGAGAAGAGTTTCTCATCGTTCGGGTTGCTTGTGATGCCTGTGTGTGTGTGTATGTCTGTCTGTGTGTGTCTGTCTGCCTGTGTGTGTGTCTGTCTGTCTGTGTGTGTGTGTGTGTCCAGGAGTCTGGACTCCCTGAGTGGGAAGAACAAGGCCCCCGGGCCCCCCTCCCTGCCCATGGATGCCGTGGCTCTGTCCCTGCAGGACCTCATCTTCTACTTCCGGCCCCCGGAGGACGAGCTGGAGCACGAGGAGAAGCAGTCCAAGCTGCGTTCGCTCCGGAACCGACAGAACCTGTTCCAGGAGGAGGTGGGAAGACGACGCTTAATATATATATTTCTAAAACATTTTAGTAAATATTTCGACCTTTAGAAACTTTTTTTTTTTAAAGAATTGGTTACAAAGGTTGAAAAAATATTTGTGAAAAAAAGAGATTTTTTTTCAACCTTTCAAAACTGTTAAAAATAGATATTTTCCAAAAAACTAAAAGGTTTCCTTGTTGTCTTCCCGTGGTCCAGGGCATGATCACCTTGGTGCTGGACTGCATAGACCGTCTGAACGTGTACAACACTGCTGCCCACTTCTCTGAGTTTGCTGGAGAGGAGGCGGCAGAATCCTGGAAGGAGATCGTCAACCTGCTGTACGAGCTGCTGGGTAATAAGAATATCAAGAATAATACTTTTTTATTTGTAATGCACCTTTCTTGCAGTCAGAGTGCTAGGTAGGCTCCTGGTGACCCCTCCAGAGAGCTGGATGTTAGAGCTGTGGATGATCAGTACTGTGCAGAAGTCATGGAAACCCAAGATTAATGTTCTGTGTTCATGTTCTGCGTTCTGACTGTGTCTCTGCTGTTGTTGTCACTCGCAGCTTCGCTGATCCGAGGTAACCGTGCCAACTGTGCTCTGTTCTGTGACAACCTGGACTGGCTGGTCAGCAAGCTGGACCGCCTGGAGGCGTCCTCAGGTACACAACCTCACCTCCGGCGGGGATTTACATCCTCAAAACGCTCTGCTCTAAAGATGTTTAGAAGTTGTACCCTTTTTTTTTCTTCTTCTTCTTCATAATGTTCTGTTTCCTGGCACAGGCATCCTGGAGGTGCTATACTGTGTTCTCATCGAGAGTCCTGAGGTCCTGAACATCATCCAGGAGAACCACATCAAATCCATCATCTCCCTCCTGGATAAACATGGACGCAATCACAAGGTCTCAGCTTTCATCTTCTGCACGAGTGGCCGTCTGTTGTACCTGTTCAGGTGTTGAACTCCGTACCTCTGCCCTCGTCCAGGTTCTGGACGTTCTCTGCTCTCTGTGCGTGTGTAACGGAGTGGCCGTGAGGTCCAATCAGAATCTCATCACAGAGAATCTACTTCCGGGTCGTGACCTCCTACTGCAGAGCAACATCATCAACTACGTGACAAGGTAAGAACCGGCACCTTCCCATGAACAACACAAGTAGCGTCCTCACTTCAGGAGGTGTGCAGCCTTTAGGATGTACTCTTCTTTCCCTCTTCAGCATGAGGCCGAACATCTTCCTTGGAACGTGTGATGGGTCGACCCAGTATAAGAAGTGGTACTTTGAGGTGATGGTTGACGACGTGGAGCCCTTCCTGACGGCGCAGGCCTTCCACCTGCGCGTGGGCTGGGCCCTGACGGAGGGGTACAGCCCCTACCCTGGAGGGGGCGAGGGCTGGGGGGGCAACGGCGTGGGGGACGACCTCTACTCCTACGGCTTCGATGGACTCCACCTGTGGTCAGGTAGGTCAAGCCTTGAGTCTTGGCAGGGAGAAGTGCTGAACATAACCTGCGAGAGGAAAAGAGAGATGAAGAGAGAGATGAAGAGAGGGATAGAGAGAGAGATAAAGAGAGAGGTAAAGAGAGAGATGAAGAGAGAGAGAGAGGCCAGTGATAGGAGAAGACAAGAGGCTGCTCACCTGCCCTCTCTGTGAAGATCGTTCCTCACCCTTCCTTCCTCTCGTGTCCCATGTCAGCTGACCTCTGACCCCGTGTCCGCAGGTCGCGTCCCCCGTCACGTGGCGTGCCCCAGCCAGCACATCCTGGCGGCCGACGACGTGATCAGCTGCTGCCTGGATCTGAGCGTGCCCAGTATCTCCTTCCGCATCAACGGCCACCCAGTGCAGGGCATGTTCGAGAACTTCAACCTGGACGGCCTCTTCTTCCCGGTCGTCAGTTTCTCCGCCGGCATCAAGTGAGAAGCACGACTCCTGACCTCGGAGCTGATCTGACCCGCGTGACAAGTTCAAACCCTTCCGACTTCCAACTGACGTTTGTGTGTCCTCTGCTCTCCAACCAACAGGCTTCGCTTCTTGCTCGGAGGTCGCCATGGGGATTTTAAGTTCCTCCCGCCCCCGGGCTACGCCCCCTGCTACGAGGCGGTGCTGCCCAAAGACCGCCTCCGCATCGAGCCCATCAAGGAGTACAAACACGACTACAACGGAGTCCGCAACCTGCTGGGCCCCACGCTGTCGCTCTCCCACACCGCCTTCACTCCCTGCCCTGTGGACACGGTGCAGGTGAGGTACCACTCCTCACCCCCAGGGGGCGCTGTGTGTGTCTCCGGCAGGCTGTGATCTCTCTTGTTGTTTCAGATCGTGCTTCCGCCTCACCTGGAGCGCATCCGAGAGAAGCTGGCGGAAAACAGCCACGAGCTCTGGGCGGTCACACGCATCGAGCAGGGCTGGACCTACGGACCGGTGAGGGCTTCGGATGATGACACAATCAATACATACTGCTGAGAGGACCTTATCACTTTGATGTTCTGATCTTCCTGAACAACAACAGCTTCCCTCTCCTCCTCCCCTCCTCCTCCTCTCCTCCTCTCCTTCCTTCTCAAGTTCCGAGATGACAACAAGAAGCTGCACCCGTGTCTGGTGGACTTCGCTAGCCTGCCGGAGCCAGAGAAGAACTACAACCTGGCCATGTCTGGAGAAACGCTCAAGTGAGTAAAGGTCTTCCAAACTCTCTCTCTCTGTCTCTCTCTCTCTCTCTCTCTCTCTCTCTCTCTCTCTCTCTCTCTCTCTCTCTCTCACTCTTGCCAGATGTTCATGGTCTCTGTGTTGTGTGCAGGACTCTGCTGGCGCTGGGCTGCCACGTCGGCATGGGAGACGAGAAAGCAGAAGAGAACCTGAAGAAGATCAAGCTGCCCAAGACGTGAGTCACACTCGCACATGTCTGTTTCTATTGCTGCAGGCTCATACACCACGTTCCACCAAGTTCCACCACGTTCCACCACGTTCCACCACGTTCCACCACGTTCTACCACGTTCTACCACATTCTACCACGTTCCACTAAGTTCCACCACGTTCCACCACGTTCCACCACGTTCCACCACGTTCTACCACGTTCTACCACATTCTACCACGTTCCACTAAGTTCCACCACGTTCCACCATGTTCCACCACGTTCTACCATGTTCTACCACGTTCCACCAGGTACGTGATGAGCAGCAGCTACAAGCCCGCTCCTCTGGACCTCAGCCATGTGAAGCTGACGCCCAATCAGAACACCCTGGTGGAGCGGCTGGCGGAGAACGGGCACAACGTGTGGGCGAGGGACCGTGTCCGTCAGGGCTGGACCTACAGCATCGTGCAGGTACCGGAGCACGCCTCCTCACTCAGCCTCCTCTTCCACTCCTCTTCCTCTCCTCTTCCTCTCCTCTTCCACTCCTCTTTCACTCCTCTTTCACGTCTTTCCTCTCCTCTACGTCCAGGACATCATGAACAAGCGCAACCCTCGTCTGGTGCCATACAACCTCCTGGACGACAAGACCAAGAAGACCAACAGGGACACTGTGTGTGCGGCGGTCCGCACTCTGATTGGCTACGGGTACAACATAGAGCCTCCCGACCAGGAGAGCAGTGAGTCTCTCAGCCCTGTCGAGGCGCCTCGCTCCAAAATACATCACTTCTAACTACTGCGATTACATGTTAGGCCGCTGGCATGTTATACAGAAACTGAAAACTATTGTGTGTGTGTGTGTCCGTGTGTGTGTGTGTCTAGGTGGACACGGGGATGGTAACTCTCGTTCGGATAAGATCCGGGTGTTCAGGGCGGAGAAGTCGTACGCCGTGACCCAGGGGAAGTGGTACTTTGAGTTTGAGGCGGTGACAGTGGGGGAGATGAGGGTGGGCTGGGCCCGGCCCAACGTCCGGGCCGACACCGACCTGGGCGCCGACGACCTGGCCTACGTCTTCAACGGCTTCAAGGTACGGCGGAGGCTCCTCCCGTGTCCGTGGACTATAGCAGCAGACTGGTGGACTAGCAGCAGACTTTGGAAAACGGTGCGTTTGTGAGCGGAACCCCCTGCTGTTTGTCTCCCGCAGGCTCAGCGCTGGCACGTGGGGAACGAGCCGTTCGGGCGCCAGTGGCTGTCAGGCGACGTGGTCGGCTGCATGATCGACCTGCCGGAGCAGAACATCATGTTCACCCTCAACGGAGAGATGCTGATCAGTGACTCGGGGTCAGAGATGGCCTTCAAGGACATCGAGATCGGAGACGGTAAGTGACTCCTCCCAGACCTGACCGGTTGAGGAGATCGATTCCTCACTGGAATGTGATGCATTTATTTAGCAGACGCTGTGGTTACCAAAGCAACGTAAATGGAGACACTGAGCAACACCAGCCCCCTGAACAGGCATCCTCTTGACCTGCACTGAGCTACACCCATCCCCATGCTCTAACCACTAAGCTGCACCCATGTGGTGTCACTGTCCTCCTCAGGGTTCATCCCGGTGTGCAGTCTGGGCATGTCCCAGGTGGGCAGGATCAACCTGGGCCAGAACGTCAGCAGCCTGCGCTACTTCACCATCTGTGGCCTGCAGGAGGGATTTGAACCCTTCGCCATCAACATGAAGAGGGACATCACCATGTGGTTTAGCAAGAGCCTGCCCCAGTTCATCCCTGTGCCCCCGGAACACCCTCACATGGAGGTGAGCTCACGTCCCCGAAGCCTTCCTTTCTTATCTCTTACATCCAGATAAAGAATCTCCTCTCAGTTTCCTGACTTCCTTGTCCGTTCTGGTAGATCTCTCGCGTGGACGGCACCGTGGACAGCGCCCCCTGCCTGAAGGTCACCCACAAGACGTACGGCTCCCAGAACGCCAACACGGACCTGCTCTTCCTCCGGCTGAGCATGCCCGTGGAGTTCCACGAGACCTTCAAGGTTCCCGCCGGCACCACGCCCCTCACCCGCACCCTCACCATCCCCGAGGACGAGGTCCTGGAAGTGGACCCCGACTCCGACTTCGAGGTGCTGAAGAAGTCGGCCACTCGCAAGGAGCAGGAGGAGAAGGAGAAGGAGCCGTCAGTGCCCAAGGAGACGCCGGCCAAAGGAGGCGAGAACGAGAAAGATGCTTCCACGGAGAAGAGCAAGAAGAAGGGGTGAGTAGAGGTCAGGAGGAGGGGGTGAGGAGAGGTCAGGAGGAGGGGGTGAGTAGAGGTCAGGAGGAAGGGGTGAGTAGAGGTCAGGAGGAAGGGGTGAGTAGAGGTCAGGAGGAGGGGGTGAGTAGAGGTCAGGAGGAGGGGTGAGGAGAGGTCAGGAGGACCACGTGTGGAGATCCTTTAAATCAAGTGTTTTATTTGTGATTTCCAATCATGAACATGTGTCAGTACTCCATAAAAACAAAACAGCGTTCCTCCAGGGAAACATGAAACATCATCAAACAGCCTAGAAATACTAGAAGTCTACTTGTTTTCCAGACCTAAACACCTCTATACATAGACAGGACAAGCATGTGTGGGTTCTCCGCTGGTCTCTAACGGGGGAACGTTCCTCAGGTTCCTCTTCAAGGCCAAGAAGGCTGCGTTCACCCCGGCTCCTGTGGTTCCCAGCATGCCTCGGCTGATGGAGGATGTGGTTCCTGACGATCGAGACGACGTGGACATCATCCTCAACACCACCACCGTACGGCCCTCCCAGCTTACACATCACTACTCTGATCTAGGGACAGGAAGTCACTCTGTTGGAGAATATTATGGTTTCAAACTTTAAAGCAGGGGCGTAGGTTTGTTTTCAAATGTGGGTGAGACAGGTTTTGTTTTAGTTTTTTTTACTGAGGATGTGGCCGTTATTTATACTTTTCATAATACAAAGTGGGAGTTACATTTTTTTTTTATATATATATATACAAACTGTGTAATTAAATCATGTAAACTGAAACCTCCACCACTGGTTTTGAGTGACTGTGATGTTGAGTCCTGTGTTTCTCCTGCAGTATTATTACTCGGTGCGTGTGTTCGCGGGCCAGGAACCAAGCGGAGTCTGGGTGGGATGGATCACCCCCGACTACCACCAGTACGACCTTCACTTCGACCTCAGCAAGGTCCGGAACGTGACTGTCACCGTGGGAGACGACAAAGGCAACATCCATGACAGGTGCCTGTAGACACACACATACACACACCTCCACTCTCACACACACACACACACACACACACACACACACACACACACACACACACACACACACACACACACACACACTCAAACACAGAAACACACCTTCAGAAGGGGATATAAGACTGTGTCAGAGTCAGGTGGCTGAGTGGTTAGGGAATCGGGCTAGTAATCAGAAGGTTGCCGGTTCGATTCCCTGTGCCAAGTCTGTGCCAAAATGATGTTGTGTCCTTGGGCAAGGCACTTCACCCTACTTGCCTCGGGGGGAATGTCCCTCTACTTACTGTAAGTCGCTCTGGATAAGAGCGTCTGCTAAATGACTAAATGTAAATGTAATGTAAATGTATCCCTGTGTCAGTATGAAGCGCAGTAACTGCTACATGGTGTGTGGAGGAGAGTTCAGCAGCTCTCAGCAGACACGCATCAGTCAGGAAGACTTTGTGATAGGCTGCCTCATCGATTTGGACACAGGTCTCATGACCTTCACAGCCAATGGGAAAGAGATCAACACTTTCTACCAGGTATGGGTGAACAGATTGATCAAAGCTTTCGTTGAAAAACTTTGTTGACTGTTCTATATGGTGGAGCCCAACACTAAACTGTTCTCAAACTGACGTTGTGGTTCCCCTCCTGTTCTCTTCTTCAGGTGGAGCCCAACACTAAACTGTTCCCAGCTGTGTTTGTCCTGCCGTCCAGTCAGAACATGATACAAGTGGAACTGGGCAAGCTCAAGGTCAGAGACACCCCCCGGCCCTCCCTGTCTCCCCTCTTCTACCCCCTCCTTCCCTCACTCTCCCTCCTCCCTGTCTCCCCTCTCCTCCCCCCTCCTTCCCTCACTCTCCCTCCTCCCTCCCTCCCCTCTCCTCCCCCCTCCTTCCCTCACTCTCCCTCCTCCCTGTCTCCCCTCTCCTCCCCCCTCCTTCCCTCACTCTCCCTCCTCCCTCTCTCCTCAGAACATCATGCCCATCTCGGCGGCCATGTTCCGCAGCGAGCGTAAGAACCCGGTTCCCCAGTGCCCCCCTCGCCTGGACGTCCAGATGCTGACCCCGGTCATATGGAGCCGCATGCCCAACCACTTCCTGTCGCCGGATACGCGGCGCGTGAACGAGAGGCACGGCTGGAGCGTGGAGTGTAGAGAACCCCTCACCATGATGGCTCTCCACATCCCTGAGGAGAACAGGTTAGATAGTTCCTCACCATGATTGCTCTACACATCCCTGAGGAGAACAGGTTAGATAGTTCCTCACCATGATGGCTCTACACATCCCTGAGGAGAACAGGTTAGATAGTTCCTCACCATGATTGCTCTCCACATCCCTGAGGAGAACAGGTTAGATAGTTTCTCACCATGATGGCTCTACACATCCCTGAGGAGAACAGGTTAGATAGTTCCTCACCATGATGGCTCTACACATCCCTGAGGAGAACAGGTTAGATAGTTCCTCACCATGATTGCTCTCCACATCCCTGAGGAGAACAGGCTTCACATACGCCCTTAGAACTGCAGCTAAGCTAGGAGATAGACTGACCTCCTGTTCTACCTTGGAACCCTCGTCTCACCCCGCTCTCCCCAGGTGCATCGATATCCTGGAGCTGTCGGAGAGGATGGACATGCTCAAGTTCCACTACCACACCCTGAAGCTGTACGGCTCTGTGTGCGCGCTGGGCAACAACCGCGTGGCCCACGCCCTCTGCAGCCACGTCGACGAATCCCAGCTCTTCTACGCCATCGAGAACACCTACCTGCCCGGGCCAATCAGGAGCGGCTACTACGACCTGCTCATCAGCATCCACCTGGAGTCGGCCAAGAGGAACCGGCTGATGACCAACAAAGAGTTCATCGTTCCCATGACGGACGAAACGCGCAGCATCACGCTGTACTCGGATTTGGACGCAGACAAGGCCCACGCTCTCCCAGGGGTGGGCCTCACCACCTGCCTCCGCCCCAAGCTCCACTCCTCCGCCACGGGGTTCGTGGGCACCAACCTGGACATCTACACCCTCAGCCCCTCCATCCCCCTGCAGGTGAGCTGTCCCAGGTGGACGGTGGGAGAAGGGAAGGACTTCCTGTGTTTGTCCGACTGACTTCCTGTTTGTTTCCTGCTGCAGGTTATGAAGTCCAAGGCCCTGACCATGTTGACGGAGGCGGTGCAGGACGGCGGGCAGGCCATGAGAGACCCCGTAGGGGGCAGCGTCGAGTTCCATTTCGTTCCCATCCTCAAGCTCATCAGCACCCTCCTCATCATGGGCGTGTTCGACGATGAGGACGTCAAGCACATCCTGAAGATGATCGAGCCCACCGTGTTCAGCTCCGAGGCCGAGGGCCCGGCCGAGGACGAGGGGGAGAGGAAGGGGGAGGATGGTCAGAGACTGGCCCTCAAAGAAGAAGGGGAGGAGGTGAAGGAGGAGGAAGAGGGAGCGGGGGAGGGAGAGGACACTGAAGATGAAGGGATGGGCGAAGACGATGAAGAGTTGGAGTTTGAGGACGAAGAGGAGGAGGAGGAGGAGCCAGGTAAAGAAGAGAAAGAAGCGGGGGATGTGAAGAAAGCGGAGGGAGAGAGGGAGGCGGAGGAGAAGGAGGCCAAGGCTGCGGATACAGAGGGAGACACATGCGTGCAGGAGGGTCTTCTACACATGAAGCTGCCTGAGTCCGTCAAACTCCAGGTGTGTGCGTGTTGACAAACTGCAAATGTGTGCTTGTGTGTGTTGTCAAACTCCAGGTGAGTGTGTGTGTGTGTTGCTTCTAAATGCCACTAGCAGCGACCTGCCCCTCCAGTCTAACACCCACCTCTCCTCCTCCCCCAGATGTGCACTCTCCTCCAGTATTTCTGTGACTGTGAGCTACGCCACAGAGTGGAGGCCATCATCGCCTTCTCAGACCAGTTCGTCACCCAGATCCAGTCCGACCAGCGGCATCGCTACAACGAGCTCATGCTGGCCTTCACCATGAGCGCCGCTGAGACCGCGCGCAAGACCCGCGAGTTCCGCTCTCCCCCCCAGGAGCAGGTACGCCTCGACCCTAACACTAACCTGCCTCTTCACGTCCTGACTGGAGCATCATTCGGAACGCTCTCTGTCCACACCGAAGCCGTCACGATCGCTTCTGCTGTGGTTCCCCGTACAGGTCAACATGCTGATGAACTTCAAGAACTGCTCGGAGGACCACGAGTGTCCGGTGCCTGATGAAGTCCGTGACGCGCTGCTGGCGTTCCACAAAGACCTGCTGTCCCACTGCGGTCAGCCGCCCCCCGGAGCTCTCACACACCTCACACACACACCTCACAAACTACCTCACACACACACCTCACAAACTACCTCACACACACACCTCACAAACTACCTCACACACACACACACACGATCCCAGCTGAGTAGCTGGAACATCGGTTGGTTAACTGCGGTGTGTTTTCCTTGAAGGGGTGCATATCGAGGAGGAGGAAGAGGAGGAGGAGGTGGATAACTCCCTCAGGGGAAGGCTGCTGCGTATGCTGGAGAAGGTCAGGACGTTCCGCAGGAGGAAGATGGAGGAGGAGAGCAAACCTGACGAAGAAACCAAACCCAGTGAGTCATGAGAGCAAGACCCCAGACCCTGACCCCAGAACCTGAACCTAGAACCTGACCCCAGACCCTGACCCCAGAACCTGACCCCAGAACCTGACCCCAGAACCTGATCCCAGAACCTGATCCCAGACCCTGATCCCAGACCCTGACCCCAGATCTGCTTACACCCGACCTTCCTAATCCTGTCTGTAACTAGACGTTATAAACTCACACCTGAACTCAACAACCCGCTTCCGTTCCAGGCACCCTCCAGGGGCTCATCTCCCACACCATGATCCACTGGGCCCAGGAGTCATTCATCCAGAACCCGGAGCTGGTGCGTCTCATGTTCAGCCTGCTCCACCGGCAGTACGACGGGCTGGGGGAGCTGATCAGAGCCCTGCCCAAGGCCTACACCATCAACGCTGTGTCGGTCCAGGACACCATGGACCTGCTGGAGTGTCTGGGCCAGATCCGCTCGCTGCTCATCGTCCAGATGGGCCCTGAAGAGGAGAGGCTGATGATCCAGAGCATCGGGTCAGCAGGAAGCTGAGGTTCACACTAGGGATGCACCGATATGGCCGATACCGATATGGCCGCCGATATATATCGTGCATCCCTAGTTCACAGTCCGGGGTGTACGGGAGCTTACTTAATATGAGACGGGGAACTGGGGAGTAACATGAGTGTGCTCACTCCTGTCTCTCTATCTCTCCCCCCCTCTCTTCCTCTCTCTCCTTCTTGCTCTCTATCTATCTCTCTCTCCCTCTCTCCCTCCCAACCCCCAATCCCTCTATTTCTCCTTCACTCCCTCTCTCCTTCCTTTCCTCTCTCTCCCACCCACCCACCCTCCCTCCCCCTCTCTCTCTCCCTCCATCAGAGACATCATGAGTAACAAGGTGTTCTACCAGCACCCTAACCTGATGCGTGCGCTGGGCATGCACGAGACGGTCATGGAGGTGATGGTCAACGTGCTGGGTGGAGGAGACTCAAAGGTACGCTGCATCTCCTCTCGGACCAGCGCTGACGTCATACTAGAGCTTTCCTTTGTTACTAACCTGTTGACAAGGGTGTTTGTTCCTTTGCTTCAGGAGATCAGGTTCCCTCGCATGGTGACCAACTGCTGCCGTTTCCTGTGCTACTTCTGCCGCATCAGCCGTCAGAACCAGCGCTCCATGTTCGATCACCTCAGCTACCTGCTTCAGAACAGTGGCATCGGCCTGGGTGGGCAACCAATCAAATCATTAGGGTTCAGAACAACATCATTATAGGATGAGCAGTTCAAATCCAGCCTGGGCCTTTGGCATGTCCCCCCCCCCCCCCCCCCCCTCTCTCTCTCTCTCTCTCTCTCTCTCTCTCTCTCTCTCTCTCTCTCTCTCTCTCTCTCTCTCTCTCTCTCTCTCTCTCTCTCTCTCTCTCTCTCTCCCTTCCCCTCCTGTCACATGTCACTTAAAATCAGTTCAGTAAAGCATGAAAATATATGGTAACATCTCTCTCAGGCGTGCGAGGCTCCACCCCTCTCGACGTTGCCGCGGCATCCTGCATCGACAACAACGAGCTGGCGCTGGCTCTGCAGGAGCAGGACCTGGAGAAGGTACATCACTTCCTGCTTCCTGCTTCGGCTTCAAACACAGCACGGTCTGTAGACCTGGTCACAGAGCTGCTCCTCGTGTCTCCTCCCAGGTGGTGAAGTACCTGGCTGGCTGCGGCCTGCAGAGCTGCACCATGCTCATGGCGAAGGGCTACCCCGACATCGGCTGGAACCCGTGCGGAGGGGAGAAGTACCTGGACTTCCTGCGTTTCGCCGTCTTCGTCAATGGTCAGTGCTTCCTCCAGCGCCCCCGTCAAACGCTGTTCGGTGTAGTTCTGCTGTTCTCTCCGTGACTGAGTCTGCGTGTGTGTGTGTTGCCCCGCAGGAGAGAGCGTGGAGGAGAATGCCAACGTGGTGGTTCGGCTGCTCATCCGGAGGCCCGAGTGTTTCGGCCCCGCCCTGAGGGGGGAGGGGGGGAACGGGCTGCTGGCCGCCATCGAGGAGGCCATCAAGATCTCCGAGGACCCGGCCAGGGACGGACCCACCGTCAAGAAGGACCGACGCTTCCCCATGTGAGCTCCGCACGCGCTCCGTGGCGAGGAGGGCGGCGAGAGATCGCTTGACGTCTCCTCGCTTCTGTTCAGCTTCTAGTCGCTTCTATACTCTTTCATCCTGTCTGTCTCCTGTCTGCTTCTTGTCTGCTTCTTGTCTGCTTCCTGTCTGCTACCTGTCCGCCTCCTGTCTACTTCCTGTCCTGCCTTCCTGTCTGCTTCTTGTCTACTTCCTGTCCTGCCTTCCTGTCCTGCCTCCTGTCTACTTCCTGTCTGCTTCCTGCCAGGTTCGGAGGAGAGGAGCAGCATGAGGATAACCGTGTCCACCTGGGGAACTCCATCATGTCCTTCTACTCTGCTCTGATCGACCTGCTGGGGCGCTGCGCTCCGGAGATGCACGTCAGTAGCTCTCCCTGCTCCACAGCTGATCCCTGTTTAATACTACTGTATTATACTATATACTATATACTATATACTATACTGTATATACTGTACTGTGTGTACTGTAATACTGTATACAAACTAGACTGTAATACTACTGAGTATATCCACACCACACCCATGCCTATACCTACAACACGGAATTATACTAAATAACACGAATGCATGAGCAGTCGGGTGTAGCCGGTCTGAGCGTCTCTGTTCCTGGGCTCCTCAGCTGATCCAAGCAGGGAAGGGAGAGGCACTCCGGATCAGGGCCATCCTGCGCTCCCTGGTGCCCATCGAGGACCTGGTGGGCGTCATCAGCCTGTCCGTGCAGATCCCCGCTTTCGGAAAAGGTGACTTTCTGTCACACCTGACGGCAGTTTGTTTTGAAGTGGAAAAATTGAGTTGGTTGAACGACGTTTCACCTTGTGTGTTTTTTCCTAGAATTAAGATTTGAATGACAGTAAATATTGACCTTCTGTGTTTGTGTTCTAGACAACAGCATCATTGAACCCAAGATGTCCGCCAGTTTCGTCCCGGACCACAAGGCCCCCATGGTGCTGTTCCTGGAC
Source organism: Thaleichthys pacificus (assembly GCA_023658055.1). Classification (NCBI taxonomy): domain Eukaryota; kingdom Metazoa; phylum Chordata; class Actinopteri; order Osmeriformes; family Osmeridae; genus Thaleichthys; species Thaleichthys pacificus. Next base: position 12,118,400 of record CM042858.1, read on the forward strand.
CGTGTGTACGGCATCGACAACCAGGACTTCCTGTTGCACGTGCTGGAGGTGGGCTTCCTGCCGGACATGAGGGCGGCCGCCTCTCTAGACACGGTGAGCTTCCCCCGAACAAGGCCTGCTTGTCGGATACGAAACCCTACTCTCCTGACCCTAACCTACTCTCCTGACCCTAACCTACTCTCCTAACCCTAACCCTCCAGACTACATTTAGTCATTTAGCAGATGCTCTTATCCAGAGCGACTTACAGTAAGTACAGGGACATTCCCCTCGAGGCAAGTAGGGTGAAGGGCCTTGCCCAAGGACATAACGTCATATTTCACGGCCGGGAATCGAACCGGCAACCTTCTGATTAATAGCCAGATTCTCTAACCGCTCAGCCATCTGACCCCACCCGACTACTCCACAATAGTTCCCTCCAGCTTGACCTCCGGCTTGACCTCCAGTCCTGACCTCCAGCTTGACCTCCAGTCCTGACCTCCTGACGGTCTCTCTCCCCCAGGCGGCGTTCTGCACCACGGAGATGGCGCTGGCGCTGAACCGCTACCTGTGCTCGGCCGTGCTGCCCCTCATCACCAAGTGCGCCCCTCTGTTCGCCGGCACGGAACACCGGGCCATCATGATCGACTCCATGCTGCACACCATCTACCGGCTGTCCCGTGGCCGCGCCTTCACCAAGGCCCAGAGGGACGTCATCGAGGAGTGCCTCATGTCCCTGTGCAAGTAGGTCCAGTTCCCCCTCAAGTCAGATCGCTCGTTCTTTTCAAAAATACTTTTTGGAGTAGGAGGGGATAGTACAGCGTTGAGTTTTGAGCGCTTGTCTGTTTCCAGGTACCTACGTCCGTCTATGCTTCAGCACCTGCTCAGGAGGCTGGTGTTTGACGTGCCCATTCTCAACGAGTACGCCAAGATGCCGCTGAAGGTGCCACACATCTCTTCGTGACAACAGCCGTAACCGTCTTGCATAACGACACATCCTTCTGTTCTGATTGACGTTGCTGTTTGTCCCGCAGCTTTTGACCAATCACTACGAGCGTTGTTGGAAGTACTACTGCCTGCCCAATGGGTGGGGCAACTTCGGAGTGTCGTCTGAGGAGGAGCTTCACCTCACCCGCAAGCTGTTCTGGGGCATCTTCGAGTCCCTGGCTCACAAGGTCTCAGCCCGTCCTCCAAAATATGGCGTCTCCGTTGCCGCGATGACGACGACGACGAGTCACTCGATGACCTCTCTTCCTCTTCCCTCTCGCAGAAATTCGACGCGGAGATGTTCAAGATCGCCATGCCGTGCATCTGCGCCATCGCCGGAGCCATCCCTCCCGACTACGTGGACGCCAGCTACTCGTCCAAAACGGAGAAGAAGGCCTCGGTGGACGCTGAGGGAAACTTTGACCCCAAACCTGTGGACACCACCAAGTGAGACAACTTCTCTGGGAGGTCAGGGGTTAGGTTTAGGGTTACATTGTCGTTTTTTTAGCAGACGCTCTTATCCAGAGCGTTAGCGGTGAACCAAGGGTGGACGTACTGGGCTTTGGTTGCTTAGTTGCTAGGAATGCGTCGATGATTAGCTAGCCCGGTCATTGAGACCCTCTTTTCTTCAAACGCAGCACTATCATCCCAGAGAGACTGGACGGCTTCATCAACAAATACGCCGAGCTCACACATGACAAGTGGGCTTTTGAGAAGGTGAGTTTAATCAACATGTCATATCCAAGAAGTGAAGCTTTTTTTTGTTGCAATGATTAGGGGGGGGGAAATGTGTGATTGTTTACATTCTAAACGTGCGTGTGCGCGTCCTTCTGTAGATTCAGAACAACTGGACATACGGTGAGCTGTTGGATGAAAATTCGAAGACCCACCCCATGCTCAGACCCTACAAGACGTTCTCCGAGAAGGTTAGGCTTCATCCTCCGCCCTCGTCTCCTCTCTGTCTCTTTATCAGACCTGACCTCTTGACTTCTCCCCTGATAGGACAAAGAGATCTACCGCTGGCCAATCAAGGAGTCCGTCAAGGCCATGCTGGCGTGGGAGTGGACGCTGGATAAAGCGAGGGATGGAGGAGAGGAGGAAAAGGCGGAGAAGAAGAAGGCAGCTAGGAAGATCTCCCAGACGGCGCAGGTACCGTCAGAGGAGACGCTGTGATGATGCTGTGATGATGCTGTGATGATGCTGTGATGATGCTGTGATGACGCTGTGATGATGCTGTGATGACGCTCGTCTGTTCTTGTTCTAGGCGACCTATGACCCCAGCCATGGCTACAGCCCTCAGCCAATAGAAATCTCTCACATGGCTCTGTCAAGAGACCTGCAGGTGTGGCAAAGTCACCAACTACTGGACCTGTTTGTTTATCACTTTGCTTTCAGACGATGATTAATAATAAATATCAACGAATGTTAATTTAATAAAATAATATTAATTATTATAAACAAAATATATATATTTTTATTTTATTTTTTTATTCATATAATTTTATACAACTCGATGTGCTGTGTCGTCATCTCCAGTCCATGGCAGAGCAGCTGGCCGAGAACTACCACAACACCTGGGGCCGGAAGAAGAAGATGGAGCTGCAGTCCAAAGGTGAAAGGTCGCTCCCTCCAGGACAGGAACCAGGCGTGCAGCAGGCTGTCAGATGAAGGTTTCCCCTGACCGCCTGTTTCCTCTGCCTACAGGAGGCGGCTCACACCCCCTGCTGGTGCCCTACGACACCCTGACGGCCAAGGAGAAGGCCCGGGACAGAGAGAAGGCTCACGAGCTGCTGAAGTTCCTGCAGCTTAACGGTTACGCCGTCACCAGGTACGAGGGGGGGGAAATCCTGCTGTACTTTCAGCGCTCGGAGGGCGAGACAGGAGCTTTAAAGGCGCAAATAAAATGTCTTCTTCTTCTTTATTCTTCTGCTCACAGAGGGCTGAAGGACATGGAGTCAGACATATCGTCCATCGAGAAGCGCTTTGCCTACGGCTTCCTGCAGAAGCTGTTGAAGTGGATGGACATCGCCCAGGAGTTCATCGCTCATCTGGGTACTGCGGGGGCGGGGTGTCATGGATCAGCTGGGGAGATGGGCGATGGTGTCATGTGATCAGCTGGGGAGATGGGCGATGGTGTCATGTGATCAGCTGGGGAGATGGGCGATGGTGTCATGTGATCAGCTGGGGAGATGGGCGATGGAGTCATGTGATCAGCTGCAGTCCAGATGGTTCCACAGGAGGCTGTTCTAGTGTGGCGTTCCTGTCCTAACATACTGCTTCCCTGTGTGTGTGTGCGTGTGTGTGTGTGTGTGTGTGCGTGTGCGTGTGTGTGTGTGTGTGCAGAGGCTGTGGTGAGCAGTGGAAGAGTGGAGAAGTCTCCTCACGAGCAGGAGATCAAGTTCTTCGCCAAGGTCAGACATGGTGTCATGGTGGGCTTGGGGAGACAACAGGGCTTCGTGCGAGATGGTCTTCACGCTCTCTCTCTCTCTCGCTCTCTCTCTCTCTCTCTCTCTCTCTCTCTCTCTCTCTCTGTCCTCAGATCCTGATGCCTCTCATTAACCAGTACTTCAAAAACCACTGTCTGTACTTCCTGTCTACGCCGGCCAAGGTTCTGGGTAGCGGGGGGCATTCCTCTAATAAAGAGAAAGAAATGATTGCAAGGTACTAGTCTTTCCCTCTCTCCGTCACTCTTTGTCTCTGTCTCTCTGTCATTCTGTCTGTCTCTGTCTATCTCTTTATCTATATCATATCCTAAGATACAGAGTGCAGAAAGTCTATTCAGCAGTGTACACAATGAACCAGTTATACTGTATGTGTTCAGATCTCCACAAGAACATTCTCTGTAATCATTCACTTCCGCTTTCTATTGCTTTTCAACATTCACTTTATATCTGCTCTCTTTCCTTCTTTCCTCTCCTCTGTTTTCCTCTCCTTTCCTCCTTTCCTTTCCTCCCCTCCTCTCCTCTTCCATTTATTCCTCCTGTTTGTAGTATCTTCTGTAAAATGGCCGCTCTGGTGAGACACAGAGTCTCTCTCTTCGGTAAGACCCTGTTCCTCCTGCCTTCCTCTTCTCCACCTCCACTTCCTGTCCTTCCTCTCCACCCTTTAATACTTTGCCTCTTTGCATTACTTTTTCATTTGCTTCTGTTTTGGATCGATGTTGTTTTTCTTCTGAGGCACACGGTGACAGCTGTCACTCTGTCATTGTGTGATCTGAACAGGAACCGACGCCCAAGCTATCGTCAACTGTCTTCATATCCTGGCGCGGTCTCTGGACGCAAGGTGTTGTCACGTTCTCCTTCCTCACACACACACACACACACATACACACATACACGCCGTACTGAAGCTGCCCTCTCTGCTCCTCAGGACGGTGATGAAGTCCGGGCCTGAGATCGTCAAGGCCGGCCTGCGCTCCTTCTTCGAGGGAGCGGCGGACGACATCGAGAAGATGGTGGAGAACCTGAAGCTGGGGAAGGTGTCTAAAGGCAACCAGGTGAGCGAGGTGACCAGGTGAGCAAGGTGAGCAAGGTGAGCAAGGTGACCAGGTGAGCGAGGTGACCAGGTGACCAGGTGAGCAAGGTGAGCAAGGTGAGCAAGGTGAGCAAGGTGACCAGGTGACCAGGTGAGCAAGGTGAGCAAGGTGACCAGGTGAGCAAGGTGACCAGGTGAGCAAGGTGACCAGGTGAGCGAGGTGACCAGGTGAGCGAGGTGACCAGGTGACCAGGTGAGCGAGGTGACCAGGTGAGCGAGGTGACCAGGTGAGCAAGGTGAGCAAGGTGACCAGGTGAGCGAGGTGAGCAAGGTGAACGAGGTGACCAGGTGAACGAGGTGACCAGGTGAGCGAGGTGACCAGGTGAGCGAGGTGACCAGGTGAACGAGGTGACCAGGTGAGCGAGGTGACCAGGTGAACGAGGTGACCAGGTGAGCGAGGTGACCAGGTGAGAGAGGTGACCAGGTGAACGAGGTGACCAGGTGAGCGAGGTGACCAGGTGAGAGAGGTGACCAGGTGAGCGAGGTGACCAGGTGAATGAGGTGACCAGGTGAGCGAGGTCACAGGATCAGGGCAGTCTCTCAGCTCTGGTGCACCTGCCTGTACTCACCTGCCTGTACTCAGCTGCCTGTACTCACCTGTCCCCCCCTGCTGTGCTGTGGTTCCTCTCTGCAGCAGGTGAAAGGCGTATCCCAGAACATCAACTACACCACCATAGCTCTGCTCCCTGTCCTCACCTCGCTGTTCGACCACGTCGCTCAGCATCAGTTTGGAGATGACGTCATTCGTGAGTCAAGGCTTGCGTTGTGTCTGTTTTCCCTGTCAGATTCCTCTCCCCCCCTCTCTCTCTCTCCAACTTTTTCCTCTCTTTCTGTCTCTCTTTCTCTCCCTCTTTCTCCGTCTCCCCCACTCTCTCTCTCTCTCTCTCTCTCAGTAGATCTCTCCATCCTGGGTGATGCTAACTGTGTCTGTTTCTGTCTCAGTGGACGACCTCCAGATGTCCTGTTACCGGATCATGGGCAGCATCTACTCTCTGGGAACAGTCAAGAATCCTCACGTGGAGAGGTGTGTGTGTGTGACATTGTAACAACAGTCCTCTGTAGGTGTGTGTGTGTGATGTGTGTGTGATGTGTGTGTCTGAGATGTGTGTGTGTGTGATGTGTGTGTGATGTGTGTGTGTGTCTACCCCTCCAGACAGAGGCCTGCTCTTGGAGAGTGTCTGGCTCACCTGGCGGCGGCCATGCCTGTAGCCTACCTGGAGCCCAACCTGAACGAGTTCAACACCTTCTCAGTCTACACCACCAAGACCCCCAGAGAACGAGCCAGTGAGTGCTAACCTTGGTCGTCCACCTTGTTCCCCCCCCCCCATCTACCTGGGAGTCCTTCTGCCCCATATGTTACCCTCATCTACAACCCCATCTCTCTTTCTCTCTCTCTCTCTCTCTCTGTTTTTCTCTCTCATATCTCTTTCTTTCTCTCTCTCCCCTTCTCTTCACACACACGTTCTTCCATTCTTTCTCTTCCTCCTCTCTCTCCTTGTCTCTCTTTCTTTCTCTCTCTCCCCTTCTCTTCACACACACGTTCTTCCATTCTTTCTCTTCCTCCTCTCTCTCCTAGTCTCTCTCTCTTTCTCTCTCTTTCTGACTCATCTCTCTTCCTCAGTTTTTTGCTCTTTTTCGTCTCTCTTTCCCCTCTCTTGTTCTCCTCTTTCTCACTCCTTTCCCTCCTCTCTGTCAACAGTCTTGGGTCTTCCCAACGAGGTGCAGGAGCTGTGCCAAGACATCCCAGAGCTGGACGTCCTGCTGAAGGAGATCGGGGACCTGGCCGAGTCTGGGGCCCGCTACACCGAGATGCCCCACGTCATCGAGATCACCCTGCCCATGCTGTGCAACTACCTGCCCCGCTGGTGGGAGAGGGGGCCCGAGAACGTTCCAGAGCTGGAGGGCCAGGTCTGCACGGACGTCACCTCCGAACACCTCAACCAGCTGCTGGGAAGCATCATGAAGATCGTGGTCAACAACCTGGGCATCGACGAGGCCTCCTGGATGAAGAGGCTGGCTGGTGAGGCCCTCCTTCAGGGATGACACACCTTGTTCTTCTGGGAGTCCGGCAGGATAATGATAATAAAGATGATAACATTATTATTATTATCATAGGGTTAGTAGCTAACCATAATAATACATCTTATTTGTGATGCGCCTGTCTTACATTTACATTTAGTCATTTAGCAGACGCTCTTATCCAGAGCGACTTACAGTAAGTACAGGGACATTCTCCCCGAGGCAAGTAGGGTTGAAGTGCCTTGCCCAAGTACACAACGTCATTTCTCACGGACGGGAATCGAACCGGCAACCTTCTGATTAATAGCCCGGTTCCCTAACCGCTCAGCCACCTGACTCCCTCTTCCTCCTGCAGTGTTCTCTCAGCCCATCGTGAGCCGGGCCAAGCCCGAGATGCTCAAGTCCCACTTCATCCCCACCATGGAGAAGCTGAAGAAGCGGACGGGCAAGGTGGTGGCCGAGGAGGACCACCTGCGCCTGGAGGGCAAGTCTGAGGGGGACGAGGAGGAGGGAACCATCAGGGATGAGTTTGCCGTGCTCTGCAGGGACCTCTACGCCCTCTACCCCCTCCTCATCCGCTACGTGGACAATAACAGGTATGCTGGCCTCATCCTTTGTGGTGGACAGTAACAGGTATGCTGGCCTCATCCTTTGTGGTAGACAGTAACGGGTATGCTGGCCTCATCCTTTGTGGTGGACAATAACAGGTATGCTGGCCTCATCCTTTGTGGTAGACAGTAACGGGTATGCTGGCCTCATCCTTTGTGGTGGACAATAACAGGTATGCTGGCCTCATCCTTTGTGGTGGACAGTAACAGGTATGCTGGCCTCATCCTTTGTGGTAGACAGGAACAGGTATGCTGGCCTCATCCTTTGTGGTAGACAGTAACGGGTATGCTGGCCTCATCCTTTGTGGTGGACAATAACAGGTATGCTGGCCTCATCCTTTGTGGTGGACAGTAACAGGTATGCTGGCCTCATCCTTTGTGGTAGACAGGAACAGGTATGCTGGCCTCATCCTTTGTGGTAGACAGTAACGGGTATGCTGGCCTCATCCTTTGTGGTGGACAATAACAGGTATGCTGGCCTCATCCTTTGTGGTGGACAGTAACGGGTATGCTGGCCTCATCCTTTGTGGTGGACAATAACAGGTATGCTGGCCTCATCCTTTGTGGTGGACAGTAACGGGTATGCTGGCCTCATCCTTTGTGGTGGACAATAACAGGTATGCTGGCCTCATCCTTTGTGGTAGACAGTAACGGGTATGCTGGCCTCATCCTTTGTGGTGGACAATAACAGGTATGCTGGCCTCATCCTTTGTGGTGGACAGTAACAGGTATGCTGGCCTCATCCTTTGTGGTGGACAGGAACAGGTACATCAGCTTCATCCACGAGGTGGACTACCCCAGGTAGAGGAGATGTCTGTCATGTCCCTGCGTTGGGCTACATTGTGTTCTAGAGTCTTGAAATATGCGTCTCTTGCAGGGCGAGATGGTTGACCTGTCCTGACCCCGACGCTGAGGAGCTGTTCCGGATGATTGGAGAGGTCTTCATCTTCTGGTCCAAATCTCACGTGAGTATGCTTCCTCTAAATCTGATGATTTCTATCTTCGACTGCGCCTCTCTAAATTCCCTCTTTCTCTCATTTCTATCTGCAGAATTTCAAGCGAGAGGAGCAGAACTTTGTGGTGATGAACGAGATCAACAACATGTCCTTCCTCACTGCTGACAGCAAGAGCAAGATGAGCAATGTGAGATCATGATGCAATCTTTTTCACTGTAGTAATGCTACCGTCTACCATTTTATATACATTTTTAGTTTATTTAATCGCTTGTATTAGTCAATCTGTGCATTTGTAAGGACATTTATAGTATCATACCTTTACAGAATACTTTTTCAGCCAACCACATTAAGTGCAACTTACCAGTATGAATTAGTCATACATCTACAAACATATATACTTGATATCTTTAATGCACGTAACATAAGATCTAATCATGATAATACTTTTGACAATAATCCACCTGTACAAGAAGAGCCCCCAGAACATCCTCTCCCACAGGTACAGCGTCCTGGATGACCACAGGGTGGACCACCACCAGGACATGTTGACTTTTTATCATGTAGTCTTTCTGTTGTGGGGTAGGGATGGGATGTGTGTTGTGTTGAGTAGCGATGTTTGTTGTGTTGAGTAGGTATGTTTAGCAGGGATGTGTGTTGTGTTAGTAGGGATGTGTGTTGTGTTAGTAGGGATGTGTGTTGCGTTAGTAGGGATGTGTGTTGTGCTAGTAGGGATGTGTGTTGTGTTAGTAGGTATGTTTAGCAGGGATGTGTGTTGTGTTAGTAGGGATGTGTGTTGTGTTAGTAGGTATGTTTAGCAGGGATGTGTGTTGTGCTAGTAGGGATGTGTGTTGTGTTAGTAGGGATGTGTGTTGTGCTAGTAGGGATGTGTGTTGTGTTAGTAGGGATGTGTGTTGTGCTAGTAGGGATGTGTGTTGTGCTAGTAGGGATGTGTGTTGTGCTAGTAGGGATGTGTGTTGTGCTAGTAGGGATGTGTGTTGTGCTAGTAGGGATGTGTGTTGTGCTAGTAGGGATGTGTGTTGTGCTAGTAGGGATGTGTGTTGTGCTAGTAGGGATGTGTGTTGTGCTAGGAGGGATGTGTGTTGTGCTAGCAGGGATGTTTAGCAGGGATGTTTAATAGGGATGTGCTGTGCTAGCAGGGATGTTTAGCAGGGATGTTTAATAGGGATGTGCTGTGTTTAGCAGGGATGTTTAATAGGGATGTGCTGTGTTTAGCAGGGATGTGTACTGTAACATCCCTACTCTGACTCTCTCCTGTTCTCTTCTCTTGTGTTGCCGCTGGCTTTCTAGGCCGGGGATTCTGAGGTTAGACTTCGTTTCTGCACGACCGCTGTGCTGATCGCATGGCACTTCACTGTAGGGGGCTTTTCATCAACCCTACCCACACACTGGTAGACCAGGCCCCAACACACCACCCCACACACTGGTAGACCAGGCCCCAACACACCACCCCACACACTGGTAGACCAGGCCCCAACACACCACCCCACACACTGGTAGACCAGGCCTCAACACACCACCCCACACACTGGTAGACCAGGCCCCAACACACCACCCCACACACTGGTAGACCAGGCCCCAACACACCACCCCACACACTGGTAGACCAGGCCCCAACACACCACCCCACACACTGGTAGACCAGGCCCCAACACACCACCCCACACACTGGTAGACCAGGCCCCAACACACCACCCCACACACTGGTAGACCAGGCCCCAACACACCACCCCACACACTGGTAGACCAGGCCCCAACACACCACCCCACACACTGGTAGACCAGGCCCCAACACACCACCCCACACACTGGTAGACCAGGCCCCAACACACCACCCCACACACTGGTAGACCAGGCCCCAACACACCACCCCACACACTGGTAGACCAGGCCCCAACACACCACCCCACACACTGGTAGACCAGGCCCCAACACACCACCCCACACACTGGTAGACCAGGCCCCAACACACCACCCCACACACTGGTAGACCAGGCCCCAACACACCACCCCACACACTGGTAGACCAGGCCCCAACACACCACCCCACACACTGGTAGACCAGGCCCCAACACACCACCCCACACACTGGTAGACCAGGCCCCAACACACCACCCCACACACTGGTAGACCAGGCCCCAACACACCACCCCACACACTGGTAGACCAGGCCCCAACACACCACCCCACACACTGGTAGACCAGGCCTCAACACACCACCCCACACACTGGTAGACCAGGCCCCAACACACCACCCCACACACTGGTAGACCAGGCCCCAACACACCACCCCACACACTGGTAGACCAGGCCCCAACACACCACCCCACACCCCTCGACGCACAGCACATCTCAGAACAACAGTTTATGCCAGCGCCAAGTATAGAGATAAGCGTCCATATAAAGATACAGCTGCTAGTGTCGACCAGGTGACTGTAAGCTCTGTAGGGCAGCCCTGCTACCAAGCTACGTCCAGAATGTGCCACTTGTTGCTCTGCAAACCGAGGCACAGAAATAGAAGGCCAAACAGATGGTCCGGATTTACTTTTCGGCATCGCTGATAGTTTTCGGATAAAGTTACGCTATTAACAACCTCACATACGCTGTTAACAGACCGAGGCTAGCACAGCCAGTGACACATCATACCAATAAGAAAACTGCGACGGCCAATAAAATGACACTGACGTAGTGCACACATATCATGAAACACATATCAACAAACCATTAGTATTGATATCAAGTGAGAGGAGACAGAAAGATGAGAGAGAGAGGAAGCAAGAGAGAGAGAGAGAGAGAGAGAGAGAGAGAAGGCACTTTTCCATCAGTTCCCAGGCGGTCTGCGGGGGTCCACAGGGGGTCCACAGGGGGTCCTCAGTTCCAGTCCTGCCAGTGTGTGTGGGGGGAGTCTGGAGGCGTTTGATGAAAGTGCTCTGCCGTAGGGTCGGGCCCATGGCACTAGGCTCCACACAGCGCCCGAGGCAGGGCCCGAGGCAGCGCCCGAGGCAGGGCCCGAGACAGGGCCCGAGGCAGGGCCCGAGGCAGGCCAGTGGGAGCCTACTGCCATCGTCCCGCCCAGTTTGCTCCTAGCTGATCGTAGTTGGGTGGGAGTCCTTCCCTCCGTGTCTGTTCTGTTGAAGGTTCTGTTCCCCCTCTGCTGGGGAAGCTGGTCGCCCCCCCCTCTCCATGCTCCGCCCCCTCCTCCCTGGCCCCGCCCCCTTCTCCGTGCTCCCGCCCTTTCATCCATGGCCCTGCCCCCTCTTCTGAGGCCCTGCCCTTTCATCCCTTGCCCTGCCCCTCCTCCATGGCCCCTCCCACCTCCTCCCTGGCCCCTCCTCCCTGGCAGCCATGTTAGACCATGGCTCCGCCCCCATCACCCTCCCCCCCTTAACCTCTGCCCAGCTGCTGTTCTGTTTGACTGCACTGAAGCAGCCCTCTAGATAAACCTCTCTGTACCCTGTAGAATGTGCTCAATGTTACCTCTAGCTCACCCCAATCTGTTTAATCAAACCTGTCTCCTAAAATCTCCCCTAAAAACGTTTGCACCCAGCGTCCCGTAAACCAGCCTTACTGATAACACCTCGCACTGACGCACTGTTTGGAAAGGTGGCTGAACTTGCTTGCACTTATCTCTGGCACTGACATGCACACACACACACACCCAGGAATATTATATTACATTACTCTTTACCTGAAATAAATACAAGTTTTTTTTTTAAATGGCAAGTTATCGTTTGATAGACATTGGATATCAGTTTTCATTTTTTGTTTTCAAACCGTGTTAAGTTGACACCTGTCCCAGCCTTGTCACCATAGCTACCCCCCCCCCCCCACAAGCCCCCCCCCCCCCCAGTGTAGGGTAACTAGCCTCTGCACATTCTGCCTCAGTAGGGCTTTCTCATCCTGTTCTCTGCGGCGGCCATTACTGTGAGGTCATCTGTTCTCTTCACTCTCTTAGCCAACCGGCTGTCGGCTGTATGACCCACACACACACGTGCACACACACCTAAACACACACACGTGCACACACACCTAAACACACACACGTGCACACACACCTAAACACACACACCTAAACACACACACGTGCACACACACACGTGCACACACACCTAAACACACACACGTGCACACACACCTAAACACACACATGTGCACACACACCTAAACACACACACGTGCACACACACAGAAACACACACGTGCACACACACCTAAACACACACACCTAAACACACACACGTGCACACACACATAAACACACACACGTGCACACACACATAAACACACAAACAAACCTCAGGCATACATGCCAGTAGGGGAAGGCTAGGGAGAGGAGAAAACAACAGTTTATGGGCCCCTTGGACACAGGACGGGAGAGGAGGAGAGGAGGAGGAGGAGGAGGAGAGGAGGAGAGGAGGTGGAGAGCACAGGGAGGAGGGGGCGTACCCCTTGGACATTCTGTTTTACCTGTGTGACTTTGCCAGTTTGGTAACACTCTAGACATCAACATGACGCTACTAAACACCAGGTTGTTTGTTTGTGTCCTCCAACGTCATCTAACCTTTTTCATTCCTCACACGAGGCACATAGCTGGTTGTTTTTAACTGATTTGCCTTTTCTGTTTGTTTTGTTTACAAAGGAATGCCGGGTGGATTGAACGAAAAGTGTTTTGCCTGCATGTTTTCCGTCCACGCTGTTTCACTGCTGTCCTGTCCTGCAGATCATAATGATTCCTTTCAGTTCTCCTCCCCCTGTCCCACTGTTTCTTCACCCCTGACCCCTGACCCCAGCCCCTGACCTTTAGCCCCGTATGGAGTAGTCCTGGCTTGCCCTGGCCTCCACCTGGCCTCCACCCGGCCTCCACCCGGCCTCCACCCGGCCTCCACCTGCCCAGTTTAGAGAAACGGATCATTACAGATCATGCAGTGAAAGTTTGCCTTCATTGTGTGTTTGTGTCTGCAGAAGATGAACAATTAGATTCTTTGCATTTTGTCCTCCTACACCTTGACAGGATGTGTTTACTTCAGGGTGTGATGTAGTGTAACAGGATGAAAGTGAGATAGACTGCAGTGATTCATTCTGGAGTCTATTACTCCAGATGCTGCTGTAGGGAGTAGCTGTTAGATGTACTGTGAGATGAGATACTCTTGTGAGATATTGAGGTATTGTGAGATATTCATTATGGTAGATAGAAGTACTGTTGTCCATCTGGATTCAGGTAAAATATGGTGAGAGGAGAAGGAAGGGTTTAGTTTAGCAAGTTGTCCACAGCTCATCTTGAAGATCTTTAAGAAATCTTTTCTTAAAAATACACTTTTTTTCTTTTTTTTTCTTCCAAACTTATGTTTTGTTTTCCATTTTTACACAGCCGTCAGATGGACAGGTATTTTGTTGAATGTCTTCCATATTTTTTCTTTTTTCAATGTCTTGCAAAATGTACCCTAGATGCCTATGCAGCTGAATTGTAGTAGTGCTCTCAATGATGACTAGCATCATGGTTATAAAAAAAAGGCTTTTATTGATTAGGACTCAGTTTGAGTTTCTGTTGTAGTGATGCTCATGAATGTGGCCGGCATTGAATCAGGGCTGCTGAGGGTTCAATGCTAAGCAGTGTTTTATTGCATCGCACATTTGCTGCTTCCGCTCCAGGGGACGTGTGAGACTGTAACACCATCTACTTCCTCTTCCTGTCCTCAGGCCGGGGGCTCGGACGTGGAACGTACCAAGAAGAAGAGAAGGGGGGATCGCTACTCGGTGCAGACGTCCCTGATCGTGGCGGCCCTCAAAAAGATGCTCCCCATAGGCCTGAACATGTGCTCCCCCGCCGACCAGGAGCTCATCAACCTGGCCAAGATCAGATACTCCCTGGTAGCTCTTCCTGGTAGCTCTTCCTGGTAGCTCTCCCTGGTAGCTCTCCCTGGTAGCTCTCCCTGGTAGCTCTTCCTGGTAGCTCTTCCTGGTAGCTCTTCCTGGTAGCTCTCCTGGTAGCTCTCCCTGGTAGCTCTCCCTGGTAGCTCTCCCTGGTAGCTCTCCCTGGTAGCTCTCCCTGGTAGCTCTCCCTGGTAGCTCTCCCTGGTAGTTCTTCTAGTTCCACTGGTAGTTCCCTGGTAGTACCCCTGGTAGTTTCCCTGGTAGTTCTGTGGTAGTTGAAAACCTGAAACAGGATCGTCGCCAAGTAGGTTTTCACATACAAGGAATCTGGTTTGGTCTGATTGGTTTATAACAATTCTGTAGTTCTGCATCCACCTCATCTCTAGTGACTCGTAGATAAGGACAGCAGGTTCCTGCAGCGCCCAGCCTGTCCACACTCTGTCTGGGAGGAGTACCAGTGTGTTTTCTCTGTCTGGGAGGTGTACCAGTGTGTTTTCTCTGTCTGGGAGGAGTACCAGTGTGTTTTCTCTGTCTGGGAGGTGTACCAGTGTGTTTTCTCTGTCTGGGAGGAGTACCAGTGTGTTTTCTCTTGCAGAGAGACACTGACGAGGAGGTGAGGGAGTTCCTGCAGAACAACCTGCATCTCCAGGGCAAGGTGAGGAGGAGGGGCTTCTGCAGGGGGGAGGGGCTTCTGCAGGGGGGAGGGGCTTCTGCAGGGGGGAGGGGCTTCTGCAGGAGGGAGGGATTCTGCAAGGGCTTCTCCTGGTGTCATTGGTTGGAATGGGTTTCAGTTGGCCCCTCCTGGTTTAGTGTCTTGGTTGAAGTATGCCTGCCTGTCTGTCTGTCTTAACTGCCTACATGTCTGTCTACCTGCCTGTCTACCTGCCTGGCCGTCTGCGTACCTGTCTTACCTGTCTGTCTGTGTGCGTGCAGGTGGAGAACCCGTCCATGCGCTGGCAGATGGACCTTTACAAGGTGATGGCAGGGAAGGCAGAGGATGCGGACGCCCCTGAGAAGGTGGTGAAGAGAGTGCAGGAGGTGTCGGCCGTGCTGTATCACATCGAAGTGGTGAGAACAAGCTTCCAGCCTGCCAGGGGGTCCTTCTGACCCGCACGGGGACCATCCCAGTGGCCTTGTCCACTCTGGAACGTTCTAGCTCGTTCCTGTCTTGTCTCACGCAGACGGAACACCCCTTCAAGTCCAAGAAGATGGTGTGGCACAAGCTGCTGTCCAAGCAGAGACGCAGAGCTGTGGTGGCCTGCTTCAGGATGACCCCCCTCTACAACCTGCCCAGGTCAGAACACAACCACACCTGCTCTCACTGAGCCACCTCTCTCTCTCTACCTCTCTACCTCTCTCTCTCTACCTGTACCTCTACCTCTCTCTCTACCTCTACCTCTCTCTCTTGCTCTCACTATCTCTCTCTTTCTGTTGCTCTCTCTCGCTCTGTCTCTCTCTCTCTCTCTCTCTCTCTCTGTCTCTCTCTCCTCCCTCCCAACACCCTCATGTTCCTGCCTGTCTCTCTCTCTGTCCCTGTCCCTGTCCCGCCCCCCAGGCACCGAGCCTCCAACATGTTCCTGGAGGGGTACAAGCGTAACTGGATCCACACGGAGGGCTACTCCTTCGAGGACAGAATGATCAACGACCTGTCAGTGAGTCACCACGGGCGGCACGTCCACCGGATGTTTGGTCCTCCTCCCGGACCACACACACACACACACACTCATACACACACTCATACACACTCACATACACACTCACATACACACACACACACTCATACACCCACACACTCATACATACACACAACACACACGCCCTCTCTCCCCTGTGTCTGCCAGAAAGCCATGGAGCAGGAGGAAGGTGAGGAAGAGGAGGAGACAGAGACGAAGCCAGACCCTCTCCACCAGCTCATCCTTCACTTCAGCAGGACGGCCCTCACAGAGAAGAGGTGAGGGCCGTCCTGCAGGCGCTGCTCAGGGTGCGAGCGCAACGCAGGCCTTCTTCAACGCCATCTTGTCTTCTCTTTGTTACAGTAAACTTGATACAGATCATCTATATATGGCTTACGCTGATATTATGGCAAAGGTGAGTTGTCGGTGTTTGTATGACATAGTTTGATTGGTTCAAATGCATTAACGATATATAAATACTGTCATATTTCAACACTACGAGGTGTAGTTGAACTGCGAGCTCTTAATGCCGTCGCCATGTTTGTCTCTTTCATGTGCGCGTGAGCAGAGTTGTCATAACTGTGAGGAGGACGAAGGGGGTGAGGATGAGGAGGGAGGAGCCGAAGATGAGATGTCCTTTGAGGTGCGACAGTCAGAGCTGGTAAAGGGTAGCCAGGGACTGGGCATCGGGACACACCGGAGCGGTAGCTCGCCTCGCATCGAGTGACATCACCACGACATCACCACCCCCCCTCCGCCCCCCCCTCGACCACATCTCTACTTCCCCCACGTCCCTCTGTCTGTTTCCTGTCCCCTCCACTTCCTGTGTTGTGCTTCACTGCTCTGGTTTGTCGACACAGTCAGGGTCAGCTGAGCTCTGTGGAACGCACGCGAACCGTCGTCGCGTAGCAGCGAGTCGCTCGCTAAGCAGGCATTTCTACTGGTAATTTAAACGGACGTGATTGACGTGGTAGAATAGTAATCTGTGAGGGAGATTTTAGGGAAGTTTTTGTTATATATAACGCAATCACAATATTGGCTTCTTCACACTTTTCGTGTGGACACTCAAACTTGTGAGGATGTTTTCTTTATAATGACGTCCAACATCAATGATTTTTTTAAATAAAATATTTCTACATATTTGCTCCAAACCCTTCTCTTAAAGACAGGACTGTAGACATAGAGAATGAAGGAGGTCGTCATCATCCTTCCTGTGTCAGGCTTGCTAGCTTCTGTAGATTTCCTTGTGTGAGTCTCTAACCAAACTGATCTTCTCTGTGTCTCACACCGTAACCCATGTGCTTCTGACTGACCTGTGACCCCCCTCTCTGTTTGTCTGTTATCTGTGTTGTCTCTCCCTCACTCTATCTCTCTCTCTCTGCACACCCCCCTCACTACGCATAACACCTTCATTTCTACTAGCTGAATGTTGCTAACCAGTGTTCCTGTCTGCACTCACCTACGGTAGCGTATTGACAGACTACAGTGAAAGCCAGTTTCTCTCCAGACACATACAGAACAGTCGGAAACATACTGGAACAGGTTTTTTCAGTTCCGCTGAAACAGTTTGACAGACTTCCCGCGACCTTTGACCTGGGGCTCGTTCGCCCCATCACCCTGTCCTCTCCCCTGGAGCGTGAACTCCCCGGAGGTACTGCCGAGCACTCCCCCTTCTCACATAGTGGGTAGACCATGGTCAGGCACATGGGGTGGGGGGTGGGGCCTGGGGTGGGTGGGGTGGGAGGGTGGGGTGGGATGGGGCCTGGGGTGGGTGTGGGTGGGGTGGGAGGGTGGGTGGGAGGGTGGGGGTGGGGTGGGAGGGTAGGATGCTGAGGGTGGAGGAAAACACGTTTTTTGTCATGTCACTGTACCCTTTGTTTTCGCTGCATCTAAGCCGTGACGTGGAGTCGGGTCAGTGCACACTGTAAGGATACATCACGATTCTCCTGTGGAAATGTTCCAATTGAATGCAGTACTGTGGAAACAAACTGTTCTGCCTGTATATGGCCAGCCGTTTCTTTAAGGAGAAAGGCAGAGCCTATGGCCTAGCTGTGTTAAACCGTTCAGCATGTGGAGACACCCTGTGGTGGATTCAGAAGAACTGCAGGGTCCTGCTGTGGGGCAGAAGCAGGCAGGGCAGTCCAGGCTGTTTGCTGTAGTCCAACGTTTGTTCCAGTCAGCAAACGTGAAGAAGTAGAATAACGAGTTCACGACTAAAATTAACCGGGGTGAGAGAATGAATGAGAGAACCAGGCAGAGAGCACAGAGGAGGAGGGAAGTGGGCCTGATAGGGTATCCACTCACACACAGGACTCACAGCATATAGAAGATAGGACCAATAGACAACATGATTTTGAGGATATTTGAGGTCAGCACAGTCAGAAAGCGTAGCATTCAGAGAGACTTGAAGACAGGATGTAGGAAGGTTGGGCTTAGCTGTAGACATGAACATCAGACACCTGCATGTCCTGTAATAGTTAAGGGAGGAGTCAACTACAGCTACATCAGACCTGTATATCCTGTAGGTCAGGCCTTCCAGCTACATCAGACCTGTATATCCTGTAGGTCAGGCCTTCCAGCTACATCAGACCTGTATATCCTGTAGGTCAGGGCTTCCAGCTACATCAGACCTGTATATCCTGTAGGTCAGGGCTTCCAGCTACATCAGACCTGTATATCCTGTAGGTGAGGGCTTCCAGCTACATCAGAGACCTGAGTGAATGCTGAGTGTGTGTGGGGTGGGATTGCTAGCCGAGGGGCCCATTCACAACGTGTGTGTCCATCGCAGGAGAAAGAGACCGAGCGACAGAGACTCCTCTACCAGCAGTCACGCCTGCACAACCGAGGAGCAGCCGAGATGGTCCTGCAGATGATCAGCGCATGCAAAGGTGCGTCTCCCCTGGTTACCGCTCGTCTCCCCAGCGCTCGTCTCCCCAGCGTCTCACCTCACAAGGTGAACTGTCCTGTCTAGAGTGAACTGGCACTTGAGTCTCTCTCTCTCTCTCTCTCTCTGTCTCTCTCTCTCTCTCTCTCTCTCTGCCTGCTCTCTACTCTCTAGGAGAGACAGGCTGCATGGTATCCTCCACCCTCAAGCTGGGCATCTCCATCCTGAACGGGGGCAACTGTGAAGTTCAGCAGGTATGCTGGATCAGGAGGATGGGGGGGGGGAGGGGATCATGTGCAACGCACCTGAAAATACCCTAAACTGTAAATACACTGAACGTTAAACATGCACTTTAAAACTTTGTTTTAGGTCCAAACTGTCTTTTCAAAACTCTCTCTTTCTTTCCAGAAAATGCTGGAGTACCTTAAGGACAAGAAGGATGTCGGCTTCTTCCTGAGCGTGCAGGCGTTGATGCAGACCTGCGGGTGAGCGTCACTTCTCTAACTCTCTGTCTTCTTCAATCCGTGACAGATAAACACGGCGTTCTTCCAGCGCAGGCTAAAGCTGTAACCAACGGCTCGTTCTGTGTTCTCAGGGTCCTGGACCTGAATGCGTTTGAGAGACAGAACAAGGCAGAGGGCCTGGGCATGGTGTCAGAAGAGGGCACTAGTGAGTCACTGAGGCTGTGTGTGTCCTGGCGTTGTTCACCTCACAGTCACACAACAGAACACACAACCAGGGGCTACACCCTGGTCTCAAGGCCTGTCGGTTGAAG
Source organism: Thaleichthys pacificus (assembly GCA_023658055.1). Classification (NCBI taxonomy): domain Eukaryota; kingdom Metazoa; phylum Chordata; class Actinopteri; order Osmeriformes; family Osmeridae; genus Thaleichthys; species Thaleichthys pacificus. The sequence continues at coordinate 12,137,702 of CM042858.1, forward strand.
TATTTGACACGGTGTATTTGTATTTTATCACCGTAATTACACACTTACAAACTATTTAATGCATACCTCATAGTTGTGCATTGAAAAGTTATGTTTAGATCTAACTGTTTCATCCAGTGTTCATATCTAACTTGTCAGTTCTAGGAGTCACTTTGATTTGAAGTTTGAGTTCAGTATTCAAACGACTCTTTTAATTACATTCTCATGTTAGTTTTAGAATGTATCAACTTGACATTCATTAATTCAGTGGAATGTTGTTAATCCTCGTTCCCACCTCCTGTCTACCACTGTTCGCAATTCACATCCCCTCTCTCTCCCTGCCTGCCTTCACTACCTCCCTCCCTCCTCCCTCCACCCTCCCTCCACCCTCGCCTCTCCTCCCCCCTGATCCTCAGACATGAAGCTAGAACGGGGTAAAGAATACCTCTGTCTCTCTGTCTCTCTCCCATCTTTTCTCCAGCTCCTTCTGTCTCTGTCCCTTCACCTCCTCTAACTCTGTGATGCTCCTGTGCTGTGTGGAGCCGTTACTGGAGTTTGATAACAGACACGACACACTCCCCACCGTGTTTTCATCCTTTTCTGCGTAAAGATGAACGCAAACATCTTTACATCCGTTTTCACACCGTTGTTTGGTGGTGAAACAGGCTGCAAACAGCTCCTGAGCGTCTAACCTCATATCTACTGTAACTCCAACACTGCTAACAGCAGAGACACAGGGCTAACCGCAGTGCTAGCACAGTGCTAACCGCAGTGCTAGCACAGGGCTAACCGCAGTGCTAGCACAGGGCTAACCGCAGTGCTAGCACAGTGCTAACAGCAGAGACACAGGGCTAACAGCAGTGCTAGCACAGTGCTAACCGCAGTGCTAGCACAGTCCTAACCGCAGTGCTAGCAAAGTGACTGTGTGTGTGTGCCTGTGTCTTTGTGACTGTGTGTGTGTGTCTGTGTTTATGGGAAGAATTACGTCAGCATCTCTCCTTCTTATATATCTGTGCAGTACAATAGTCCGTCCTCTCTCTATATATTTATGTCTGTGGACGTGCAAATATTTGTGTTATTTGCTATTGATGGAAAGTGTGTGTTTTTTCTGGTTCTGTTTGTAGATGAAGTCATTTGAATGTTAGAATTGTTATCTGCTGTGGTGTTTTCGCATGAGCTTGCTGGTGGATGGGCTTTGTGTACCTGTCAGACTGCCAGTACTGCGGGAGTCCAGTCAGAGGACATCCCCAGTCCTCCTGACCCCTGACCCCCCCCCAGTCCTCCAGCTCCCTGACCCCCCCAGTCCTCCTGACCCCTGACCCTGCCTCCTCTCCCCAGGTGAGAAGGTCATGGCCGATGATGAGTTCACCTGTGACGTCTTTCGCTTCCTGCAACTGCTCTGCGAGGGCCACAACAACGGTGACAATCACACAATCATTTACTTTCTTTTTCAAAATTGTTCTTCTATAAAATGTCCGGATTTAGTATATCTACCTACCAATTGAAAACTTTAATACATGTAAGTATGTTAGTAAGTATACTTGGTGTGATTGTGATCAAACTGTCCTGAGGGAACGTTTCTGTGTGTGTCAGACTTCCAGAACTACCTTCGGACCCAGACAGGCAGCACCACCACCATCAACATCATCATCTGCACCGTGGACTACCTGTTGCGGCTGCAGGTCTGCAGACTCTCAGCTTCTTACTTAGCCTGTTCATAGTCCTGTCAGTCATCTCACCCTTCTCCCTCATTACCTCCCCCTTTCTCTCTCTTTCTTTTACTCTCTTTCTCTCTATTCTTCTCTCTCACTCTATTTCCCTCCCTCTCTCTCTCTCTCTCTCTCTCTCTCTCTCTCTCTCTCTCTCTCTCTCTCTCTCTCTCTCTCCATCTCTGTTCCTCCCTCTCTCTCTACTCTCTCTCCCTCTCTCTCTCTCCTCCATCTCTCCCTCCCTCTATCTCCTCCCTCTCTCTCTCCAGGAGTCCATCAGTGACTTCTACTGGTACTACTCTGGGAAGGAGATCATTGACGATCCAGGCAAGAAAAACTTCTCGAAGGCCATGCTTGTGGCCAAGCAGGTCTTCAACAGCCTGACGGAGTACATCCAGGTGAGAAGTAGCACAGACCTTCAGTTCTGTTCTTCACAGCCTAGAAATGTGGATTTAACTCATTCCTGTGTGTGTGTGTGTGTGTGTGTGCGTGCGTGTGTGTGTGACTGCCCCCCTCCCCCCTCCAGGGCCCCTGCACGGGGAACCAGCAGTCCCTGGCTCACAGCAGGCTCTGGGACGCAGTGGTGGGATTCCTGCACGTGTTCGCTCACATGATGATGAAGCTGGCCCAGGTAGGCCCTCCTCCACCCTACACATACTGCACCCTACACATACTGCACCCTACACATACTGCACCCTACACATACTGCACCCCACACATACTGCACCCTACACATACTGCACCTATACAGAGGACAGCTTCTACGACACACACTGATACATGTAGTCTTAATGTGCATGAGGAGTTACAGTCAGACACATACTCTCATACAGATCAATATCAGTACAGGACAGTATACTGTTAGTCTACTTTGCTTGCTGTGCACAAAATACACTATCTGATTGCAACCGCAGTTCGTGGTATAGACTATTTTGTGCACTTGTCGGTAGAGGATTGTGGTTTCACATATCTTAGTGATTTGTGCTACCAATGCAGGGGTGCAAATTTGATATGAACTTACACGTGTCTGCCAACTATGCATTTAACAAACAACGTTCAAGCCAAAAGCTTGAATTATTTTGTTGCATTGTTTGACTGATAAAGTCTGGTCTAAAAAGATGTTGGCCGTGGACTAGAATGTAGAGACTGAATCTGGAATGGTGAACTAAAAGATTTATTGCGGTGTTTAAAACCCCAGTCACAGTACATGACATCCTCTCCTGCTGTCTTGCACACATGCACACAGTTACAATCCTTCCTCGTAGATGTTCCTTCACTCTACCTGTCACACTCAGTCACACACCTGGTGGCCTGCACACACACACACACACACACACACGCCACTGAACACTGACATTCATGTGATACTCATAAAAAAGGTTTAAATAGTATATTTGAGCTTTCTCTGTGCTGTCATACTGTGAATAAAAACAAATAATGATGCAATGCAAGAGCTGAGGGTAACAGACCTATCTTTAGTGATAAACTCTGGCTTAAACGTAAGTGTTATGTAAAATTGAACAGCTCTCTGCAATGCAGCACTGTTATCAAGTTTGACCTCTGTTGACGAATCTAATGAGATATTGATCATTTAAACTTCTTTCACACGGTGTATGCAGGGTAAAGTATGTATTCATTTTATTTATTTATTGTCGTGATTGAGTTTGTATCCTTCTTTCACCCCTCTGTTAGTCTGTTCCTCACCTGCATCTGAACCCTGAAGAAAAAACACACTTTCACTCGCATGTTTGGTCTTTTTCAAACCAATCCTGTTGGATGATCATGATACGATATGGAACACCACAAAACACTTCTTAAAAGCATACATTTTAAGTGAATAAAACAGGAATCTCCAACACTGTTCCTGGAGAGCTCCGTGCCAGTTGGGTTTTGCTCCAACCATACTTATTTGACCGGATTCAAAACTAGTTACCTGATCAGCCAGCTCATTATTACAATCAGGTGTGCTGGATTAGTGTTAAAGCAAAAACCCACAGGCAGGTAGCTTGGAGTCCACGGAGTCCTATGGACTAGAACATTAGATTCCACAGTATTTAACAGTATGGACTGCAAAGGCTGCAGCAGCCAATCAGGAGCTGTTGCTCTGGGCCAGGTCAAAGGTCAGGTGATGATGAAACGACCTGGGAGAAGGGATAGTCCTTTAACCTCTTTGTGGTTTAATGCCTAAATCTGCACACAGCCGAGGGGTTCGAGTGATGGTGCATTTTGGCTTGATTAATTTAACGCCTAACCTCGTTTTGTGTGGTGTGTTGTGGTGTTGGCATGTTTTAGCTTCAAACCTGCACGTGATTATAACCATCTGGTGTTCCGCTTAAAATATGTGTGACTGTTCGAAATCAAACACCTGTCAGCAATATGTCACAAACTGAAATTCTACATTTAAAAATGTAAATGACTGATCCTCTCAAGTCTACATTTTATACTTTCTGTCCTTTGAATTTTTTGCCGTCACCCACATTTATTTTGTCGTAAAACAAATTGTTGACCTGTTATGATATCATGAGATAGTCATGAGCATGTGTGACGCTGAAATGCAAGCCCAGGATCACTGGTAAAGGTAAGGTCAATCCCCTGCTTTACAGTAGGACATCCGAGCACAAGCTCAAACATCGTATTCATACAGTAAAGTAACAAACCAATTTGAAATCGCAGACACAGGTTAATAACGTCTGAACTGAGCGTGTGCGGGTGGTCGGCGTCTCATGGCCAAGTCATTCTGATGCGTTCCCGTTTGTTTGTTTTGCGTCGTAGGACTCGAGCCAGATCGGTCTGCTGAAGGAGCTGTTAGACCTGCAGAAGGACATGGTAGTGATGCTGCTGTCTCTGCTGGAGGGTAAGCTGTCCGCCCGGCCGAGCCAGTCCTCCTGCCCGGGCGCTCTCCCCCTGCCCGGGCGCTCTCCCTCTCGCTAATGAACTCAGATCACATGGGGTCAGATGGCTGAGCGGTTAGGGAATCGGACTATTAATCAGAAGGTTGCCGGTTCGATTCCCTGCCGTGCAAAATGATGTTGTGTCCCTGGGCAAGGCACTTCACCCTACTTGCCATGGGGGGAATGTCCCTGTACTTACTGTAAGTCGCTCTGCATAAGAGCGTCTGCTAAATGACTAAATGTAACTCTGGTTTCTGTCTCGTCCAGGTAACGTGGTGAACGGCACCATCGCCAGGCAGATGGTGGACATGCTGGTGGAGTCCTCCAGCAACGTGGAGATGATCCTCAAGTTCTTCGACATGTTCCTCAAGCTGAAGGACATCGTGGCGTCGGACGCCTTCCGCGACTACGTGACGGACCCCCGTGGCCTCATCTCCAAGAAGGACTTCCAGAAGGCCATGGACAGCCAGAAGCAGTACTCCACCTCGGAGATCCAGTTCCTGCTCTCCTGCTCCGAGGCCGACGAGAACGACATGATCAACTACGAGGAGTTCGCCAGCCGCTTCCAGGAGCCGGCGAAGGACATCGGCTTCAACATCGCCGTGCTGCTGACCAACCTGTCCGAGCACGTTCCTCACGACACGCGGCTGCAGAACTTCCTGGGGCAGGCGGAGAGCGTGCTCAACTACTTCCGTCCGTTCCTGGGTCGCATCGAGATCATGGGGGCGAGCAGGAAGATCGAGCGGATCTACTTTGAGATCAGCGAGGTCAACCGCAGGCAGTGGGAGATGCCGCAGGTCCGAGAGTCCAAACGGCAGTTCATCTTCGACGTGGTCAACGAGGGGGGAGAGAGCGAGAAGATGGAGCTGTTTGTCAACTTCTGCGAGGACACCATCTTTGAGATGAACATCGCCTCGCAGATCTCCGAGCAGGAGGAGGAGGAGAAGGGGGGGGATGACGAGGAGGGACCAGAGGGAGGAGGCGAGGCCGGGGCCGGGGCGGGGGCCGGCGGGGGCGGAGTTGACGAGGAGGGGAACGGTGAGGAGGTCCAGCCAGAGTCCAGCTCGGCCTTCTCCGAATTCATCAACAGCATGCTGAACTTCCTGGGCATCTTCACCTTCCGGAACCTGCGCAGGCAGTACCGCAGGGTGCGTAAGATGACGGTGAAGGAGATGGTGGTGGGTCTGGTCACTTTCTTCTGGACCATCCTGGTGGGGATCCTGCTGTTCATCTACAGCGTGTGCAAGGGCTTCTTCCTGCTCCTCTGGCAGACCCTGTTTGGGGGGGGGCTGGTGGAGGGGGCCAAGAACATAACGGTGACGGAGATCCTGGCCAGCATGCCGGACCCCACGCAGGACGAGGTCCACGGGGACCTCCCCGGGGAGGCGGGGACGGGGGAGGAGCAGGAGGCAGGGGGCGTGGCCGACCCCGGAGACGCCGGAGGGGGCGAGGAGGAGGAGGAGGATAACCAGGACAAAGAGGGGAGGACGCCGGGGATAGATGCCCCTGGTGGCCTCGGAGACATGGGGGTGGAGGCCCCCGTGGAGCCCCCCACTCCCGAGGGAACCCCCCTGACCAAGAGGAAGCAGGTAGGGCAGGATGCAGTGTCACACTGGCTTCTGTGTGTCATTAAGGTGTCACTTTGGCTCGTGTGTGTTGTAACAACGCTGCTTCATGTGTCGTCTGGTTGCAGCAGCCGGAGGTGGAGGCGGGCCAGACAGCAGAACCCCCCCCCGCCGTGGAGGAGCCCCCCCCGGAGCCTGAGAAGGCAGAGTAGGTCTCCACCCTGTCTCTCTCCCCCCTGTCTCTCTCCCCCCTGTCTCTCTCCCCCCTGTCTCTCTCCCCCCTGTCTCTCTCCCCCTGTCTCTCTCCCCCTGTCTCTCTCCCCCCTGCCTCTCTCCCCCCTGCCTCTCTCCCCCTGCCTCTCTCCCCCGTCTCTCTCCCCTGTCTCTCTCCCCCCTGTCTCTCTCCCCCCTCTTCCCACCTTCCCTTCCTCCTCCCAACACACCTGGAAACACACGCCTGCTCGTACGAGGTACTCGTGTTAAAGAGATCACGCAAACACCATCGCTAACTCTGTGTTTTCATTTCCAGTGTTGAAAACGGAGAGAAGGCAGAGAAAGAAGCCGAGAGCAAAGAAGAAGAGACGCCCGAGGAACCAAAGAAGAAGAAGGCCAATGCCAAAGCAGAGAAGAAAGGAACCAAAGAAGGAGGGTTCGAGCTCTGGAACGAGCTGGACATCCAAAGGAACAAATTCATGGTGAGACAGAAGGCCGACCCTTTTTATACATCCTGTAAACGGTTGTCAAGGTTGCACGTATGTGCTACAGGATTGTCTCTTAAGAGAGTCACGGTCTGTCTGTCTCCCTTTCAGAACTACCTCTCCAGAAACTTCTACAATCTGCGTTTCCTGGCTTTGTTCATTGCCTTCGCCCTCAACTTCATCCTGCTGTTCTACAAGGTCAGAGATGTCTCTCTTTCACTGCTTTCTACTTCTAGTTCTCAGTTTAAAACAACCTGACTTTGTTGGTTCTACCAGCTGGTGTCTGTCTCGTGTTGATGTTGTCAGTGGTGTGTCTGCAGGTGTCCGACAGTCCTCTGGTGGACGAGGAGGAGGGCTCTGGAGTGTTCGAGGGCAGCGGGGTGTTCGAGGGCAGCGGGGTGTTCGAGGGCAGCGGGGAGGAGCCAGAGGGGTCCGGGCTGGAGGAAGGAGGAGAGGATGAGGACGATGAAGACAGTCCCGTCTACTTCTTCTTGGAGGAGAGCACAGGCTACATGCAGCCCACGCTGTCCTTCCTGGCCGTGCTGCACACCACCATCGCCTTCATCTGCATCATAGGGTACAACTGTCTCAAGGTGGGTTCAGCACACGCAGGCCGGGTGGGAAGGGTGGCGCTGGTTCTGTCGTGGAAAGAGCAGGGGCGGATCGAGGGTTCCCCCGGGGCGGATCAAGGGTTCCCCCTGGGCGGATCGAGGGTTCCCCCGGGGCGGATCGAGGGTTCCCCCTGGGCGGATCGAGGGTTCCCCCGGGGCGGATCGAGGGTTCCCCTGGGGCAGATCGAGGGTTCCCCCTGGGCGGATCGAGGGTTCCCCCTGGGCGGATCGAGGGTTCCCCCGGGGCAGATCGAGGGTTCCCCCTGGGCGGATCGAGGGTTCCCCCGGGGCGGATCGAGGGTTCCCCCGGGGCGGATCGAGGGTTCCCCCGGGGCGGATCGAGGGTTCCCCCGGGGCGGATCGAGGGTTCCCCCGGGGCGGCGGGAGGTAGATGTAGGAGGGGACGGGGGCGTGGAGAGACGGTGTGACCCGATGTTAATGATTTTATTGAATGAAATGTACTATAATGTAAAGGATTATATATTTGATCATGGGGAGATTGGGGTGGCAAGTCTTTCTTGCCCCCACCCCTTGGATCTGCACATGGTAAAGAGAGAGAGAAAACAAAGCTTTCATAGAGATGACGAGAGATCTTCCAGCCGCGAGGGGTCTCCGTTGACCACAGAGTCGTCTGTCCCCTCCAGATCCCCTTGGTCATCTTCAAGAGGGAGAAGGAGCTGGCCAGGAAGCTGGAGTTCGACGGGCTGTACATCACTGAGCAGCCCGAGGACGACGACATCAAGGGCCAGTGGGACCGTCTGGTCCTCAACACCCCGTAAGCCCCTCCCACTCCGTCACATCAGACACGCCTCCTGTCCACCCAGTCCTGGTTTCCCCCCCGACCAACTGCCACCTTACCATCCCTCTCCTCCTCCCCCACCTCCACAGGTCCTTCCCAAACAACTACTGGGACAAGTTTGTGAAGCGAAAGGTGAGCTGGTTTTGGCGCGTGCTCGATCGGTTTGCCAGGTGTTTGTGTGCGGTGGTGAGAGGGTGTGTGTGTGTGTGCCCAGGTCCTGGATAAGTACGGAGATATCTACGGGCGTGAGAGGATAGCAGAGCTGCTGGGGGTGGACCTGGCGTCTCTGGACGTGAGCGAGCAGCACGAGAAGAAGCAGGAGGAACCAGACAGCTCCATGTTCTCCTGGTACCACTATGTTTAGATATATATATATATTTTTATTTTTTTTATTTAAATTGTTTGGTTCTTAGAATTAGTTAAACTATTGTACTTTTGATATGGTAAATTTCTAATGGCTCTGTGTAAATTGGAAGAGTCACGAGAGATGTCAGTTTTCACACAATTTATTTAGCTTGCACATTAACATATATTTACAAAGTACTTTGTGATCAGTCGTTACGTACGGGGTGCTAGCCACAAGTCGTTCGTAAGAGTGATGAAGAACAATCAAAACCCCAACCTTAAATAATCCTTAGATCAAACATCATTCTATAAAGTCAATCAATCAATGTAGCCAACTCCATGATTGGCTAACTCAATTCAGTGACAGTTTGAAACAATACCATTTGTCCCACAGTCCTTTGATGTCAAAACTCCCTCTCTATATGAGGATAGTAAAGGTACCTTTTAATTATACCCAAACAGGACACAGGACACAATCTCCTTAGCCAAAAGGTCAGAGCTGCTACATCAACAGTTCTCTTATCACAATGACAATACAGTTGAATTTACATTATCTTCAGCTCTCCCCAGGTGACAAGAACTCCCCTAGGTCACACAGACTTCCCGTCTCTAGACTTCACGTCTCCTAGTTAGATGCTGCAAACTGCAAATGGCCTCTTTACCAAATGAGCTGAATCAACATTCACTGTATCAAGCTTCTTTAAAATACATTCTTTATATATAAAACACATATCTAAGTATGGTATTCTAAAATTCCACTACACTTTTTACTTAATTTAAGATCCGTATATGTTTATTGTTTGCAACTTCCTGCCACAGTGAATTCCGTGTTTGTGTAACATACATGGCGAATAAACCGAATTCTGATTCTGATTCCTCCACTGGGAAACAGGACATCACAGCCTTTTGTCTTTTTTCAGGTTTACCACCGTTGACCTCAAGTACCAGATATGGAAATTTGGCGTTGTGTTTACAGATAACGTAAGATAGGAAACAACAAAAAACAGTATTTTTCTCACGTCATTCCAATGAGTATGTCGGGCTCAGTCTCAAACTCTAAAAACACTATCCTGCTTGCAGACGTTCCTGTATCTGTGCTGGTATACTATCATGTCTCTCCTCGGACATTACAACAACTTCTTCTACGCCTGCCACCTGGTGGACATCGCCATGAGCGTCCAGACCCTCAGGACCATCCTCTCCTCAGTCACACACAACGGGAAGCAGGTTCGCCCCCAAAAACAGCCTCCACGACACTGTGGAGTCTCCTCACGGCCTGAACCAGACCTGGTCCCCGGGGGAAGCCAGGCGTTCCTGCTTCTGATGCCTTGTGTTTCCTGTTCCAGCTGATGATGACAGTGGGTCTCCTGGCCGTGGTGGTCTACCTCTACACCGTGATCGCCTTCAACTTCTTCCGCAAGTTCTACAACAAGAGCGAGGACGAGGACGAGCCGGACATGAAGTGTGACGACATGATGACTGTGAGTTAGTCACCACTGCCCTGGTACAGACTGAATGGGTACGGCTTCTCTGTGTTTTACCCTCTCTGCTCCTTCTAGTGTGTGTGTGTGTGTGTGTGTGAGAGAGAAAGCATGTGTGAGGGTGTTTGTGTGTGTGAGAGGTAGAGAGAGAGGTAGAGAGAGAGGTAGAGAGAGGTAGAGAGAGAGGTAGAGAGAGAGGTAGAGAGAGGTAGAGAGAGGTAGAGAGAGAGGTAGAGAGAGAGGTAGAGAGAGGTAGGGAGAGAGGTAGAGAGAGAGGTAGAGAGAGGTAGAGAGAGAGGTAGAGAGAGAGGTAGAGAGAGGTAGAGAAAGCATGTGTGAGCTGTGTGTGTGTTGATTCTGACCTCTGCCCCCTCTCTCCCCAGTGCTACCTCTTCCACATGTACGTGGGCGTGCGGGCAGGGGGGGGCATCGGGGACGAGATCGAGGACCCGGCGGGGGACGAGTACGAGCTGTACCGTGTCGTCTTCGACATCACCTTCTTCTTCTTCGTCATCGTCATCCTCCTGGCCATCATCCAGGGTAGGAGACAGATCCAGCACAGCACGCAGGAGATAAACACCATCTTTATTTGTATACCACTTCTTTATTTTAGAAAAAAAGTTTTTAAAAAATAATTCTGAAAAAAGTTCTGATATTTTCAGAATTTCTTCTTAAGTTTTTGAAAGGTTGAAAAAATAAAAATGAAAACAGTTTTGAAAGGTTCAAAAGATATTAAAAAAAAACGTTTTTGAAAAACTGTTTCGAAAGGTTACAAAGAAATGTATTGAGTAAAACTTCAGTGAAAGTGTAGTCCTCACTACTTAAACTTAACCAGCTCTTAACAGTCTAGTTAAACATAAGTATCTCTCCTTCTACTTGAGTGAAGGATGAGTGCAGTTTTGCCATCCCTGCACCCAAACCAACCAGCCCCCTCAAGGGTCCTGAAAGCGCTTCTCCCTGATGTTTAGGTCTGATCATCGATGCCTTTGGAGAGCTGAGAGACCAGCAGGAGCAGGTCAAGGAAGACATGGAGGTACGTGATGTGTTGCTCTGTGTGTTTGCGCCTGTTTACTTTATTTACTTCAGTCGTTTAAGTCGTCATCGTTGTGAAGACATTACATTGAGTCATTTAGCAGACGCTCTTATCCAGAGCGACTTACAGTAAGTACAGGGACATTCCCCCCGAGGCAAGTAGGGTGAAGTGCCTTGCCCAAGGGCACAACTTAATTTTTCACGGCCTGGAATCAAACCAGCAACCTTCTGATTAATAGCCCGATTCCCTAATCGTTCAGCCATCTGACTCCCTATATAGACGAAATGCTTCATCTGCGGGATCGGCAGCGACTACTTCGACACGACGCCGCACGGCTTTGAAACGCACACCCTGGAGGAACACAACCTGGCCAACTACATGTGAGTGTTCCCTCTGGGCGAGGACACGTGTGTGTCTCCGTGTGTGTCTCTGTGTGTGTCTCCGTGTGTGTGTGTGTCTCCGTGTGTGTGTGTGTCTCCGTGTGTGTGTCTCCGTGTGTGTGTGTGTCTCCGTGTGTGTGTGTGTCTCCGTGTGTGTGTGTGTCTCCGTGTGTGTGTCTCCGTGTGTGTGTGTCACTTGGCGTGAGTTCACCTCCAGAGATCAAACTCCGTCTCTCTCCTGCAGGTTCTTCCTGATGTACCTCATCAACAAGGACGAGACGGAACACACCGGCCAGGTGAGCACCCCCCTGCTGGTGGCTGCTGGTAGTGCTGCTGTGACATCACCTCCACCTCTCCGTGTTCCTCAAACCCCTCTCTCGTCTCCCCTCCCCTCCCCTCACTCCTCCCCCCTCCAGGAGTCGTATGTGTGGAAGATGTACCAGGAGAGATCGTGGGACTTCTTCCCAGCCGGAGACTGTTTCAGGAAGCAGTACGAGGATCTGCTGGGATAACCAGGAAGCTGCCAAGGTCCTTCTAGACCAGCAGACTCCTGGAGAGAGACCTTCCTGGAGGTTTGAGCTCCAAACACACTTATTTGACCTGATTCAAACACTTAGTTACCTGATCTGGGTCATGATTACAATCAGGTGTGGTAGATTAATGTTGGGACTGAACCTTCAGGCAGGTAGCTCTCCAGGAACAGGGTTGGAGACCCCCTGTTCTAGAACGTCTGCTGGAGGGGGTTCCGGAAGGGTCAGAAAGGTCGCCTTGGTTACAGTGTTGGTCAGTCACGGGTCTCTGTTCTAATGAATGACAGCGTTTATAGGTGAGAGGGCGGTCCACCTTGGTTTCATAGATTCTGATGTTTTATTACAATGAATGTGTGACAGCGAGGCTCTCTACTGTGTAAAATGGAGGTGGTGAATTACTGTGAGGTCAGCAGTGACAAAACATAAGATTCATGAGATTGTGTAGCCAAGCAACAACATCAACCGGAGAGTTAAGCACATTGGAATGTCAGTAATCTGGACTGAAACGACATGCTGTTTTTCATCATGAATTTTGAGTTCCATGCTGGCACTTGGAAACATTTGCTCCCGGGCCAGTTTGACGCAAACTGTGTCCCGAATGCTGTTCCTCTGTCGATGCTGGTGTGGCAGAACAAGCTTCATGTCAGCAGAAGGAAGTGACATCATGTCAACAGAAGGAAGTGACATCATGTCACCATTCTGTAACTATTTTTGCTCTTTCTTCTCATGGTACCTCATAAGCATCACTGATCTGACTGGCTGAATTTTTGTTAAATATATTTATAATTTATTGTTGCAATATGTTGGCGTGGATTACAGTAATTCCAGATTACAGTAATAACATAACCAACCCTGATAGATATTATAGGTACTGTTGATTATGTTTTTTGATTCAGAAGTTTGTCGTCTGATTTCATTGTTAATGAATTAGGATATTTGTTGTGATCTTTGTATTTTCGAGCATGAGACTGGTCATGCTGAGAACTGACAACACTGGATGTGTACAAAAAATACCTCAAAGTTTCATCTTCAATCTTGAAATTGTCCAGATGTAAAGTGTCAATAATAGAATAAAAGTACGAAAGCATCTTCCCAGTCCGACGGCGTGTTGATGTCATTTCCTGGAGGCTGCCCTGCCCTCCTCGCCCTCCTGCCCAGCCAGGGTGAGGGAGGATGGGGGCGTGCAGGAGGGCGAGGCCTGCAGCTGCAGGGTGGTGTTGGACGAGGACCACATCCAGCTCAGGCTGTCCTGGGACTCATCCAGGGAGGGGGGCTGGACCTGGCGTAGCGGGCCCAGAACGTAGCGCCCCGCCTGGGGCTCTCCAGCAGCCTGGCAGCCCCTCCTCCAAGACGCCAGGGGGGGTCCAGAGGGCTCCCAGCCCCCCACGGCCCCCAGCAGGGTCCCCGGCTCCTCCATGTTGACGTAGAGCAGATCCTCGTCCTGCTCTGGGATCTGCTCCAGGGCCTGCTCCAGGGCACCGCGTAGAGCGCCGAACCCAGCACGATCCTTAGGGCTCAGCCGCCAGCAGGAGAACATCAGGCAGTAGCTGTGGACAGAACAGATGGTTCAGACCAGCTCTAGAACACTCCAGATAGCTCTAGAACAGTCCAGACAGCTCTAGAACAGTCTACACCAGCTCTAGAACAGTCCAGACCAGCTCTAGAACAGTCTACACCAGCTCTAGAACAGTCCAGACAGCAAGTACTGTAGAAGCTGCAGTTCACTTCCTACTCTATCCAGGCGGTTTTCTACCTCACTTCCTGTAAACACTCACATGTCGTCACTGCAACCCAGAGGCTGCTTGAGGCGGTTCCCCTGCCTCAGGTAGTCGTAGATCTCGCTGTTCTCCACCCCAGGGTAGGGGGTCTGGCCACGCGTGGCGATCTCCCACATGGTCACGCCAAACGACCACTGACGGAGCAGGAAGTGACGGAGCAGGAAGTGACGGAGCAGGAAGTGACACGGTCAACTACAGCAGTAGACCGAGTCTTCTGAGGCACGGGAACATTCAGCTGTACAAGATTCACATCGAACCCTCCTCTCTCTCACACACAGTCTCGTATCAGTCCTCACACACAGAGCAACACACACACACCACATCCCTACTCCATCACACAGAGCAACACACACACACACACATCACTCTCACACAGAGCAACACAGTCTCACCACATCACTCTTGGTCGTGTAGACTCTGTCGGCCAGACTCTCGATGGCGATCCATTTGACGGGCATCTTAGAGATGTTCCCCTGTCTGTAGTAGTCTCCATTATAGATCTTCTTGGAGAGGCCAAAGTCGGCCACACACACGGTCATGTTTTCATTCAACCTGGAAACAGAACACACACACACACTTCAAACTGGAGTCTGAACTACTGTCCGTGCTGAGATGACGATCAAACCGAGGCCTCACATGCAGTTCCGAGCGGCCAGATCTCTGTGGATGAATCTCTTGTTGCTCAGGTACTCCATCCCCCGGGCGATGTCTGTCATGAACTTCACCAGCATCTGGCAGGACAGCGGCTGCAGGCGGAGGGATATGGTTACTGGGCGGCACTAGCTCCTCAGAGAGGTGGAGCTACTCAACATCAGCGCCCATACAAACCACAGGTCAGTGTTGTCCCCATTGAGGATCTACAGGAGGTAAAGGGGCTTGGTGGTGTGGCAGAGGACTTTAGAGAGGAGAGAGAGACTGTAGAGGAGAGAGAGAGATAGGGAGAGAGAGTGAGAGACTGACAGAGAGAGAGAGACTGACAGAGGACTAGAGGAGACAGAGAGAGAGAGAGAGACTGACAGAGAGAGAGAGAGAGATAGACACTGACCAGAGGACTGTCCCCCAGGCGTGAGTAGAGCAGGAAGCTGTGCAGGTCTCCGTGCTTCATGAAGGGCAGGATGACCACCGGGGTCGGGTAGTGCCCCCTATCAACGGTCTGCAGACACACTCCTACACACACACACACACACACACACACACACGGGACAGGAGCAGGAAGTCAGCTGTGTCTCACCAGGGACATAAATAAATGTGATATGGAATGATATCATGATGTTTAAAAGCCTGTGGTCTCACCAACGAGTCTCATCACGTTGGGGTGGTCAAACTCCTTCATACACGCAGCCTCCCTGAGGAAGTCCTCCATCTCTGGACGAGAGCAGATGGAGACTGGGAAGGAGAGAGAGGAAGAGAGAGGAAGAGAAGGAGCAGGGAAGAGAGAGAGGAGAGGGACAGGAGGCGGGAAGGAGAGGAAAGGAGAGAGAGGGAGAGAGGGAGAGGGAGAGGGAGGGAAGAGAAGGAGCAAGGAAGAGAGAGAGGAGAGGGACAGGAGGCGGGAAGGAGAGGAAAGGAGAGAGAGGGAGAGAGGGAGAGGGAGGGAAGAGAAGGAGCAAGGAAGAGAGAGAGGAGAGGGACAGGAGGCGGGAAGGAGAGGAGAGTGAGTGAGAGAGAGAGAGGAGAGGGACAGGAGGTGGGAAGGAGAGGAGAGTGAGTGAGAGAGTGAGAGGAGAGGGACAGGAGGTGGGAAGGAGAGGAGAGTGAGTGAGAGAGAGAGTGCGAGGAGAGGGACAGGAGGTGGGAAGGAGAGGAGAGTGAGTGAGAGAGTGAGAGGAGAGGGACAGGAGGTGGGAAGGAGAGGAGAGTGAGTGAGAGAGAGAGTGCGAGGAGAGGGACAGGAGGTGGGAAGGAGAGGAGAGTGAGTGAGAGGGGAGAGAGAGAGAGAGCTGGGGTGAGACCATGTACAGTAAGTACCTTGGAGCCCTGGCAGCGATCAGAGTACTCACTCTTCATGGTTTTCACAGCCACTCTGAGAACAGCCTCTCCATGCACCAGCAGGCCTTCCACCACCGAGCCAAACTCCCCTGGAGAAACGAGTCACACATGAGTGAGAACACCCCCCTGGTTTGAGGACACGGTGAATGTTTGGCGTCACTGTATAACAGCAGTAGATGGCTAGAGGTACTATAAAAAAAGTACAGAATGTTCCTGGTTTGGATGTGAACTCTCACCCTCTCCCAGCGTCTTCCCCAGGGTCAGTTTGTGTCTGTCCACCATCACATCTTGCAGCTTGTGCTTCAACTCATCGCTGATGACCAGACTGTTCACTGAAGGAGGACATGGTTCACACTCTCACACACTCAACGCCCATTCCTCCCCCATGCTCTTGGACTGCTACACGGAGTTAATCATCCCTTACGAGGGATGTTGATCTTGTGAAATCATGACTTAGTCACGATGGAAAAACAAGACATGCAATTCCCCCATGAATTCTAAACCTCTCCTTCGAACCCTCTCCATTCGGTCCTCTCTCAAAGCCTGATAAGTGTTACGAGAGAGAGAGAGACCCTGTCATGGTGTTATCAGACACGGCAGGCTGTTTAACTACTTACACGTGGCTTCGTTCGTCTGCCGATTGTAGGAGCGTCGAGCGCTGTATCGGACCACAAAGTCCCCGTTATTCCTCAGAGGGTAAAACTCCTTCCTATTACACACACACACACACACAGTCAGTATTTCTAAATATGCATCCATGTACTAAGCCATGTTCTAAACCGAAGCCAGACACCCGCCCACTCTGGTTGTGAGGTACGTACCCAAAACATGTCTGTCTGTGTCGTGACATCACGAACGTACGCAGCAAGGAAGCCAATCAGAGCCAGCGTGACAGGCCACAAGCATGACCACATACCACCAGTGCCAGGAGAACACCTGGTGAGGAGACACACCTGGGGAGGGAAGAAGATCATTAGCCTCCTCCAGGACCTCCACTACCCCTCCTCCAGGACCTCCACTACCCCTCCTCCAGGACCTCCACTACCCCTCCTCCAGGACCTCCACTACCCCTCCTCCTCCAGGACCTCCACTACCCCTCCTCCAGGACCTCCACTACCCCTCCTCCAGGACCTCCACTACCCCTCCTCCAGGACCTCCACTACCCCGCCCTCCTCCAGGACCTCCACTACCCCTCCTCCAGGACCTCCACTACCCCTCCTCCACTACCCCTCCTCCAGGACCTCCACTACCCCTCCTCTAGGACCTCCACTACCCCGCCACCGTAGGAGAAACCTCCTCTACCTGTAGATCCTCTGTACGGAGGACTGCTCATGTACGTACTCACCCCTCCACCCGTCTTCCCCCACCCCTCCTCCACCCCTCCACCCCTCCTCCTCCCCCGTCCCTCCACCCCTCCCCCTTCCCTCCACCCCTCCCTCTTCCCTCCACCCCTCCTCCTCCTCCACCCCTTCCCTCCACCCCTCCTCCTCCACCCCTCCCCCTTCCCTCCACCCCTCCCCCTTCCCTCCACCCCTCCTTCCCCATCCCTCCACCCCCACCCGGCCGGGCTGCCCATCCTCACCAGGCTGGCTGTGCTGGAGGGTGTGGGTGGGGCTCCAGGGACCACACCCGGCCCGGGTGCAGGCACACACTCGCAGGGTCACCGTCTCCAGGAGCCCCGAGACGGGCAGGACCAGCTCTGACCGCTGGACAGGCTCAACCATGGCCTGAATCACACACATCAGACCAAGGGCATCAGTCTGTTTGTGTATGTATGTGAGGGGAGAGAGAAAGAGGGGGAGAACAAGAGAGAAAGAGAGAAAGAGAGAGAGAGAGAGAGAGTTGTGTGTTGTTGGTGTCTCTACCTGGGACATGTTGCTGGTTTTGTACTCGACTCTGTACCCCTCCAGCTGCCCGTTCAGCCGGCCTGGCGGCTCCGTCCAGTTCAGGTGGACTTGGGTTCGGTTAAACAGAGCCTGCACGCTGGCTGGTGCCTCCTCTGGTACTGTGGACACAGAGCAGGCAGGGTGTACAGAACAGGCTGCACACCCAGCCCTGCACACCCAGCCCTGCACACCCAGCCCTGCTGACAGCAGGAGAGGGCTGGTGCAGAACCTCATCCAGCCTGCTGGCTCTCAGGAGAGAGGAGTGTGAGGTGAAAGGCATCTTTGTCGCAGGCTGAGTCAGAGTCCGGTAAAGGACCCTGATGATGTCATGGGCGAGCGTTCTGAGCTTGATGGTTTCCATATGTGGCGCTGCCTCGGCCAATGAAAACACAGGCCCCACCCTGCCCCTACCCCCTCACCTCCCACCCTCCAGACCCTGTCTAACACAGGCCCCTCCCTGCCCTCTCCTCCCCCACCCTCCCCAGACCCTGTCTAACACAGGCCCCTCCCTGCCCTCTCCTCCCCCACCCTCCCCAGACCCTGGCGATCTGGCCTCTCTCTTACTCCAACTACAACATGTAGTCTTTTGAGGGGGTTAGGACAGCACTATAACAAGATCCACACTATGAGAGATACTGACAAGCTCACCAAGTGTATGGTGGATGTACTCTATCCTCCCATTCTTACCCCAGATCACTCTTATCCTCCCCCCTCCTGTCACCCCAGATCACTATCCTCCCCCCATCTTCTTGACCCCAGATGACTCCTCTCATCTCCTTCTTCAAGAGACTTTCTAAGGTCAGATGTGCTGACGGAAACTGCACCCCTGTGGTCTTGAAGCCTTCCCCTCTCCTAACCAGGCGTCTATTTCTATTTACTTTCCTTTTCCAGGAAGCCGGCCACATCGCAGCCTGCCTGTGGAAACCATGAAACCATGAGCTGGCATGGAAAAACTGCTGCTCTCCTCTCCTCGGCTCGAACACACAGCAGCATTATGGGCCGTTCAGGACCGCAGCACCTCCACCACGCCATGAATAGAGACTGTTTAGTCTGTTTTCTTCCAGTCCAAGTTCCTCCTCCTCCTCCTCCTCCGCCTAAACTAGCTCGCTCTCTTAGCAGCTTCGAGGCCCACGGCCAGTTCAAAGAGAAGACGTTTAAAATCTGGATTTCATTTCTGGACCCATCCCTACAGCTGCTTCTCAGCTCAACATTAAGGAATGCTAAAGACATCAGTTTTATTTTATTTATTTTTGTACGTACAGTAGCAGGAGGAGCAGCTCTCACAGACACATGTCAAGGCCACATTTCAGAATAGTGTATTTCTCGTTGATCTAGAGCTTTATGTTTTATCGATTTTTGTGGAAGATTGTTGGTAAATCCCCCCCTCCAATGTAATCATCAACACAACTGTAATATCTTCAATATTATTAACCCATATCAGTGGATAAACTAACATTGATGAATCTTCCCCCCCCCCCCCCAAAAAAAAGTGTTTTCGACCACAGATGATGTAAACAACAGGAGGAGAACCCCCCCCCCCCCCGATGGACTCACCTCCCTCTGAGGTGAGCAGGGTCACCCAGGGGGTCCAGGCGGCCGCCCCCTGGCTGCTTCGGCAGGACACCCTCACGTCGTACGAGCTGTAGGCCTGCAGCCGGGGGAGGAGGTGCAGGGCGGGAGGCAAGTTCACGTTCCGGTTGTGGAACAGCTGTCTTCCCTGGGCGGTGGAGACGGACCGGGCGGCCTGGAAGGCAGGGAGAGCACGGTCTAGATCAGCCTCTCTCAGCCCTGGTCCTCAGGGACCCCCTGCCCTGCATGTTCTAGATCAGTGGTTCTCAACCCTGGTCCTCAAGTACCCCCTATCCTGCATGTTTTAGATGTTTCCCTGTTCCAACACACCTGATTCAAATGAATGGTCATTAGCAGGCTTCTGCATAACTAGATAACGACCCATTCATTTGAATCAGGTGTGTTGGAGCAGGGAAACATGCAGGACAGGGGGGTCCCTGACGACCAGGGTTGGAGACCTCCAGCTGTGCTGAGAAGCTCTGGCCACAGCAGGGGAGGGGGAGGGGGAGGGGGAGGGGGGGGGTTCAGGTGAGACGAGCTCCTACCTGGATGGAGCACACAGTCACGGGGTACACGCCTCCGAAGCCCGGCTCCCAGGACAGCAGCAGGGACGACTGGGTGGCCTCGACCGCCCGCAGCCTCTGAGCCTGGGAGGGGATCACTGCAAACACACACTGAGGTCTGAACGTTGTTGAAGTTTGTAAAGTAAACATAGTTACTGTGTGAGTTAGTACAGTAAACATAGTTACTGTGTGAGTTAGCACAGTGAACAGACCTGTGACTGAGCCTGTTGCAGAGGTCGCAACCCCTCTGCTGTTGTGGGCCTCACAGGAGAACGTGCTGGTCTGGTTGAGGCCTGCGTGGAGACCGACACAAGGATTTAAAAACACAGGTCGTTTCTGGAGAGAGGGTACGAGCCATGTGATCTACTGCATTTAATGTGGGATTTTCCCGGAATCTCTGTACAGTTTAGTCTGATGTTTCTCTGAATCCTAACACCGTACGGTGTGAGAAGGCAAGACATGAGAGAATCTGCTGTGTACCTACCCGTGACGTTCAGAGAGGAGGGAGACAGGGACAGGGGGTCTTGCAGGGTGTTGAGTGGTTCTCCGTTCTGCAGCCAGATGATCCTTACAGGTTCTGGGGGGCCGTGAGCAGAACACTGCAGGCTGAAGAGACTGTTAGCCTCCTTGCTAACATCGCCAGGCTCCACAGAGAAGTGAGGAATCCCTGTTGGAGATAGAGACCGGCTCAGACACAGGTGGAGGTAGCAGGTGGAGACAGGTAAAGAACGGCAGACCGGTGGAGATTTTACCCTCCAGCTGGATACGACCTTCCTGAGACAGGACGTCATGCAGACCCACCGTTGCCATGCAACGGTATCTTCCGATGTCTGATAGCGCCACATTGTCAATTCTAGAGGCAGGCGGAGATATGGCATATCTAATATTAGACTCGAGGACGTCACCCTTGGCGCATGCAAACTAAGTCAAGATGTAAAAAATTACCTGAGTTCGCTGATCGTAAGCCAGCTCCCGTCTCCTACAGGGATCTGGACTTGGTTTGTGTCGGCGTATTCCACCGTCTCTCCGTTCCTGAGCCACACAACGTCTGGGGGCTCCACGAGCCCTCCGTCCCCGCGGAGGGAACATCTCGCCTCCACGGGCTTCCCCAGAGACGAGGTCAGGTTATCAGGGTTACTCACGAACCGGAGCACTGACACAGAGAAGTCAGAGGACATTAAATCTACTAGGAACCGTTTACGTGGACGTACACTCAGGTTTAATTGAAAACAACAGCTATTTAACCTGTATAATTAATTGGTTGGGCAGTGTAGGCTACGTGTACATTGCAAGCCATGACCGATAGCTCCACTCTACTACAGCAGATAACGGACAGAAAACTATGAATAGGCCTATAACGATAGCTGCCTCAAAGTAGAGCTATAGTTATACACGTAGTTACTGTGCATGTTATATTAACACACAAACCTGATAGTTTCAAACAACAATATAGAACAACAACAAAGTTTCCAAATGCTGAGGCTAAAACAATCGGTTCACTCACCTGGAACAGGAAGAACTTCACAGATATCAATGAGAAAGGTGATAATTAGCGGCACTCTCCATCTGCAAAGGCAGCTCATCCTTTCCCTTCCAACAGTCACTGTTTAAAAATACATTCTCAAATTAAATCAATATATGGACGCTTCTTGAACATCGTACAGATGCTATGCTATTTCTTCATAATTTTCAACCGGTTTTCTCGTTATTGGAAAAGATCAGAAGTTCTGGAAAAGGTGTTATCATCTTGTTTACTAACACACCCTTAATCCGTGATCTAGAATTAAAAAAATACGGCTACAAATGATCTCAAATTAAATTGACTCAATCCAAGAATCGTGGCGTATCGTAGTCATTTCCACGTCCTGGTGCCCAGATTTAGACCACACACTTTATTACTTTTCCCTCCGTCGCTATTTTCTCGTTCGTGTTTGTTCCCTCCCCTCCTGTCTCATGTGAAATCCACTTGATTCAATATTAATACTAGGTACATTAGTTTACACCACTGTGACAACGGATAAAACCAGCTCATTCCATTCTAAAGGAAAACCAAATTAATCTAAGGATTGTAGTCTATTAAAGAGTAGTAAGCATGTGCTACTTCTTTTGAAGGGTGTTTAGACCGGACAGTGAACTTTTCTTCAACAGACTGTCAAGTACTGTACCTGCAACGACAATTTTAACAGAACCAACTGAAGTGTACTAGCGCTCTCTAGTGGCCAACGTGGAGTGCTCTCAGGATCACGGATAAAGTGGGTTTATAAAGATGAATGTGTAAATGTTTACATCTAGGCTATGTGAAAGATCGTAGGCTATATTTCCCGGAGGAAGTGCTAATCATTAAATGTATCGCGCAATGTGTTTTATTGAAGTGTGGAACTTTGGAGACCATACATTTATCTGATGCACTCTATGGACTGATGGTACGGATTCTACTCTACGTCAGAGAAAGGCGGGTAACTGCTGCTCCCTCGAGCTGGTTTAACGCTTTTTGCACCACTGTCGACCGGAGGCAGCACGGAGGGGGTGTAATAGCGACGTGGACAGTTTACTGCTAACGGTAGGTAGTGTTTCATGCACATTTTTGTGAATGACAGCTAAAACAACAGCAGAAAGTACAGTAAAAAATTTGATTATTATAAAATGAGTATGGTTAATATATAATACGTTCATAAATTGTCAGTTGATTTGCTAATCAGATCCACCTGTGTGTCAAACCTTTATAGAGTTTATTATCGCGACACTTCGAATTGACGCATATAAGCGAGAGTGTAGTCTACTGTAACTTTTCATTAACCAGAAAACTTAGTTTCTCAAATGCAATAACACCCTTTCAATTATTTGTTTGGCCTCTACTTTAAAAACAAAAACAAAAATCTCTTATTTTTTTCGGAAACTACTTTATAGAATGTTGAATATATGTTGTTATTCCCTGTACAGTTGCCCGATTCCAGACATTTCATCTTGCTGGTTCCACAGTTTCATTCCAGGCAACAGCGCCAAGTCACGCAAAGTAAGACTAACCTCTCCCAGACCACAGCTTATGTAATTGTTCTTATTTCTGACTAGTTCAAGCTAAAATCACAGCAACAAATCAAGTGATCAGAAATGTTTCAAAAGTCTGAGCATGTTGGGGCACCAGTTTAGACCTGTAGGCCTAGATGTATGAAGTACTGGCACACACTGTTCACGGCAGGACTAAAGAACAGCGTGTCTATATGTTGGCTGTGCCCCAGGATCTGCACAAAGCACATAGTCTCCTGACAGAGGATCCATCATGCGGTAGGATGTAATGAGGTGTTGGAAGATGAGCTTTTGGGGACACCAGGCAGACAGTCAGCGCTAGGAAGACTTCCTCTGCACAGCTACAGTCAGAGATCAGACCAGCTTTATAGGTTTGGGAACGTTTCATTACGGTTTGAAATCGGAGTGTCTGGGTTAACCATCAGGCATGCATAGGAGAAAAGGAGAGGGAGAGAAGAGAGGAAGGAGAGAGCTGAAGACAGGAGGAGGAGGAGGAGGAGGAGGAGGAGGGAAGAGAGGGGGAGGTGTGGTCTGGGGTTCAGGGACGGAGGTTTTTTTCTTCTTCAGGGAAAACAAGAGAACCATAATGACAACCAGATGTGTTCAGGAAACGAGGGAACGAAGGTAGGGGAGGAAGAGAGAAGAAGAAAAGAGGTTTGGAGGAAGAGAGGAAGAATGCAAGTGTGTGGATGGAGGGAGGGGCTAGTGATGGTGGCCTATCAGAAGTGAGAGGGTGTAGAATGTGGAGCCTAGAAGAAGCATGTGTCCGACCCTGTGACCTCACCCTGGCCTGACCTCCCCTGACCCCTGGCTGGAAGCCGCTCTGTGTCTGTGTGGCAATGTTTGTGTTCCTGGGTGTTTGTGTTCAAAACCTCACGTACAGCCATCGAAATTAACGGAACGTGTGTGGTGTGTGTGTGTGGTGTGTGCGTGTGGTCTTGGGCTCCTGTGTGTGTGTGTGTGTGTGAGTGTGTGTTTCCAGGATGAGGAAAACAATCTTGTTGCTGTGTCTGGGAGCTCTCCTCTGCTTTTCTGACGCCCAGTTGGTGAGAGACAGACCACTCCCCTTCACACCTCCTCTCTCTGTCTGTCTAACAGACCACTCCCCTTTACTAGTTTTCTGTCTGTTCACATCTATGTGTGATCGTTAAATATGATTTTGTCCCAAGACATGTCCCATTCATGTAATGAAACCTTCACCCCTGCTGCTAACACACAGTACTGCCTCTGTAAACGTCACTGATCCTTCTCTCGCTGCGCCTGTCTTGATTGGCCAGCTGGACGAGGAGGAGGCGGGAGGGGAGGAGGAGCCACACGTGGAGCTGTTCACCACGGCCAGAACCAAGATGGCCGCCGCCACCTCCGACTTTGGCTACAACCTGTTCCGCGCCCTCGCCAGCAAGGACCCCAAAGCCAACGTGTTCCTGGCGCCCATCAGCGTCTCTGAAGCGATGACTCAGCTAGCCATGGGTTAGCCTCATCGCTGCTCCCTCCTCCCCCCCCTCCCCCCCCCCTGCAGACCCATGACGCGCTGTGTGATGTGTGTGTGTGTCCTGCAGGAGCGTCTGAGCGCGCTCAGAGGCAGCTGTTCCGGGCGCTGAGGTACCACAGCCTCCAGGATCCTCAGCTCCACCAGACCCTGAAGGAGCTGCTGCGCTCCGTCAGCGAGCCCCGCAAGGGCCTCAGCACCGCCGCCAGGATCTACCTGGCCCGCCGTGAGTGGCTGAGTGTGTGTGGCTGAGTGTGTGTGTGGCTGAGTGTGTGTGTGGCTGAGTGTGTGTGTGTGGCTGAGTGTGTGTGTGTGTGTGTGTGTGTCAGATGCTGAGGTATTTGTGTGATTTGGATTTCCAGTGTAGTCAACATAGTGTCTCTGTGCATGTGTGTCTGTGTGTGTGCTTGTGTGTCTGTATGTGTGTCTGTGCTTGTGTGTGCTTGTGTGTGTCAGGGATCCGTGTAAAGCCGGAATTCTTCAGCCTGGTGGAGAAGCAGTACGGTGTTCGGCCCAAGGCCCTGGTGGGCGGGTCTAAGGACATGAAGGACATCAATGATTGGGTGAAACAGCAGACAGGCGGGTTGGTGGAGCGTCTCCTGTCCAAGCCGCTTGGCAGGAGCCCCGGGGTCATCCCCGTATCGGCCGCACACTTCAAAGGTGAACATGCCTCGGTGATTTAGCTTACTGTAGTGTGGCCATTAGGGGGAATGCTGTCTTTTGAACCTGTTTATGGCACCACGGGTCTGGCATTATGCACCTGAACTGATCCCTGTGTGTGTGTGTGTCTGTGTGTGTGTAGGTAAATGGATGACTCGATTCAGTCAGACTGGAAAGATGCAGAACTTCCAGCGGGATGGAGAAGCTCCTGTCAGCATTCCCATGATGCAGCAGGAGAACTACCCTGTTAAGATGGGCATAGACTCTGACCTGAGCTGCACTGTGAGTTCATCCCTGCAGGCACTGTGTGTGTGTGTGTGTGGGGGGGGGGGTATGAGCATGGGCAGGGTAGGAGTCAGGTGGCTGAGCGGTGAGGGAGTCGGGCTAGTAATCTGAAGGTCGCCAGTTTGATTCCCCGGCCGTGCCAAATGACGTTGTGTCCTTGGGCAAGGCACTTCACCCTACTTGCTTCGGGGGGAATGTCCCTGTACTTACTGTAAGTCGCTCTGGATAAGAGCGTCTGCTAAATGACTAAATGTAAATGTGTGTGTATGTGTGTGTCTCCCTGCTCATCTTCCCTGCTCTCTCTCTCCAGATCGCCCAGATCCCGATGCAGGATGACGTCAGCATGTTTGTGTTCCTCCCCGATGACGTGACCCAGAACATGACCCTGCTGGAGGAGTCTCTGACAGCAGAGTTTGTGCAGGACCTGTCCATGAACCTCCCTGCGCTGCAGGTGGACCTCACTCTGCCCGTCCTCAAGCTCAGCTCCTCCACAGACCTGCTGCCCCTGCTGCCTGACCTGGGTGAGACCCTGCCCGTCTCCTCTCTCCTCCTCTCTCCTCCTCTCTCCTCCTCTCTCCTCTCTCCTCCTCTCTCCTTCTCTCCTCCTCTCCTCCTCTCTCCTCCTCTCCTCTCTCCTCCTCTCTCCACCTCTGTCCTCCTCTCTCCTCCTCTCTTTTCCACTCCTCTCCTCGCTTCACCTCTTCCACACTTTCTAGCAAGGCTAGAGATTAATTGCAACACTCATGTCTCTCTCCCTCTCTCTCTCTCTCCCCCTCGCTCCCTCCCTTCCTCCCTGCCAGGTCTGTCTGATTGGTTGGCAGAGACGGAGCTGGAGAAGATCACCGCCCAGGCAGCCAAGGTCAGCAGTGTCAATCACAAGGTTGTCATGGAGATGGCTCCCGAGGGCGCTCAGTACGCCGGCCTCACGCCCCCCGCCCACAGGATGTTGGTCCGCGTGGACCGCCCCTTCCTGTTCCTGGTCAGAGACGAGGCCTCAGGAGCCCTGCTGCTAGTGGGCCGCGTGGTGAACCCTAAGGATCTGCGGATGTAACACACTCACACACACACTCACACACACACACTCACGCACGCATAAACGCATACCATACACCACAGGCACAGACACATAAACACACAGAGACAAGCACGCACACATCACACACCCCACATACACACACACCACACACTCACTCCACACACATCACCCCCCCCCCCCACATACACACACTCCACATACACACACACCACACACACACACCACACACACACACACTGCTCTTAGCAGGTCCTAGGAGATGACAAGCCGCTAGCTAGTCTCCCAGTACACTAAGCAGTCTGCATGGACAAGCAGCTAGGCTGAGGATCAGACTAACAGCTACTGATGGTGTGTATACGTAACCAGCAGGGCCTAATTCTAACTCTTTTCTTGTTGTTCTATGCAGGAGAAATTAGTAACTGACAGTTTTCATGTTGAAACAAACCAGACAGACCATTTCCTGCCTATACAGTTCCAGGAGATGTCATCGATACCACTTTAACCAGAAAAATACTTATAGTTACTGTCAATTGCAAAAAGAGAAATAAAAATGCAAGCCAGTTTCCTCTAGTAAACTGTTCTGTGGGTCCTGTTTTTCAGCTGGTTCTTTTTGCTGTTCTCTCGTCAGTTTTTCTTGAACACAGCTTTAGTTTAAGTACCGTTAGATTAGATCCACATTCTCTATTCTCAGCTGTATGGCTGGAACAGATTTTTGTATTTATATTTTTGTGTGTCTGTGACTGGGATGTGTGTGAGTGTGTGTGTGTGTGTGTGTGTGTGTGTGAGTGTGGGTGTGTATGGTATGTGTGTCTGAGTGTGGGATGTGTGTGGGTGTGTGTGAGTGTGGCATGTGTGTGTGTGGGTGTGTATGGTATGTGTGTCTGAGTGTGGGATGTGTGTGGGTGTGTGTGAGTGTGGGATGTGTGTGGGTGTGTGGGTGTGTGTGAGTGTGGCATGTGTGTGGGTGTGTATGACTCATGGCAAAGGCCTATAGGACTATGCTGGATTTTCCACATTTCAGAAGAGATGTCTTTTACGGTAATGCCTCCCAGAACCAACTCAAGCAATGCAATAACTGGAAGCACTCTCTCTCTCTCTCTCTCTCTCTCTCTCTCTCTCTCTCTCTCTCTCTCTCTCTGTCTCTGTCTCTGTCTCTCTCTCCCCTTCTCTCTGTCTCTGTCTCTCTCTCTCTCTCTGTCTCTCTCCCCTTCTCTGTCTCTCTCTCTCCCCTTCTCTCTGTCTCTGTCTCTCTCTCTCTCTCTGTCTCTCTCTCCCCTTCTCTCTGTCTCTCTCTCCCTCTGTCTCTCTCTCTCTCCTCTCTCTCTCTCTCTCTCTCTCTCTCTCTCTCTCTCTCTCTCTCTCTCTCTCTCTCTCTCTCTCTCTCTCTCTCTCTCTCTCTCTCTCTCTCACACACACACACACACACACAGAGGGGGGTCTTCTCTACTGAGTCCACACTGTGAAACACACCAGATGCATGTCTGTATTTCTCCAGCAGAGGGCAGCACACACCCAACACTAAACAAGAGATCATCAAATTAAATCATGCTTCGTTCCATGAAACCTTTATATAGTTCAGTTTATTTAAAAAAGTTTGGTACTATATACAATTAGCCTTTAATTTGATGAAGATACAGGAATTTAGGTTTGTTTTCCAATGTGGGAATATGTGAGAATACTTTTGTTTATGACTGATAATGCAGCATTTAAAAAGTAGAGTGGACAGATTTGTAGTTTTCAAAAAGTGAAACATGAAACCTCCGTTCCTGGTAAAATGTGTGGAAAAAAAAACAGGCTCTTAATTTGATGGATTGTTGCTGTTGGTCATTGACCTCAGTACTTCAGTGCTAGTGTGAGGATGGTCTGGGAGCTCTGACTCTCAACATCAGAGAGGTCAGTGGCCTCAGACAGTCAATCACCCTCCAAAACAAGTTGACATGTTTTAACGGCTCAACAGGTCAAAATAGAGGAAGACTTTTGTTACATAAAAGGATGTTGGCTTTGCAGACACACACACACACCGAGGAAACAGATTTCTTCAAAAGGAGAAACACAGACACAGACACACACACACAGACAAGTTATTAGGGGCCAGAGGGGTCCCTTCTGATGCCTGCTCTTAACCAGTCTGCTCATGTTATGCTCAGTGATCTGGTTTAGGGAAGTGGATCTGGGTAAAAGGTGCTGACAAAGTCTGTGAGACTGTCTGCCTCACAAGGTTGGTTTGTGTGTGTGTGCGTGTGTGTGTGTGTGTGTCTCTCGAAACCTCACCTCAGTTCGGAATGTGTGAATCAAAGCAATATTTCAAAAAAAACTTTTGCTGTTCCCCTCTACCCTTAGAATGTTTGTCCTGACAGTTAATCAAGGAAACCGGTTCCACTGGCTTGTTCTTAAGAACAGGTTATCGATTTCATACATTCATTTCAACAGTATGCATGTTCAAATTCACCAAAATCTTGCTTGTAAACTGGTAAAAAAACAAATAAAATGTTTCATATAAAAAACGAAATAAACTATTTACTGTACACTGCACAGTAAGATACTATATTTTGTAATTACAGGCATCTTTTAAAAAAATACTATGTTAGCTGGCAAAAGTTTGGAAATATAAGCTGTTACAGTTTCTATCAAAGTATTCTTGAGAACATTTATGTCGTTGAAAATACATTCATCTTAAGGAACCTTACAACCATACAAAATATATATATTTTTTACATCCATAACAATGATTAGCATATGCCCACTAACGTGGTTGTGTAATGTTCACATTGGTGTAAATTCTTTGGTCACATTTCAAATAAGGAAAAGTGGAAATCTCTGTTATAGTAGATAGAGAAGTCAGCAAGCTCCTTGGCTCAGATACAATACTTTACATCACACACAAACACACACACCTCCTGTCCTGCATGCAGGTGTTGTTCAGGTAGCAACACTCTGTAGTTCTTTAGAGGGCGAGGTTACCGGGATTTTTTCTCCGTCCACCAGCTCGTAGCTGCCCCCTGGGGCCTCCCTGCTGGCCCTGTGCCGGAGGACCAGGTAGCAGAGCAGGAAACACACCAGACCTCCACACACAAACACCGCCTGCAGGCCCAGGAACCTGGAGCAGCAGAGGGCAAGGGTAGCTTTACTGTCACACACACGCTGACTGAGTTATATTGTCATTTAGCAGACGCTCTTATCCAGAGCGACTTACATTAAGTACAGGGACATTCCCCCCGAGGCAAGTAGGGTGAAGTGCCTTGCCCAAGGGCACAACGTCATTTTCGCATGGCCGGGAATCGAACCGGCAACCTTCTGATTAATAGCCCGATTCCCTAACCGCTCAGCCATCTGACGTCTGACGAGTTAGAGTTACTAGCAGTGACATGCTTGATTTCTAGGCTTTCCCAACAGTACGAAAGTTATTTTTAAGAGATAAGATAAAAGAGATAAGAAACAAGACAAAAGAGATGTAAGATACATTTTGCAAGATAGAAAGAATTAAACCTATAGGCATAAATATGTTTACGTATAAACCACTACTACTGTGAACAATGTACAGTCCAGACTCCTCTGCAGGAAAGGTCCAGGGAGAGAACTGCAACATCACATGGCGACAGAGCTGTTAGAGTATCTAACAGAGAAATAAATGGACCACATTCCTGTGGGGATGACTTTGCTATTTTTGGAGATTGTGAAAGACAGATTGTTAAAGGCAGATTTCTCAGGATGGACACCAGCGAAAGGAGGGGGAGACGTGGTTTCAGCCAGTAAGACTCACCTCTGTCTGAAGAGGTCAAGATTGTAGTAATGACAAGAAGTAGACTTTCCACACTTCTTCCCCCAGAGGATACAGGTGCTGTCTATGGCCTTGCCGTACAGGACTGGGCCTGGCATGAAAGCTGGACACACACACACACACACACACACGAGAGTTCTGATCTAGCTGTCCATATTTCTGTCTGTAACAGTAGCAGCCAGTGGGAAACAGAAACTGTGGTGATATTTGGTGGTGTGCATGCTCAACTGCTTATTGTTATTGTACAGGAAGTGAGGTCTGGTGTTGTACAGGAAGTGAGGTGACGCACCCAGGACTCTGAAGAGCATGTACTGGACTCCCACAGCAAAGGACTTGTCCTCCAGAGGTACTGTCCTGTGAGGAGATGAGAGGCCCTCTGTGACATTGCTTGTAAAAAGGGCTGTACAAATACAATTGGATTTTAACTTTGTAGGTCTACTGCAGTAATCATCAGCTTGGTTTTCAATTCAAGTGAGGAGAATACTTCATGCTTACCTCACTGTGTTATTCAGGTTTTTCTGTCTTAGCAACAGATCAAGTCATGCAAACCAAGAGTAAACTGGCAACCTGACAAAGTAATTATGTTTTTGGGATGTGTGTGTGTGTGTGTGTGTCTTTATTTTATGTCAACATGCTGAAACCTCCCAGTGTAAGAAGGAATGTGCAGATCCACCATGATAGAGAGGGCTGTGAAATAACGTGTGTTGGTGTGTGTGTGTTGATGTCTATGCGTTTGTGTGTATGTGTGTGTTGATGTCTGTGTGT
Organism: Thaleichthys pacificus; assembly: GCA_023658055.1. NCBI lineage: Eukaryota > Metazoa > Chordata > Actinopteri > Osmeriformes > Osmeridae > Thaleichthys > Thaleichthys pacificus. The sequence continues at coordinate 12,168,545 of CM042858.1, forward strand.
TGGTATGTGTGTGTTGGTGTGTGTGTGTTGGTGTGTGTGTGTGTGTGTTGGTCTGTGTGTTGGTGTGTGTGTCTGTGTGTTGGTGTGTGTGTGTTGGTGTGTGTGTGTTGGTGTGTGTGTGTGTGTGTTGGTGTGTGTGTCTGTGTGTTGGTGTGTGTGTGTGTGTGTGTGTGTTGGTGTGTGTGTGTGTGTTGGTGTGTGTGTCTGTGTGTTGGTGTGTGTGTGTGTGTTGGTGTGTGTGTGTGTCTGTGTGTTGGTGTGTGTGTTGGTGTGTGTGTCTGTGTGTTGGTGTGTGTGTGTGTGTGTGTGTGTTGGTGTGTGTGTGTGTCTGTGTGTTGGTCTGTGTGTTGGTGTGTGTGTCTGTGTGTTGGTGTGTGTGTGTGTATACCTCAGTATCATGATGTAGGATGGGGTCTGGGAGAAGGAGGCGATGAGGCAGGTGAGACCAGACAGCACCATGAACGGCAGCAGGAGATAAGAACAGCCGCTGCCACACGTCCCCGGCAACGCGTAACCATGGTCACCATCCACACAACGGCAGCTGGTGTAGTTCTGTAAGGCCACACAGAAACACCCATTCAGATCAGCCGGTCATTCAGACCCAGACCAGTCGACATTCTCACTGGGCCTGTGATGTCAGAGTTCTGTTGCTCTCTCAGACCGACTCAGAGATGTGCTGGGGATGAGATGCCAACCAGGCACCTGGTTGTCATGGGAACCAGAGGTACGGCACCTGGTTGTCATGGGAACCAGAGGTACGGCACCTGGTTGGCATGGGAACCAGAGGTACGGCACCTGGTTGGCATGGGAACCAGAGGTACGGCACCTGGTTGGCATGGGAACCAGAGCTACGGCACCTGGTTGTCATGCGAACCAGAGGTACGGCACCTGGTTGGCATGGGATTTTCCCAATCAGAACTGCAGCCCCATGAAGTATTGAATGTTGTTTTTATTACAGCTCTACAGGGATTTGGCTAAAGAATTCAAGCAGCCTTACTTGCTTGTGTGAGTGTGTTTATGTGTGAGTGTGTATGTATGTGTGTGTGCGAGTGTGTGTGTGCAGAAGGATGACTCTGGCTGCAGTCTTACCCAGACATCTGGTTTCTAACTACGTAACCGGAAGTGACGACCGCTAGAAACAGGCTTACTGGAACCACCTGGTATCTACACTAGAACACTCAAAAAAGTACTTTCTTTCTTCACAAACGTTTCACTTTCTCTTTTACTCTCATTATTCTCTCTGTCTCCCTGTCTCTCTGCCTCTGTCTCTCTGTCTCTGTCTCTGTCTCTCTCTCTCTCTCTCTCTCTCTGTCTCTCTCTCTCTCTCTCTGTCTCTCTCTCTCTCTCTCTGTCTCTCTCTCTCTCTCAATAATATATAATAAATATGATTACACATTTACAGTAAGGGCCTCTGTGTGTAGGTGTGTTCATATCTACCAGAGCTTTGCTGTCGTTGCCCAGCGGTCTGCTGCTACACCCAGCATGGCAGGGCGACCTGAACTCCACCCTGTCGGAGCCACACACTGGGTTGAAGGCTTCATCTGGGCAGGAGCAGCCAGCACTGCATGCTGAAGAGGACGCACTAAGCACACACACACACACAAGGTTAACACACACACACACATGAGGCGAACACACACACACACACCAACACACATTATTTCACAACCCTCTCTATCATGGTGGATCTGGACATTCCTTCTTACTCTGGGAGGTTTCAGCATGTTGACATAAAATAAAGACACACACACACACACACACACACAGGGTAGCCTACTCGGGGTAGATGCCATCGACCTTCTGAGTTGAGCAGCCAATGAGAAGGAGGGGCAGGGCGGTCAGCATGCACAGCAAGATGGCCGCCGTGCACATGCGGGCCGCGCCCATCACAGAGATCCTCAGCCTCCTCATCAACACCCCTCCCAGCACGGTGCCCAGCACGGCCAGGGGGATGTTCACTCCTCCTGGGGCGCACAGGGACAGAGAGGGACCCGCTTAGACCAGTTTACACCAGTTTAGGACCAACTGACTGACTTTTATAGACCTTCTAGAAGAGAAGGCTGAAGGCAGCTGTGGGAGATTCCTGAGGACTTTGAGTGCTTGTTTCACAGTTTCTTTCCTGCTCCTTGTGTTTTCACGTCTCTTATTGCAAATGTGTGGCTTTGCGAAACAATAGTTTGTTGTATTTCCATGGAAGATCTGTGAATCATTACCCTACTCATGAGATTCACAGAAACACAGTTTTATCATCTTCACACCCGGAGGTGATCATCCAACACTAAACACTCTGCCTGCAGTATTCTGAGGTTTGGCCTTCCGGGTCTTTCCACCAGTTTCCACTGTGTGGCTCCTGAGGCCGTGTTGAGCAGAGCCCCGGGGAGATGGGTGTGTTGGGCCTCTCTCAATGCCATAACTGAAAGCACTCTCTCTCACTCTCTCTCTCTCTCTCTCTCTCTCTCTCTCTCTCTCTCTCTCTCTCTCTCTCTCTCTCTCTCTCTACCTCTCTCTCTCTCTCTCTCTCTCCCTCTCTCTACCTCTCTCTCTCTCACCTAGCAGAGCCCCGGGGGGAGATGGAGATGGGGATGGGGCGTGGCCTCTCACCTATCATCATGGTGGAGAAGGGGACCGTCTGGGTGAACTGCCGCTCGATGAACTTGGCCATGAAGGTGGCGAGGCCGGACACCATCGCCGCCAGGTTCACCTGAGCCAGCACCACCAGCAGGTACACAGGGTTACGCAGGGTCCGCAGGGCGATCCTGGGGAAACCTGGGAGAGGGGAGGGGAGGGGAGGGGAGAGGGGAGAGGGGAGAGCCGGAATGATGACTCTCTGACACACTGTCTCAGACACAAGTGTCTCAGAACCAGCCTCTTCCTGCCTTGAAGTCACCCTCAGTAGGAGACAGACAGGAAGCTAGACAACAGTCATTAACTCACTTTTGAGGAAGTGGGCCAGCGTGACTTCCTGGGCAGCGTGAGGCAGCGGTGCCTTCTCCAGGGTCTCTGTCCTGGACTCCACGCTCTCGCCTGCCGTCTCCTGAGCCAACAGGTAAACAGTTTCATCTCACTATGAGATGACTTCATACGTCCTAACTTCAGGGTGGTGTCACAGCTCACAACACACACCTACTGACGCAGGCAGTATGAACACACACACACCTGCACACGCAGGCAGTATGAACACACACACACCTGCACACGCAGGCAGTATGAACACACACACACCTGCACACGCACAGCAACACATAGGTACAACACGAACACGATACTGATGCACTCTCCTTAAAATGCAATGCAAGGTTGTCAGTCAGCGTGTGCATCAGGTTCAGTCAACTATTGTATGCATGTCTGTGCACGTCCGAGAGTGCATGTGTAACCATGACATCCACTGAGTTTTACGATTGAGCAATCTGGCAAGAGCAGCAAGCTATGGGCTGCCTGGAGACAAAAAGTATTTCAATACACTGTCCAATTTTCTCTTTCACCATGTGTAACAGACGTGGTCTTGCCAGAGGCATCCAGGCAACTGTCCGCTCCGACCGGGAGTCAAACCTACCACCTCTGACTTCCCAAGCGCGACCACTACCAACTACGCCAACGAAAAACTAGCAATTCGTTGATGCGGGTGGCCTGTTACATACTTGAGGAGTGAGTTTCACCACACACCCAGGCTACATTTGGATGGAACTCAAACACTCTCACTCTTCTCCTGACTTGAGACTACAGAGCTGCAGATTAACATCACCACAGATCCAACCCTCAAATTAATCAATTCTGGAGATTTAAAAGCTAATACACAATCATTTTGGTTAGAAATCCATGTGAAACCTCCACCCTTGGTTCCCTCCAGTGTCCCACACTGCACCTCTTTGGACATCTCTCTAGGGAAGAAGAGGTAAGGCAGCGAGGTGAGGAAGAGGAGGCAGGAGGCTACGAGGAAGCCGAGCCACCAGGCACCCACCCAGCGCAGGTCCCCCCTGTCGAGCGGGACCAGACCTGGAAACAGAAGACACAACCAGGAGTCAGGGGTCAGATCGATGGTCAGAGTGATCTAACTCCACCGGTAGGCCTGGGGTCGAGGGAAGTCGTTTGACAGACCTTTTTTTATGCACATTTGGGGGAATTTTCCATTCTTTGTGATCCTAACCCGAACCCTCTGATGACAGGAGATGTGAAACACAGTTCATATCCTGGTATGTGTATCTATCTTGTGGGTGACAACAGACAACAACAGTGAAGACGTCTTCTGTGGAGAGCAAATAAACCACTCCTACACTAAGAGGAGCTACAAGGTCCAGATGACAGCTCCAACTGTCAAGACTGGGCATGGCTGCAAACATGTCCTCTCAGGAATCTAGTCTGCTTTATCGTGAAGGATATAAAGTTTGTTTGCACAAGCTTTCAACGATAGCCTTCGTTGATTTGATACGCTAAACTCAGATGTCTTAGATTCTCAAACTATGGCAAACTAGGTCAAGTGAAAAGGTAAATGTCAGGAGGGAGTCAGGTGGCTGAGCGGTGAAGGAGTCGGACTAGTAATCTGAAGGTCGCCAGTTCGATTCCCCGGCCGTGCCAAATGACGTTGTGTCCTTGGGCAAGGCACTTCACCCTACTTGCTTCGGGGGGGAATGTCCCTGTACTTACTGTAAGTCGCTCTGGATAAGAGCGTCTGCTAAATGACTAAATGTAAATGTAAAATGTAAATGTAAGGTGAAGTACACAGGTCTGGAACCAAGTTGAGATTACATCTTAACCTGTATTCAATCCTGACAAGGTTGTCAGTACCCATTATCCGATAATGGGTGATAATGGATAACAGCACTGCTATGCTGCTCTGTGCTCCATGCTCTTGTTTGTTGAAGAACATTAAACAATAACACACTCTCTCTCTCTCTCTCTCTCTCTCTCTCTCTCTCTCTCCCCTCTCCCTCTCTCCCTCTCCTCTCCCTCTCTCTCTCCCCTTCTCTCCCTCCCTCACATTAGATCCAGGTGAGTGATTCCAGATGTTCTGTGTGTGGGAAGCTGAGCTTTAACAGGATGTGTTTTTCTCTCACCATTTGGCGGCTTGTCGAAATCAACATAAAACCGCAACACGAATGACCCCATCATAAACCCGAAGGCTGGACCGATCGATGTCGCCGCCAATAGAATGCCTGCAGTGAACAAAAGTATCAGATTTATTCAAACGCTTTCATCTTAACAAAAAAAAAGAGCCTCCCGTAGTTTTTATATCGATTGTCTGTCATTACATTGCAGAGGCTGGAAATTGAAGGCTGTTTTTCCTTTGACCCATCATTTGGATTACAGAAGATCATCACAAACACATCCACAAACACCACATCCACAAACACCACATCCACAAACACATCCACAAACACATCCACAAACACCACATCCACAAACACATCCACAAACACCACATCCACAAACACCACATCCACAAACACATCCACAAACACATCCACAAACACATCCACAAACACCACATCCACAAACACCACAAACACATCCACAAACACATCCACAAACACCACATCCACAAACACCACATCCACAAACACATCCACAAACACATCCACAAACACCACATCCACAAACACATCCACAAACACATCCACAAACACCACATCCACAACATCCACAACCACCACATCCACAACCACCACATCCACAACCACCACATCCACAACACACATCCACAACACATCCACATCCACAACCACCACATCCACAACCACCACATCCACAACCACCACATCCACAAACAACACATCCACATCCACAACCACCACATCCACAACCACCACATCCACAACCACCACATCCACAAACAACACATCCACAAACAACACATCCACAACCACCACAAACACATCCACAACCACCACATCCACAAACACAAACAACACGTTCCTCGTGCTTTGTGGATTGTCCTGACCCAGATATAGAGGCGAGTTCCTCTTGCTGGCGTAATCGTCGATGTAGGAGATACCGAATGGCTGGATGGGCACGGTCCCTATCCCGAGCAGCAGCTGACCGAGCAGCAGGATGGGGAACACGCCTCGCTGACCAGCGCTCTCCTGCTGCAGGCAGCTCTGGTTGGACTTGGACGTGGAGAACACGTGGCTCAGCTGGCAGAGTCCTGAGCTGTTGTCCTTACCAGCTGTTGGACGTGGGGACAAGGAATCAGGGCCGAATGTGTGTGTACCGTTTGTTTGTCTTTTCGTGTGTGTGTGTGTATCAGGGACGTAGGTTTGTTTTTGAATGTGGGTGGGACAGCTTTTTTTAAGAACTGAGAATGTGGCCGTTAAATATTATTTTCTTAATTAAAAGTGTGGAGCGGTGGACGGTTTTGAATGAAACCTACATCCCAGGGGTGTGTGTGTGTGTTTGTTACTTACTGCTGACGCCATCTGTGTACTCGTAGTGTCCGCTGAGGAAGTGAGGCAGGGCCATGATCAGGGCGGCCATGCTGGCCACCAGAGCCCCGCCCCCGATGAAGCGAGGCCGATGTACCCTGCTGCCGAAGAAACTCACGAACACGATCAACACTGTGTTCCCCACCTGCCGTCCACCAGGTACACACACACACACACACACGCACGCACGCACGCACACACGCACACACGCACACACACACACACACACACACACGCACACTCATCAACATCACATTGGGCAATTTCATCAAGGGGATGAAGAAAGGTTCTATCTATGAACCCACACACAAACATGCATTCACAAACACACACACACAGGTTATGGTGTCCTCACCTCGTTGAAGGCGGCCAGGACGCCAGACTTCTGGCTGGAGAAGCCATAGCGTCTCTCGATGGTGGAGATGGAGCTCTTCAGATAGCCAGACACCAGAAGCTGGGCCAGTTGGAGCAGGCCATGACACAGCACAAAGAACTGGGGGGGGGGGGGGGGGGTGCAGAGAGAGAGGGGGGGAGGTACAGAGAGAGAGGGGGGGGGAAAGGGGGGGGGTACAGAGAGATAGGGGGGGGGGGGTACAGAGAGAGAGAGAGAGAGAGAGAGAGAGAGAGAGAGAGAGAGAGGGGGGGGGGGGTACAGAGAGTTTAATTCTAACAAATCCTGAAATCTAGACTGAGGCCTTCCTGAACTCTGTCTTCAGTGTGTGTAACTCTGGGAACAATACTAGGATGTACCGAAGGAAAACAAACCCTGATGGGGAACACAGAGGAAAAGCTGTCATCAGGGAACAGAAAGTGTTCCAGCTCATGTGCAGTGTACAGCACAGCCAGGGCGCAAGCAGAAGCTAGCAGGACTTCCTGTCATGTGATCTTAGGACTTCCTGACGATCTCGGTTTGACCAATAACTTAGCGTGGATATGAAGATCCTTGAATGTGGTCCATCTGCTGGAAGTTTTGCCTGATCTCATGTGCAAGCTGTGTCCTAACTGACCTGGGGGGTATTCCAGAAAGCAGGTTATGCAACATACCTGGGTAAGATAACCCACCAGCTGATTCACAATGTTGCAGCAACCTACTGGCAATGTTGCTACAACGCTGAGTATGCGCTGGTGAGTTAACTTACACGGGAAGTGACACGTTACTCCTTCCCCTCGACTAAACCGTTACCGCTAAACTGAGTCAGTCACAGAAGTGCCAGATCAGAGGCATTATAATATGTAATTAAATAAGAAGTATTATTGGATTTAACCAGTTTGAACATGGCAAGGCCGTCGCCATGGAGTCAACATTGGGGGAGACAAATTAAAATGTCATGAGAATTTCGTACAGCGTGCGTGGTTGCCTGTCGTAGCGTAGCACATTTATATTTGTATTGATATTTTTATATCAATATATTGGGGGGGGGGGGGACATTTTGACCAGATTTGGCCTACGTTTGCCTGCCTGAGGGTGTCATGGGGTCGTGTCTCCAGCAGGCCTGCCTGAGGGTGTCATTGGGTCGTGTCTCCAGCAGGCCTGCCTGAGGGTGTCATGGGGTCGTGTCTCCAGCAGGCCTGCCTGAGGGTGTCATGGGGTCGTGTCTCCAGCAGGCCTGCCTGAGGGTGTCATGGCGTCGTGTCTCCAGCAGGCCTGCCTGAGGGTGCCATGGGGTCGTGTCTCCAGCAGGCCTGCCTGAGGGTGTCATGGGGTCGTGTCTCCAGCAGGCCTGCCTGAGGGTGTCATGGCGTCGTGTCTCCAGCAGGCCTGCCTGAGGGTGTCATGGCGTCGTGTCTCCAGCAGGCCTGCCTGAGGGTGTCATGGGGTCGTGTCTCCAGCAGGCCTGCCTGAGGGTGTCATGGGGTCGTATCTCCTGTGGGAGGGTGCAGCGACTCACCTTGATGCTGTTGAACAGGCCCCTGCGTCTGCAGACCTGGGGGTGATGGGCCACCATGCTGTCTACCAGTCCACCAATCAGAACCTCGGATGGGACAGGGAGTAGAAAATCTGAAACGCAAACCAGAGTTCCAGTAAGGGTACATTTTATTGTTCCTGTACTTTGGACTCATACAATTGCAATCACTCCAGATCCACAATAATGGTGCCAGTAAAAACAGGATTAGCAGCATCGCAAATTCCCCAGAGTTAGATTTGAGGCTCACTTCCTGCAGTGTGGTATTGCAGACCAAAGGAAAACTAATGAGATCCAACTTTGTTTGTGCAGCCCTGTTGACAAACGTTGTGACAAAGGGCTTCACAGAAGGCTCCAGATTAACACCTCTAACCAAAGAAAACCCTCAAACAAGACGAGACTTAAAGGAATCTTTGGGAGAGCATCTCGCAGTGATGTTTTAGTGACGGTATCAGCTTGGGTACGAAAACCCACGAATCAACACAGACTCATGACTGAGGGTTAAGTTCCAGGAGATCAAGTTTCTCTCTGCAGGAACTGGTCTTACATAACTGAACAAGCTTGCACACTGAAGAAAAGCATTTTTTCACGATTTGCTGAGTAGGACAGACAGCTTGGGGTCCTTGCGCATTGTCAGTACAACGTTTTCACACGTGCGTTTGTGTGTGCGCACGTTTGACTGTGTGTGAGTGTGTGTCCACTGTGAGCGTGTCAAATCTGTGTTTAAATCACCCTGAGCATTCCTGAACTCTCAGGCAGACTCCGCTTCTCTGTGTGAGATTCCTCGGCAGCGTGTGAGGCAGGGAGCTCTCCTCGTGTGGAGCACTTTGTTGTGTAACATCCCGAAAGTAGCTGTGATCGTCTCCTGAGTCATCCAGCCAGCGAGAGCTGGAGGAGGAGAAGCTGTAACCAGAAGCTCTGAAGCAGGCAGAGAGAGACGAGCTAGAGACCACAGATTCTACATGCATATGATCTATCATCTGTGGACATCATAGACACGTGATCGATCCTGCTCATGTATATGCTGACATATACATTCTCCACGAGGGGAGTATGGAGGAGGGACATTCGAGGGCAGGGTGTTCCGCCAGCAGAGATAATAACAGGAGGAGATAGGATCAGTGATCGTTCAGCGCTGGAATGCAAACAGAGTAAAGTATACTTTCGGCACAAGGATGGTGGTCATAGAAGGGCAGTGTAAGGCAAACACTCTCTGGCAGTCTCTCTGCAAGCCTTATCTGAGCGGAAGGGAGGTCTGAAGACTCTAAAAATGAGCTGCACGTGTTACTCATTAACAGGGTGTTTTTGTAGTGTAGAAGGAACGCTGGTGGTTGAATCAGAATCATGTGTATAGTGGAGCTGAACATGCGTGTAGTGAATCAGAATCATGTGTATAGTGGAGCTGAACATGCTTGTAGAGTGGCTGTACTCACTTGGTGGGTTCAGGAGGCCTACAGCAGTGGTTGTTGTCCAGGCTGGTTCCTATCCAGGTTCCCTATTCCACTCCTCCTGTCAGTCAGCCCCGTTCTGTGAGATCTGAGTTGGCTGCAGACTCACGCTCCAGGAGAGGGGGCAGGCCCAGGCTGTGGAACCAGTCCTGTCGCAGGGAAGGCGGGAGAGGGAGGGTGGAGCCTGCCTGGATGGGGCTGGTGTGCTGGGGGGGAGTGGGGGAGTGGAGCCTGCCTGGATGGGGCTGGTGTGCTGGGGGGGAGTGGGGGAGCCTGCCTGGATGGGGCTGGTGTGCTGGGGGGGAGTGGGGGAGCCTGCCTGGATGGGGCTGGTGTGCTGGGGGGGAGTGGGGGGGAGTGGGGTCAGTCCTCATGTGGAGGGTTAGAGAAGCACAGTCCTGTCAGCGCCTGGTCAGTTCACCTTAGTGAACCTCAAATATTTAAATATTTAAATGTAGTCATTTAGCAGACGCTCTTATCCAGAGCGACTTACAGTGAGTACAGGGACATTCCCCCCGAGGCAAGTAGGGTGAAGTGCCTTGCCCAAGGACACAACGTCATTTGGCAGAGCCGGGGATCGAACCAGCAACCTTCTGATTACTAGCCCGATTCCTTAACCACTCAGCCACCTGCCTCCCACAAATATGGTGATACATGCTTGGCGAATTGGCACTGTAGTGTGATGGATCCTTTTTAGGGTCATAATGTTGGTCACTACTGACGGTTCTTTCTAACTAAGGGTCAAATCTCTGTCCTATGACAACTGGTGGTAGTGACCAGCAGGGTGTGCTGTTGCTTCATCATCAGAGACAGTACAACTACTCTTGACATCACAACACTGACTGCAAATCTAGGCCAGCATTTTAGTCTTACGCTTCCCGAAATGGAAACTAATCATGTTTCTTTCGGTTTAGTTCTTCACGCTTTCTGAGAAAAGAAAATAATGTGTTGGAGAGCGAAATAAGACCATCTTGTCACTGATACATTTACATTTAGTCATTTAGCAGATGCTCTTATCCAGAGCGACTTCCAGTAAGTACAGGGACATTCCCCCCGAAGCAAGTAGGGTGAAGTGCCTTGCCCAAGGACACGACGTCATTTGACACAGCCGGGAATCGAACTGGCCTTAGATTACTAGTCCGACTCCCTCACCGCTCAGCCATCTGACTCCCCTCCCACTCCTGATACATAGTCTTTACTGTAATAACATGCCGGTGAAAACGCCCAGGTTGTCTTGCAGTCAGACTTCTGGGAGATCATGCGTAGCGGTGTTAAACTCGTCTGCGATGAACTGCCAGAGTCTTTTCTGTCGTTGGCAGCAGCCGTTTATTCACAGTTCCTCACAGGTAGGACCTTCGCAGGCTTGCAGTCAGTAAGACGCCACAGGACCTTGCTAACAGACTGGGGAAGGGAAAGGGGTTTCTTCCCCAAGTCTGCAGGGGCACAAAGAGGGTTGCAGGTGAAACAGCTTGACAAGTGAAACGACATATTAATCTGGAGTGCTTATTCCCCATCTCTGTCAAATACAACATCCCTTCTGAACCATCCTTGCCTCTAAACTCCTGTTCCTGAACCCACCCTCCTCTTACAACACTCTACAGACATCACTTCCTTCTCCTTCCTGATTGGCCTCCTCTCCAAACTGGGGTTAGGCCGTATGTTCTTTTGATACCACTAGAAATGTTGCCCCATGGTCATGGCTGAACAAACTGTCCTTGTCTTCACCAAGCAGGAACAGAGGGAAGAGTATTATAAGAGCTGGAAAGTGATGTTGCCATATCAACCGTGAGCCTGACAGCCTGAGACGTTGGCAGGAAATGAACTTTCCTGCCTTGAGATTCAGGAGAATCATCCTCAGAAACTTTCTAACAAGACAATTCAACAAAGAAAAGTTAACAAGTTATATCTGTACTTACTGTAAGTCGCTCTGGATAAGAGCATCTGCTAAATGACTAAATGTAAATCTGTGTTTGGGGTTGCTGTTACAACAAGCAGTTCCTTGTTTAGACTCATGCACAGTTGTTGTTATCTGTTCTGACTTTCCTATGAATCATCATCCACACAAAATATCAGGACGGGGGGCATCTAATCTCTCTGTGTTAACTTCTAAATCTTTTTTTCAAAAACAATGTAACTGTTTGTCTCCGACTCTGAACTCTTGGGATTCTGTGATGCCCCCGAACACCTGTTGCTGTTTCATCACTTCCCTAGTCCCCTCAACCACCTAGGACAACACAGGCCCCTGGGAAGCCATCACATGTAATGAGTCCTAATAAACTGAACCTGTACAGTACAGATTCTCAGCCGGAACACAAACTTGTTATCGACAAGGTCCGCTGAGACGCCCCACTTTAACCAAACACTTATTAACAGTTTGAGGGTAATTAATCCCCCAGGAATCGCGAAATACACAATGAATATTACTCAGTCTTGCGTGATAACACTAATGAGGGGCTCTAATGAGATATCCAGGGGTTTGGACTTTCCACACGGCTAAGAGGCTCCATGTTGACAAGTAAGATACATGACCCCGGCTTGGGGTCATGTATCAACATATGTGTTGGAGAGTACACCAGCTCTCATATCTCGTACGCTCAGATCATTTGGTGTAGCATGGATGTTATTCATTATGTTAGATGTTTGCATTGTGGTATAGCTACTGGTCCATGTGGTATGTGAGCTTTGGTTTAGCTCTAATCGAGGCTGAAGTGTTGTGTTGGAATGGTGCCACCTGTTGGAGGGTCCAGGATCTACCAGTGAACACGACGACTAATGTGCATTTACACCTCTTCTTGTCCAGGAACACTTCTAGACTGAATAGAGAGAGGGCAATGGAAAGAGAGAGAAGGATAGGGAGAGAGAGAGAGAGAGAGAGAGAGAGAGAGAGAGAGAGAGAGAGAGATGGAGAGAGAGAGAGAAAGAGAGAGAGGGAGAGAGAGAGATGGAGAGAGATGGAGAGAGAGAGATGGAGAGAGAGATAGAGAGAGAGAGAGAGAGAGAGAGAGAGAGAGAGAGAGAGAGAGAGAGAGAGAGAGAGAGAGAGAGAGAGAGAGAGAGAGAGAGAGAGAGAGAGAGAGAGAGAGAGTGTAACAGGCCATAATATGGACCTCAGTGTTCCCCTTGCTCATCCCTCGACAGCTATCCCTTGATATCCTAACATCCCGTGAACCTAATTCAATTACTGGTCATTGGTAAGGGACAAAGCCTTTAAGGCCATGGGGACAACACAACTACACACACACACACTCCCATCCCAACATCAGCAGACACACACACAGTATACGATCTACAGTATACAGCACAAAACGTCTATAGGTAAAGCCAAAGACAGTGTTGACCATTACAAGACAAAGTCAAGACTGAGGTCTAAATTTCAATGATATAGGACAACATACTTATATACAGATAGTCTAAGGTTATTCTTAGTTGTCAGTCTTAGTTTAGGCTATTTTCAGTTGTAAGGTGAATTCAGTATTTCCATTTTTCTACAGTATATTTCTTTTCATATTTTAGAAATTGTAGGATTGTATCTTGAATTGGATTGGGGGAAAAAGGTTAGATTACTGATATTTCAGCTCGGAAACTATCAAGAATTCCAATGTTTCTGTAACTTAACTTGTTACCAATGGCAACGTACCAGAAATCACACATTTATCTGAAAACAACAGACATAGTTGTCCAGACAGGGTTCAGAGGTTGATCCTTTTGAAGTTCAACACTTCTAGTTGACCTACTGCTTTTATGGGGGTCAGATGGCTGAGCGGTTAGAGAGTCGTGCTATTAATCAGAAGATTGTTGGTTCGATTCCCGGCCGTGCCAAATGATGTTGTGTCCTTGGGCAAGGCACTTCATCCTACTTGCCTCGGGGGGAATGTCCCTGGATAAGAGTGTCTGCTAAATTACTAAATGTAATCAGTAAACCCAGGACGACAATACCCTGAGTGGGTGGAAGCAACGTGATGTCATGAGTGTTGGAGAGGCGATGATGTAGTACGGCTGGACCAGAATGCCAGGTATATACGCACTCTCTCCATCAGCCAGGATCCTAAGTCTGCTCTGCTCTTTATCAACGTGATTGTTTTTAGAGAATGCATAGTACTTGTTTTCATGTAATCTTTAACGCATCGTAACACTTCTTCAAAGTCAGGTGTGAATAGTTAAATAACGTTGGACCTGGAGGGGTGTCTTTCTTAGTGTTAAGTCACTTGGTGGCAGGGAAGGTGTCTGTCTCTAAGGCATGAGAGCTCTGAAGAGAGTGTTCCTCCACTGTGTGTTTTACAGGGCTGTGCTGCTCACCATGGAGAATGTGTCCTACCTACCTCTGAAGGACCCCATCGTGTTCGAGCTGGAGGGCTTCGAGATCCCCCCAGGCCAGGGCTTGCTCCTCTTCCTCCTGGCCCTCCTCAACTACACCGTGGTGGTTCTGGCCAACGGGGTGGTGGTGGGTGTGATCATAGTCGACAGTGTTCTCCACAGGCCCATGTACGTGATGGTGTGTAACCTGGCCAGCTGTGACTTGATGGGAGCCTCGGCAGTCCTGATCCACCTCATGGTCCACTTCTTGACGGGGGACAACAGCATCTCCTATAACTCGGCCATCGCCCAGGCGTTCACTGTGCACATTTATGGGGTCTCAGCACAGACTGTTCTGTCTGTCATGGCCTATGACAGGTACAGGGCATTGACAGGCATTACATGTGGGGGGAAATGAGTTTAATGATACAGAAATACTCCCTTATGGTAAACAGTACTGTGCAAAAGTCTGAGTTTACAAGTTTAAAAAAAGACTAAACTAACACAATCTAATATTGCTCTTTTCTTCTAACACACTAATGCAGTACACACACCTGCACACACAAAAAAAAACGTATAAAAATGAAAAGTGAAAAATCTTGGGTGACAAAGACTTTTGCACAATACTGTAGATACTACAGGACGGTAGACTGTCGCTGTTTGAGTGATGATGATGCTACTCCGCGGTATCATCCTCTGCAGGTACCTGGCTGTGTGTCATCCCCTGAGGTACCACGCTCTCATGACCCACAGCAAGCTGCTGTTCTCCTGCAGTCTGGCCTGGGCCGTGGCTTTCCTCTGCATCGGTGTCCTGTTCTCCCTGAACGTGGGAGTCCCGCTGTGCGGCACCGTCATCAAGCACGTGTACAGCAGCAACCGCTCTATCCTTGCGCTGTCTTGCGATGCTACCCCCGCCAACAACATCTACGGTAGGCCTAAATGTCCTCAAACCAGAGCCTTAGGTTTCATTCTACAAGAATTAAACACTTGAAAACGGTAACAAAAAATCTGTCCCATCCGTATTAGAAAACAAATCTTCGCCTAATATTCATTATTTATTTTATAATAATGAATTAATGAATGTTTTTATTTAGCATTTATCAAATATCCTAATAGCTGCTTTTTCCATGCGATTGTGATTTAAGTTGTTGGCCTTTAGAGATTTTTTTGACTGTGGCTTTGATCCAGGTCTCTGCATGTCATGGACCGTGAGTACCGGAACAGTTCCTGATCATCGCCTTCTGCTACGTTAAAATTCTGCACGCATGCGTCAAGAGTTCAGCAGACCGAGGCAGCTACAGCAAGGCCATGCAGACCTGCGCAACTCACCTGGTGATCTACGTGATCTACGAGATCTCCGCTGCCATCCTCATCCTGAGCCATCGTTTCGACTCCATCTCGCAAAACATCAAGAAGTTCTGCAGCATCTTGTTAATAATAGTTCCTCCCACCATTAACCCCATAATCTACGGCCTGGTCACCAAAGAGCTGCGCACGAGCATCCTCAGGCAGTTCACAAAGCTTTGCTCAAAGCACAAAATACAGGATGTCAAGTTGATCAGAAAATAGGCTACTTAGTGTCTCGACTAGTTGAATGGCCTGATAGTCAAGTATCTCTGTATTAATGTAGCCTATGTAGTGCCTATTATAATTCTGCTAAATGCTTTGTAAACAACAACAGTAATAGTCAATGTCAGAATAGTACTATACTGTAGGCCCCTATAGATATATCCGTTCGAGGCATAGCTACATGCAAACAGCCTGAAACGTTTTACTTATTAAATCCTAATGCAAATGTTTGTATATCAAAGAACATGTTTGTGTATGTTTGTCATCAAGTCATATTAGGAAATAAATGGTGTATAGAACATATGCTCTCGTTTGGTAATGTCCCATAAATTTCCCCTTAAAAATACAGTATTTCCCGTAAAGAGTATATCTTTGTGCATGTATTTAAAATACAGTAAGATCTTGATAGTTAGAAGTAAAACCCTGGTCATTATGACCTGTCTTGCTTGCATTGTCATACGCACAACTGAACTACCCAGATGTGTATGGAAGCAAATCGTTACCAAAATTCAAATGCAAATGCATTTCCAGAAATGCATTAGCATTTTAAGATTGTGGCTGCATTATTTGACTCATAAATGAAATTAGTATTCAATCATCCTATTTGCATTTTAATTTTCTTCTTCAAGAGTGCTCAATCTTTCACTTAATTAAAATGAAAAAGAAATAGACATTTGAGATTTAATTTTCAAAATATGCCCCAGCAAATAGATATCAAAATTCAATTTGAAATGTAAAATTTGAAAATGAAAATGCATTTCTGGAAATGCATTTTCATTTTAAGAACGTGGCTGCAAAATCGTGACCACAATTCAAATTCAAATGCATTTCCAGAAATGCATTTTCATTTTCAAGAACGTGGCTGCAAAATCGTGACCACAATTCAAATGAAAATGCATTTCCAGAAATGCATTTTCATTTTAAGAACGTGGCTGCAAAATCGTGACCACAATTCAAATTCAAATGCATTTGCAGAAATGCAAAATGAAGGAAAAAGCATTCTGAGCGGCGCAGCAGAGTGACGTCAGTAGCCGCTCTTCTTCAGCTCCCTGCTGACCGAGCTACCCATCTTGTTCGGTAGGGGGCGGTGTGCACATCTGCATTGCATTACATTCAGTGCTTGAAGTGGAGAAAAAAAGGTGCCGGTACTCTCTTGCATTGGCAAATCATTATGAAATTTGAGATTTCTACAGTGAAAAACAAAACTTGGATTGCTGGTACAACAACAATTTATTGTTAGCCTATTTATTAACAACATATAGCCTACAGCCTCGGGAACATATTTTATCAGGGGGGTGGCTTAATGTTGCGGGGCGGCAGGGTCGGACTGGGAGTAAAAATAGGCCCTGGATTTTTATCCAGACCAGCCCACCAGAACCGGCCCCCGTATAGCTACGCTACCACAGCTGCCTGCTAATGCATGTATAGTCTGTGTTTGATTTGATGCTAGTTCGGGAGTTCGATAGGCCTACTTAAAGGCCAACTTTTTTTTACCTTTATTTGAGCCCAAAATAGTTTTGGGAGTTTTATGTAAAATAAACAGCCGTTTTTTCAATTGACAAAACCATGTCTAGTGAATGTGATGTATTTTTGTCTCTTAATTTTTCAGCCCCATCTTTAAGTTTCTTAGCCTGGTTTTCCATCGTTATATTGTTACTATAGCTAGCTTTCGATGTGTCAGTCCCACTGTTGTGTGTGACTATAAGCTACGACAGTGACACCCGAAGTGCGTTCCTTATATCCAGTTTAGGCCTATTCCATAATTTTGTTTGATTGCTGTCACGGCAGAAAATCCCGCTTGATGTTGGAAATGGAAGCAGGGTTTTCAGTGCTTTAGTGGCGATCTCAGGATAGCCTTCATCCAAAACACCGATAGAGTTGTTGTCTCAAACAGGCTTCATTGAGTGGTAACTATCACTTGTCATGTGTCAAGAGGAAGAGAGCGCATGATACCGCTCAATAAAGCCCACAAACTTGCTAAAAAATGAGTAAACACGTCTTTGCAGAGCTTTTTTGCTCAGGGGAAAAGGCCCGCGGAGAAGGAGAGAATCAGGTCATTTTTCAGAATAAAACGTCTTTCAGACTCTGATAATCAATTAAAAGGAAATAATGTTATTAATTATTTTTTGTGCGGCCCGGTACGAAATGACCGGTGGGCACCGGTTGGGGAACGCTGCTCTAAAGACCCGGCAATTCAATCAATTTCCCAGCACATTTGCAATGTAATGCAATGCAGATGTGCACACCGCCCCCTACCGAACAAGATGGGTAGCTCGGTCAGCAGGGAGCTGAAGAAGAGCGGCTACTGACGTCACTCTGCTGCGCCGCTCAGAATGCTTTTTCCTTCATTTTGCATTTCTGCAAATGCATTTGAATTTGAATTGTGGTCACGATTTTGCAGCCACGTTCTTAAAATGAAAATGCATTTCTGGAAATGCATTTGAATTTGAATTGTGGTCACGATTTTGCAGCCATGTTCTTAAAATGAAAATGCATTTCTGGAAATGCATTTGAATTTGAATTGTGGTCACGATTTTGCAGCCACGTTCTTGAAATTTAAAATGCATTTCTGGAAATGCATTTGAATTTGAATTGTGGTCACGATTTTGCAGCCACGTTCTTGAAATTTAAAATGCATTTCTGGAAATGCATTTGAATTGTGGTCACGATTTTGCAGCCACGTTCTTAAAATGAAAATGCATTTCCAGAAATGCATTTTCATTTTCAAATTTTACATTTCAAATTGAATTTTGATATCTATTTGCTGGGGCATATTTTGAAAATTAAATCTCAAATGTCTATTTCTTTTTCATTTTAATTAAGTGAAAGATTGAGCACTCTTGAAGAAGAAAATTAAAATGCAAATAGGATGATTGAATACTAATTTCATTTATGAGTCAAATAATGCAGCCACAGTCTTAAAATGCAAATGCATTTCTGGAAATGCATTTGCATTTGAATTTTGGTAACGATTTGCTTCCATAGATGTGCACTATATTATGATATATTTATTTAGCGGCATTTTATCCAAAGAGACATACACAGGTGAGAGATTTGAACTTGCAACCTCTTGATCTGCTATGAAATGCTACACAACTAAGCCCCACAGTTTCCTTTACCCAGGTCTAGGTATATTGTATATCTACACTATTATGATTTGTAATTTTAAAACATGGTTGAAATCGAATACTATGAAAAAAAATGGTCATACATTTTCACTTAATTCTTAGGAGGCCCAACCTCTTTTCATTAAATGAGTACAGTTTTGTAACTATGACAACATGTCCATTGAGAATGACAATACATCACTGTAACCGTACAAAACAGACCCAGGGAGATGGATTTATCACTTTTGCCTCGGTTATTTCAAGGAAGAGACCGCAAGCAAGCAACATGAAAATTTTTAGGAGCAGCGTCGAGTTTTTATTTTGACATATAAGAGTAACATTGTTCGGGATATTGTTATTTTACTTCAATTTAATACATCATTAATTAGTACCACATCCTTATCAAATATTGTTGCTTATTGCTTGAGTTCAAAAATGTTGGGTCATCTACTACTTTAGAACGGTAAGTTATCTCAGCAATGAATGTAAAATGTTCTTGTACAGAATGAAGGCCATTTTAACTATTTGAATATATTTTTATTTTGAATTAGCTCGATCACTTAATGCTTGACAGTAAGTGTCTCCAAAAAGCAAGAAATACTAACGAGACAAATGCTTCTGAGTGGTTTCAACTATAAAGGTTCTCTTCTGAAATCTTTTTAAATCTGCCCTGAATCATTAGAAAGGCAAGGATAAGAAAACGCAAAGCCAACATTCTTTACAGCCAGTATCTTCATATTGCAAAAACTACTAATGAGGCAGATCAGAATCAGAATTTGGTTTATTCACCATGTAAGTTTACAGCTCGATCACTGCTACATTCATGTTTTTCCCTTCCCTCTCTCACCTGTAAGGAATGACAGATGGAGAACTACACTTATAACAGCAACCTGCTTCTCCTGGAAGGGTTACAGGTCACCCAGGAGTCCATGTACCCTGTGTTCCTGTTCTTCCTCTCCTCCTACATCTTCATCATGGCCTCCAACATAGGCATTGTGGTGCTCATCTTCATAGAGAGAGCTCTGCACCAGCCCATGTACCTTCTCTTCTGCAACCTGTCACTCAACGACGTCATCGGCAACTCCATCACAATCCCTCGGTTACTGATTGACTTGTTGGCTCCTTCATCAGTGCACTACATCAGTTATGCAGAGTGTGTGGTCCAGGCTTTTGCAACACATATTTATGGCACCACCTCTCACACCATACTGATGATCATGGCCTTTGACAGGTATGTGGCCATCTGCAACCCCCTACGCTACACCATCGTCATGAGCACCAGGATGGTGGTCAAGCTGACTGTGTTAGCCTGGGGTGCAGCCTTCCTCCTGGTTGCCATTCTGCTGGGTTTGACCCTTCGCTTGAACCGCTGCAGGACTTTCATATCTAACCCATTCTGTGACAATGCCTCTCTGTTCAAGCTATCCTGTGAGGACGTCTCCATCAACAACATCTACGGGCTCGCTTTCACTGTAGTTCTGTTTACTTCCTCTATAGGCAGTGTGCTGGTCACCTACACCAAGATCACAGCAGTCTGTCTGATCAATCAGAACAAGTCCCTGAACAGTAAGGCGTTCAGGACATGTGCCACACATCTGGTTATCTACCTTGTCATGCTGTGGTGTAGCTTTGTCATCATTATACTGCATCGCTTTCCTAAGTATTCCTACTACAGGAAGATTGCTGCGCTGCTCTTTCATGTAATCCCTGGCAGCCTGAATCCAGTCATCTATGGGGTCCAATGCAAAGAGATTCGCAAATACATTTTTTCCTCCAGGAAAATCTCCCCAGTATTTTGAGAACTATGGAGGTTCTCTTATGAAATAATGATTAAAGTGTAAATAATTAGAAAGGAAAGGATATGAAAATTATAAGTTAATGCTTGACAGTAAGTGTCTCCAAATAGCAAGAAATACTAACGAGACAAATGCTTCTTATAAAAGTTGTGTTTTGAGTCCTGAGAAGTTAATAATGTTTGTGTCACTAAAACTTCACATCTCCGCTGGAAGATTAGTAGGTAAAACATAGTAGACAACATGCGAACCATTACCATAATGTTCAACCATCGATATTAATCGAAATTAATGTTTGTTATGTCTATTTTCACTTCGACTTCGCTTTCAAGCTCATGGTATCGGTACTAGGTTGTGTGCTGCAACCGTTCTCAGTCCAAAACTGGCGGCAGCGCTACCTTTGCGTCATCTACTGGCGAATGGCGATTGTCAAAAAAATCTGACCTTCGTCTCCTGTGTTTCTCTTTGCCTCTACTACCAAAGAGTTGGTATAAAGTTTGAATTTCTCAAATTTGTTTTATTGGCTGGCTGTTGATTATATTAAGTTGAGACATTTCATATCAAGCTCTTGAAATGAGGCTGTATGAACATACGAGACACGAAGAAACCGACCATAGTCCGGCCCTGTCCCTTTTATTATCAAATATATTTTTTATTACAATTGTAATTCTAAAACATAATAGGCTATGTAGATATTGATATTTTATAATTTCATTAAAAAAGAGGGCAATATTATCTTGTGTGGATGTCAAAACAGACTATAAACTGAATAACACAAGTAAATGTGGATATGGTAAGCCTCAAATAAACATTAATCATGCATATCTCCTGAAAAGTGATATATTAAAATTGTATTAAAATCAATGGTCACGCATTCAGTGTTTTTAATATATGGTTTTCATGTTCAGTAATAGCCCACACATAGAAATAATTATCTAATTATTTCATCACACTCTATTGAACAGCCTAATACTGCAGCCTTGTATCTATGACCGTATCACAGTCATGCTGATATTCAGCAACACAGTCTCTCTAGTGTGATATTGCTCGAGGAATTGAACCACTTGACTTAGGAAGTGCTTCTGGGTATACATTAATCAAAAGTAACACAATTGTTGTGGAGGTAGTTTGTTGTCCTGGGTGTAAATCACGTTTTAACTGGTCAATAACATCTACATCTGTAAACCTGGTTTATAGTTTTTATTTGAATTATAATAAAAATGACTGCCAAATATTTATCTGTCATATGCATGCATATAGTACACCTTAATATGTTGAAATCATATATTTATGAATTTGTTTTGGGTTTACTAGTATAGACCAGCAATGCAGGACCTATTAATTATAATAATAATAATAATAATAATAATACATATTATTAAGGAATACACAAATGTAAGAATATATAAGATACACATTTTTCTACAGCATTTTCTGCTTGATGATTGTAAGATAAGCATTCTTATAAAAGCCTTAATCCTACACCTTTTCCAACGTGGGGACACTTTGTTTTGAAACACAATCTCCTTTCAAAATGTAGACAAATAGTTCATTGTGTGAACTCTCGCTTCTCATATTATATAACTTTTACAGTGTAACACTATATAAATACATCTGGCTGTGCATAGTTACAGTACAAAATCAGAATATGTAAATGTTCTACTAGGGGAGGTTTGTTCGTTGTTTCTATAAGCATGTTTTCCGTAGTGGTCTGATATCGTTAAAAGTATTATGAATTAAATTCAGTTTTATAAGTATTTTGCATATCTGCTCCATCCCTGTCTCCCATGCTCAACACAAGACTCAACACATATCATACATCACATACCTTGAATTTCTGTAAATTACATTCTAATCATCTCAGTGACACTTTATTTTTGTGAATTATGCTGTAGATTTTCTGCCGGATTTCTTTGGTCTGCAGTCCGTAGATGATAGGGTTGAGTCCAGGCGGAACCACGTAGAACAGGACGGCTGCCAACTTCCTGTGATCAGACCACTGAGGAAAGCGGTGCAGGAAGATGGCAGTGACACCACTTCCTATTACGATGACGTAGACTGCGAGGTGTGTGGTGCAGGTCTGCAGGGCACGGCTGTTCAGCACCCTGTTCTTGCTCATCACACACACCATGGCGATCCTTAGGTAGGTTAGAGTCACGCTCCCTATAGACGACCCCAGAAGCAGGACTGTGAAAGTGAGCCCATAGATGTTGTTGATGGAGACATCCTCACAGGAGAGCTTGAACAGAGAGGCGTTGTCACAGTAAGGGTTCATGATAACTCTCCTGCATCGTGACAAGCGGATGGTAAGCCCTAGGAGAATCCCCACCAGGAGGAAGGCCACCCCCCAGGCAAACACAGTCAGCTTGACCACCATCCTGGTGCTCATGATGGTGGTGTAGCGGAGGGGGTTGCAGATGGCCACATACCTGTCAAAGGCCATGATCATCAGTATGGTGTGACAGGTGGTGCCATAAACATGGGCACAAAATGCTTCAAAAACACACTGAATGTAGCTGATAGACCGCTCTGAACTTGCTACAAACATGTCACTCAGCAAGTGAGGCACAATGGCAGTTGCCCCTAGAGCATCATTTAGAGGCAGGTTGCAGAACAGAATGTACATGGGGTGGTGCAGGCTCCTCTCTGTGCAAATCAGCACCACAAGGCCGATGTTGGACACCATGGTGAGGATGTAGACAAGGAGGAGGAGGATGAAGGCTGGATAAGAGGACTGGTTGGTGACCAGCAACCCCTCCAGCAGTAGAACATGTTCACTATACGTCTGGTTCTCCATTTGGGCTCCACTCTACCTGGTAGGAAAGTATAGGGATAAGACCATCACAGTATTTAGGAACAATTCATCTCTTGAGCTTTGTTTCACAATAACAACATAATATATATACATTTCATGACAGTACATGCAGAAATAAATAGAGATTTCACCATTCACAATCTCCTACAGTCTTATTGACTGAGAGAGAAGTTCTTTAAGCTGCCGCACAGCTCCTCCCAGCTAAGATCAGACTCTAGATCGCAGCCCCTTTTATTTGATCAAATGTTATCAGCTCCTCAGCGGTGTATCACGTTACCTCTGTCACAGCCCTCTGACGTGCCACAATTTACCAGGCAACCATGTCTTGGTTTCACAAACAATTTTGAGTAAAGCTTTAATGTTGCTGATTTTTAATACTGTCATGTTTAGCTATTTATCTTCAGACGGTAGGAATGTTAGAATAAAATCTATTAGTTCCTGAGCTGTCAGATACTTTTTAACGTCTAACATCTTCTTACAATTGTTACATTCACAAATTCGCACAATGTGAGCTTTTTTAATTGTCTGTTGGTTAGGTTCAGGGCCGCAAATTTACTCTTGAGTCTCGACCGAGAGCTAGCTGATTGATAATGGATCCCCTTTATTTAATTCTTGTTTAGGAAAGATCCAGCAACTTGTTGTCAGCAGTAATGTTGTAATGGCTAATCAGGTAGTGCCTAATTCATAATTTTTCTTTGCCCTTTCAGATTTTATTGGACAGAGACAGAGATAGACAAGTAATATATGGGAGAGAGAAAGGATGACATGCAAGAACGGAGCCATAATCAACCCGGGCAGCTGCACGTTGGCCTGTCATGGGCACACCATCATATGCAGTATATGTAGTATACATATGTAGTATAAAAGGCTATAAAAGACTAAAGACACACTTGTTCCGGGAGTACAACGGTACTTAAGAAAGATTTGTTGGATCAGATGTTAGTTTATTTCCTCCAGGAACACAATGACACTTATTGAGGGACTTGTTGCACTTGTTGGTTAGTTGTAACTGATTGAACTACTTGCACTTGCTGTGAATTATATTATTGTTGCTTGCTTTCCTCCAGGTACACTCTAGCACTTTTGAGGATCATGTTGTTTTTTGTCATTTGTTTAACTACCTGGTTCTTCCCATTGGCACTTATTTGCTTTTCACAATATATGCTTAATGCTTTGGCTACCTGCAATGTTTTTGTGGCTATCTCTTTGTTTGTGATCATTGACCTATGCACTTTTTGTAAAGCTCTCTTGGAAGTCGCTTTGTATAAAAGCATCTGCTAAATGAATAAATGTAAATACGTGAGATAACATTGTGCCTTGCTGAAAGCAAGCACACCTAATAATAGATCAATACACCTTAAAGTCATTCATTTAGTGTAAGAAAAGTAATGTGAAAAGATTGTTTGTAAAACCAAGACATTGTTGCCTGGTAAATTGTGGCACGTCAGAGGGCTGTGACAGAGGTAACGTGATACACCGCTGAGGAGCTGATAACATTTGATCAAATAAAAGGGGCTGCGATCTAGAGTCTGATCTTAGCTGGTAGGAGCTGTGTGGCAGCCTGAAGAACCTCTCTCTCAGTCAATAAGACTGTAGGAGATTGTGAATGGTGAAATCTCTATTTCTGCATGTACTGTCATGAAATGTATATATATTATGTTGTTATTGTGAAAAAAAGCTCAAGAGATGAATTGTTCCTAAATACTGTGATGGTCTTATCCCTATACTTTCCTACCAGGTAGAGTGGAGCCCAAATGGAGAACCAGACGTATAGTGAACATGTTCTACTGCTGGAGGGGTTGTTGGTCACCAACCAGTCCTCTTATCCAGCCTTCATCCTCCTCCTCCTTGTCTACATCCTCACCATGGTGTCCAACATCGGCCTCGTGGTGCTGATTTGCACAGAGAGGAGCCTGCACCACCCCATGTACATTCTGTTCTGCAACCTGCCTCTAAATGATGCTCTAGGGGCAACTGCCATTGTGCCTCACTTGCTGAGTGACATATTCGTAGCAAGTTCAGAGCAGTCTATCAGCTACATTCAGTGTGTTTTTGAAGCATTTTGTGCCCATGTTTATGGCACCACCTCTCACACCATAATGATGATCATGGCCTTTGACAGGTATGTGGCCATCTGCAACCCCCTCCGCTACACCACCATCATGAGCACCAGGATGGTGGTCAAGCTGACTGTGTTTGCCTGGGGGGTGGCCTTCCTCCTGGTGGGGATTCTCCTAGGGCTTACCATCCGCTTGTCACGATGCAGGAGAGTTATCATGCACCCTTTCTGTGACAATGCCTCTCTGTTCAAGCTCTCCTGTGAGGATGTCTCCATCAACAACATCTATGGGCTCACTTTCACAGTCCTGCTTCTGGGGTCGTCTATAGGGAGCGTGACTCTAACCTACCTAAGGATCGTCATGGTGTGTGTGATGAGCAAGAACAGGGTGCTGAACAGCCGTGCCCTGCAGACCTGCACCACACACCTCGCAGTCTACATACTCATGCTAGTAAGTGGCTTCACTATCATCTTCCTGCACCGCTTTCCTCAGTGGTCGGATCACAGGAAGTTGGCAGCCATCATGTTCCACGTGGTTCCGCCTGGACTCAACCCTATCATCTACGGACTGCAGACCAAAGAAATCCGGCAGAAAATCTACAGCATAATTCACAAAAATAAAGTGTCACTGAGATGATTAGAATGTAATTTAGAGAAATTCAACGTATGTGATGTATGATATGTGTTGAGTCTTGTGTTGAGCATGGGAGACAGGGATGGAGCAGATATGCAAAATACTTAGTGTGATGATGCAGCACTCCCAAGAAGTTCATTTATAAAACTGAATTTAATTCATAATACTTTTAACGATATCAGACCACTACAGAAAACATGCCTATAGTAACAATAAACAATCCTCCTCTAGTAGAACATTTAAATATTCATATTGTGTACTGTAACTATACACAGTCAGATGTATTTATGGTTGTGTTTTACACTGTACAAGTTATATTTTTGTGTACTGGGGTAACTGGCCCAGGGGGGCTAGACAGGGAGATTGAGAGTGTGGATTTAATTGGGGCGCCAAATTGTCAGTTAAGAATATTTTTTTATATTTAAATTCACAAAACGCAAAATAATAAATCAATGTATACATCCCTCTTCTATTACCTCTGATGAGCTAGGCTATTATTTGATTGAATGCGTTTTCTGTAGCCTATGTTATGGCATGATATGGTGTCAATTGTAATCATAATAAATACATTAATAACAAATACAAATCAACATAGGCCTGTATAAAATATGTTTGTGATTGTTTTTATTGTACTGTAGGCCGTATGTGTTTCATCCAGTATTTGTAGCTAACCTCACCTCAAACTATTCTCGACAGAGGTGGTTGTAGGGTTTAGGGGAACACGCAGTAGATGCCGCTCTTGCACCACCTACTGTCAGCTCAAAGAGAGGAGATTGACACATAGGGCTACCTGAATTAAAGATTAGCCAAACTATTTGTTCCATTACACACGGTCGACAAACTGACAATAGAGAGTAAAAATCTGACGTGATTAACACTAGCTACTGTACTGTAGCACAGCTAAAAAATAAAAATGCTATTAGGCCTAGCTACCTTGTAATTCTCACTAAACGTACATGTAATTATACTGTAACTTTAAGAACACGTTATTTACATACCAGCAAATCATCCACATGCTAGAGGAACAATTTCTAAATTGTTAGAGATTTAGACTAACGTTATATATTCAAGTTCAGAAAATATTGCTGTGTATTCGTCAGTCTCTACACTGTGCCAGATACACTAATTAAGCAAACCATAGCGACAGGAAACCATGGCGACAGGAAACCGTTGGAACAGAGCAAGGTCGGAGAAAAGCGATAGGCTGGTACTTCTACTTTCCGAACATGTTTTATTGTACAACGTTACAACATATACGATCTTAATAACACATGGTCATTAGCTGTACTGATACATTGATACATTGGGTGACTACAGTGCGCAGGGGAGATTCTAGCATTTCAACTGGGGGGGGGGGGGGGGGGTTCAAGCTGGGACCAGTTGTACTATTAGAGGGGCCAGTTACATTAAACAGTATTGTTGTCAAATAGTTTTCTTCATCTCTTCACACATTATCATGCAAAATGCCATGTTAATAATTATTCAGACTGTATGTGTAGGGTGACCACAAGAGGGTCCAAGCTTACTAAATGCAGTCTGTATTGAGGATAGGTCTATATGATTAGCACCACGTGTTCATAATTGTGTATCCCATAGGTAAGACAGCAATGTCTGCAGAAAGCTTAAATCATGGCTTATTTCAGTTATATCAGCTTATTGATGAAGATAACAGAGTTCAGGACAGGTGTCTGGCAACATGTCAGCCACAGTGATTTGCAACAATATCATCCACACAACTGAATCAACCTGCTCGACAGTTTATACAAAATGGTGTGTCTGCTAACAAAATCACTGTCTGACATACATGACCAAAAACGTCTCAAAATCAAGACTTTCATATTATTGATGCAACACTGACATCTGCTGGGCATGATACTAAAACAGAAGACAGAATAAATCTGATCCCTAAGTGGGTAAGAGTAAGTTAGCCAGGTTAGGTTGTGCTGTTTGGTCAATAAGGAATGTTTTGGGGGTTAAAACAACAAGCTGTCCTGTCAGTCAGGAGAGGGTGTTGAGAGTTCTGAAGCTCTTCGGTGTGACAGTTCTGAGACTGCACAAGGATCTCCTGACAGCATCTCTCAGCTCTTTGTTCCTCAGGCTGTAGATGATGGGGTTCAGTAAAGGCGTCAGAGCTGAGTAAATCATGGCCACAATGATTCGCACCTACAACATCAACACAGATGTCAATATGCAGCCTGGAAACAGACACACAAAAAAACTCACACCTCAAACCGATCCTGTTGGCCAGGGGCTGCTTGCTGTGCAGCCAAGAGGCCCGACTGGACAAAAAGTCACCCACCTCTGGTGAGAAGTTCCCCAGACGGTAGGAGATGTAAACGAAGGAGGCGGAGCCGTAGGAAAGGAACACCACCGTCAGGTGAGCAGCACAGGTGGTGAAAGCCTTCCATCGCTGAGTGGCCCCCATCCTGGCCACCGCCACTCCGATCAGGACGTAAGACGCGAGGATGAGCACCCCAGTCCCGATCAGAGCCACCAGGGCCGAACTCAGAGACACAAGGCTGTCCACACTCGTGTTCCCACACACCAGCACCCGGACGGAAGACGGGTCGCACCAGCAGTGGAACACGACTTTGGGACCGCAGTAGAACCTCTGGGTCGCCATGGTCACAGCGGGGAGGGTGCAGAGGGCGCCGAATGTCCACGCCCCGAGGATGAGGAGGACGCGTACGGTGCCCGTCATGGTGGCGGTGTAACGCAGGGGGTCGCAGATCGCCACGTAGCGGTCGTACGCCATGACGGTCAACAGAGCGCGGCCGGTCACGGCCATCTGGATGAAGAAGTACATCTGCAGGAAGCAGGCAGGAACAGAGATGGTTTTGTTTTCAGTCAGGAACCCCGACAGCATGCTGGGGATGGTTATGGAGGTGTACACCATGTCCACGAAGGACAGGTTGTGCAGGAAGAAGTACATGGGGGAGCTGAGTTTAGGGTTGGTCCGCACCTAGGAAGGCAGGACAGAAATTGAGATGTGTACCCAGAACGACACGTAATATTCGACCCAGAGGCCCTGGATTAATGTCAACATCAAAACAGTATGTACATTGTACTGTAAATACATTATTTTCTCCTTTACATAAATTATTGAAGGCAGAAAAAAAACACTTGTTTAGATAGCGAATACAGACTCTAGTAAAAACAGACAAAAATGATCATGTCAAACATCTGTCTGTGTCAAAGCTTCTTAGCAATATCTGGTTTATAAATATAATCTTCTGTGTGCATACCAGGAAGATGATCATGCTGTTGCCTCCGAGGATGATGATGTAGGCCACCAGGAAGATGACAAACAGGGCGGTCTGTAAGTCTCCCAGACTGTCCAGACCCTGGATGATGAAGTAAGCGACCGGGACCTGGGTGCTGTTCATGCCTCCAGGATCACACACAAACTTGAGGAAGGGAGAAGAAAACGAAGGTTTATGGATTCAAAGACAAAACGTTTAAATCACACAATAAGCCACATAGACACAGGTATATTGTTACTGTATGTATGTGTGTGTGTGTGTGTGTGTGTGTGTGTGTGTGTAAGTGTGTGGTATGTGTATGGGTGTGGATGGTGTGTGTGTGTGTCTTGATGAGACCTGAGAAAAATGAAATATCTTCCTTGGCAGTGTGCTGTATACTCTCTGTGAGAGCTCAGATGTTGTGTCTCAGCGACGCACATTTAAAGGGAAGTCAGGTAGCTATGGGTCTTTTTAGACCAACCCATTTTTTTGCAGTGGATGTTGTTGAGTTCGTAATGACTTCTTACAAATTAACTCCGTCTGGATTAACATCATCATTAAAGATGATAATTATGAAAACATGAATCTACAGTTAAATTGTGTTTTGGGATTGGTGTTGTGATGATATGCTAGACAGACAGAGACACAAGAGTGAGTTAACAAACTGCCAGATGTGAGACTATGGGGTGGTGGTGGTTCTGGCTCATCAGATTAGAGCTGAGGTAATCGGTGGATTTCCCAGCAGTCTGACTCCATCCAGCACACTGACAGAGTCAGCAGAAACTCAGAGGACTCCTCAAGGTCAAGTTTCTACCCTTCAAGAGTGTCTGAATTACTAAAACCTCTTTTTCAATAAAGGTGCGAAAGTGAAGAGCACTTACAGGGCCAACGACTTCTCAAAGCCACCAGGGTATGATCTATCATGAGATTCATCAAAGGTGCTGGACAGCCACTTGGACAGCATCCAGAGGCAGCTGTTGTCTTTGAAAAGAGCAGGCGCCGAGCTTCGTTAGAGCAGATATGAACCTCAATAGACCTCAGTAGGCCTCAAATGCATTTTACTGCTAATTGGGAAAGCTTAGAGGGAGTGTGAGGTGGAGGCGAGCTCATTAGGATGACTGGGTTTATTCTAAGTGTTTGCGGATGTGTGTGTGTTTGCGGATGTGTGTGTGTTTGCGGATGTGTGTGTGTGTGTGCGCTAGACAAGTCATGAGCGACCTGTGATCTGTAATGCGTTTTTAATTAGGCAGTAAAGAGTGTTTATGTTGAAACTGTCCTATTAACCTATCACTTCAGAGACTGCAGGCTGGATCCCCGAGGTGTTCGTCTCACATGATGAGCCATTACGCCCAACACCTCCAGCACTATCAACACAGGAACAAACATAGGATGTTTGTTGGGCCCAAACAAACCGACCCTTAGGACTCATTATGACCTCTACCCACCCCTCCACACAAACACACACACTTTAACTCTAATTAGTAAAGTAGTTAAAGTTAAACAGTCCTATTACACATCTTCAGGGAGAAACTGTTGATGCATTTGGAGGCTTGTTAGATCTCTACAGGAAGATAATAACAAAACAGTAAAATAAAAACGGTACTAATCAACTGTTGCTAGTGCGTCTTATATCTCTGACATGTTAAGAGACGGTTTTACAATGAAATGTGTCAATGTTGTAGTCATCTTGTAGTGCCTAAGAGTGTTATGTAATAGAGCACTGGTGTTGTATTGGTGCAGACCACAGGCATGGGGAAGTGGAAAGGAAGCCAGCCTTATAAAGGCTTTCCAAACCTCCGACCTGCAATCTGATGCTGTACTAGTCCTCTTTTTGGGAAAGATGGACTTGAGGATTAGTGGGACTATGTGTGTGTGTGTGTGTGTGTGTGTGTGTGTGTGTGTGTGTGTGTGTGTGTGTGGAACAGATTACTCAGCACCAGGGAACTGGGTTTAAATGTCAGTATGAAATGTGTTGAGCATGGCAGACAAGGATGGAGCAGATATGCAAAATATTTAGTGTGATGATGCAGCACTCCCAAGAAGTTCATTTATAAAACGGAATTTAATTCATAATACTTTTAACGATATTGGATCACTACGAATTTTGTACTGTAACTATGCACGGTCAGATGTATTTATGTTTGTGTTTTACACTGTACAAGTTGTATAATATGAGAAGCGAGAGTTCACACAATGAACTATTTGTCTACATTTGGTAAGGAGATCCAATAAATTGTATTTCAAAACAAAGTGTCCCAATCATCAAGCAGCAAATGCTGTAGAGACATTGGTATATATTTTGAGATTTGTGTAGTTATCTGGCTACAAATTATCTTGAAAATTCATGAAATGTTTTTTATACACATTTATTATTTTTGTGTACTGGTGTAACTGGCCCAGGGGGCTAGATACCTCAATAGGAGTTCACAATGGTCATTTCTAGGGGGGCAGTTCCCCCCAACACACTCCTTCATCATATTACTACTTTATAAAAAATATATAAAGATTAACATTACCATCATCCATCATTTTCTTTCTAAATATGTTTCTAAACAGACATAGCTGTCTGCAGAAAGCATAAATCATGGCTTCTTTCAGTTGTATTAGCAGCTTATTGATGAAGATAACAGAGTTCAGTACAGGTGTCTGGCAACATGTCAGCCACAGTGATTTGCAACAATATCATCCACACAATTGAATCAAACTGCTCGACAGTTTATACAAAATGGTGTGTCTGGTACTAACAAAATCACTGTCTGACATACATGACCAAAAACATCTCAAAATCAAGACTTTCATATTATTGATGCAACACTGACATCTGCTGGGCATGATACTAAGACAGAAGACAGAATAAATAGGAGTTGGTTCCCTCCGAGACACAAAACATACGATTCAGTTTTAGCCAGGAAGAATTATTCAACAATACCAAACATACTGTGGTTGGGTGAAGCCAGGTTAGGTTGTGCTGTTGGGTCAATAAGGAATGTTTTGGGGGTTAAGACAACAAGCTGTCCTGTCAGTCAGGAGAGGGTGTTGAGAGTTCTGAAGCTCTTCGGTGTGACAGTTCTGAGTCTGCACCAGGATCTCCTGACAGCATCTCTCAGCTCTTTGTTCCTCAGGCTGTAGATGATGGGGTTCAGGAAAGGCGTCAGAGCTGAGTAAATCATGGCCACAATCATTCGCACCTACAACATCAACACAGATGTCAATATGCAGCCTGGAAACAGACACACACAAAAACTCACACCTCAAACCGATCCTGTTGGCCAGGGACTGTTTGCGTGCAGCCAAGAGGCCCGACTGGACAAAAAGTCACCCACCTCTGGTGAGAAGTTCCCCAGACGGTAGGAGATGTAGACAAAGAAGGCTGTGATGTAGGAGAGGAGCACCACCGTCAGGTGAGCAGCACAGGTGGTGAAAGCCTTCCATCGCTGAGCGGCCTCCATCCTGGCCACCGCCACTCCGATCAGGACGTAAGACGCGAGGATGAGTCCCCCAGTCCCGATCAGAGCCACCAGGGCCGAACTCAGAGACACAAGGCTGTCCACACTCGTGTTCCCACACACCAGCACCCGGACGGAAGACGGGTCACACCACAAGTGGAACACCACGTTGGGACCGCAGTAGAACCTCTGCGTCGCCATGGTCACAGCAGGGAGGGTGCAGCCGGCGGCAAACGTCCACGCCCCGAGGATGAGGAGGACGCGTACGGTGCCCGTCATGGTGGCGGTGTAACGCAGGGGGTCGCAGATCGCCACGTAGCGGTCGTACGCCATGACGGTCAACAGAGCGCGGCCGGTCACGCCCATCTGGATGTAGAAGTACATCTGCAAGAAGCAGGCGGGGACAGAGGTGGTTTTGTTTTCAGTCAGGAACCCCGACAGCAAGCTGGGGAAGGTTATGGAGGTGTACACCATGTCCACGAAGGACAGGTTGTGCAGGAAGAAGTACATGGGGGAGTTGAGTTTAGGGTCGGTCCGCACCTAGGAAGACAGGACAGAAATTGAGATGTGTACCCAGAACGACACGTAATATTTGACCCAGAGGCCCTGGATTAATGTCAACATCAAAACAGTATGTACATTGTACTGTAAATACATTATTTTCTCCTTTACATAAATTATTGAAGGCAGAAAAAAAACACTTGTTTAGATAGCGAATACAGACTCTAGTAAAAACAGACAAAAATGATCATGTCAAACATCTGTCTGTGTCAAAGCTTCTTAGCAATATCTGGTTTATAAATATAATCTTCTGTGTGCATACCAGGAAGATGATCATGCTGTTGCCTCCGAGGATGATGATGTAGGCCACCAGGAAGATGACAAACAGGGCGGTCTGTATGTCTCCCAGACTGTCCAGACCCTGGATGATGAAGTAAGTGACCGGGACCTGGGTGCTGTTCATGCCTCCAGGATCACACACAAACTTGAGGAAGGGAGAAGAAAACGAAGGTTAATGGAAATTTAAAGACAAAACGTTTAAATCACACAATAAGCCACATAGACACAGAAATATACTTACTGTATGTATGTGTGTGTGTGTAGTGTAAGTGTGTGGTATGTGTATGGGTGTGGATGGTGTGTGTGTGTGTGTGTGTGGATGAGACCTGAGAAAAATGAAATATCTTCCTTGGCAGTGTGCTGTATACTCTCTGTGAGAGCTCAGATGTTGTGTCTCAGCGACGCACATTTAAAGGGAAGTCAGGTAGCTATGGGTCTTTTTAGACCAACCCATTTTTTTGCAGTGGATGTTGTTGAGTTCGTAATGACTTCTTACAAATTAACTCCGTCTGGATTAACATCATCATTAAAGATGATAATTATGAAAACATGAATCTACAGTTAAATTGTGTTTTGGGATTGGTGTTGTGATGATATGCGTGTTTGTACACGAGTGAGTGATATTTCATTTTAATATTTTGAGCCTGGTTAAGCGAACATGTCACATTGTAAAACATTTTAAAAACAGGTGTGATGGAGAGAGAGACAGATAGATGGACAGACAGACAGCTAGACAGACAGACAGAGACACAAGAGTGAGTTAACAAACTGACAGATGTGAGACTATGGGGTGGTGGTGGTTCTGGCTCATCAGATTAGAGCTGAGGTAATCGGTGGATTTCCCAGCGGTCTGACTCCATCCAGCACACTGACAGAGTCAGCAGAAACTCAGAGGACTCCTCAAGGTCAAGTTTGACCCTTCAAGAGTATCTGAATTACTAAAACCTCTTTTTCAATAAAGGTGCGAAAGTGAAGAGCACTTACAGGGCCAACGACTTCTCAAAGCCACCAGGGTATGATCTATCATGAGATTCATCAAAGGTGCTGGACAGCCACTTGGACAGCATCCAGAGGCAGCTGTTGTCTTCGTTAGAGCAGATATGAACCTCAATAGACCTCAGTAGGCCTCAAATGCATTTTACTGCTAATTGGGAAAGCTTAGAGGGAGTGTGAGGTGGAGGCGAGCTCATTAGGATGACTGGGTTTATTCTAAGTGTTTGCGGATGTGTGTGTGTTTGCGGATGTGTGTGTGTTTGCGGATGTGTGTGTGTGTGTGCGCTAGACGAGTCATGAGCGACCTGTGATCTGTAATGCGTTTTTAATTAGGCAGTAAAGAGTGTTTATGTTGAAACTGTCCTATTAACCTATCACTTCAGAGACTGCAGGCTGGATCCCCGAGGTGTTCGTCTCACATGATGAGCCATTACGCCCAACACCTCCAGCACTATCAACACAGACGCACACACACGCAAACCCGTGCTTGTATAGCACAGACATAACCCAGTCAGAAACCCACTTACTCACGTAGAAACACACCACTTTGTGACTGTGTGACCCCGACATGACAACGCTTTGTCAACCACACTGCATGTTAAAAACGTTACAGCAGGTTAGCGTAGTCCTTGCTGTGAGATGTGTTATTGTGAAAAAGGTTGTAATTAGGATGTTTGTTGGGCCCAAACAAACCGACCCTTAGGACTCATTATGACCTCTACCCACCCCTCCACACAAACACACACACTTTAACTCTAATTAGTAAAGTAGTTAAAGTTAAACAGTCCTATTACACATCTTCAGGGAGAAACTGTTGATGCATTTGGAGGCTTGTTAGATCTCTACAGGAAGATAATAACAAAACAGTAAAATAAAAACGGTACTAATCAACTGTTGCTAGTGCGTCTTATATCTCTGACATGTTAAGAGACGGTTTTACAATGAAATGTGTCAATGTTGTAGTCATCTTGTAGTGCCTAAGAGTGTTATGTAATAGAGCACTGGTGTTGTATTGGTGCAGACCACAGGCATGGGGAAGTGGAAAGGAAGCCAGCCTTATAAAGGCTTTCCAAACCTCCGACCTGCAATCTGATGCTGTACTAGTCCTCTTTTTGTGAAAGATGGACTTGAGGATTAGTGTGTGTGTGTGTGTGTGTGTGGAACAGATTACTCAGCACCAGGGAACTGGGTTTAAATCTCAGTCGTTCAATTGCTTTTTCAATTCATTCTCAGAGACAGAACTAATGATGTGAAGAGGCTATTGGATTGCTTCATGTCCTCAGAATCCTGCAAGGTCGGAATACTTTTATTTAATTATATTCTTCCACGGTGAAGCCCAAACCCTGTTAAAAGTGTAACAAATAAAATAATAAAACATTTTTTTGTATGAAATATTGAATTACATTTATTGGTGTGGCCCATACGCAACATACATTTTGGATACGTTTTAGATGTGTTACAAGACAAATGGTTAACACAAGGCCGATCAAGCCCAGTTGTTGGCGGTGTTAGTGCACGTGAGTGTTAGTGCACGTGAGTGTTAGTGCACGTGAGTGTTAGTGCACGTGAGCGCTAACAGGCGATCTCCCTGCTGCAGTGCCGTGGTTCTCATGCTGTGGCTCGCAGTGGCAGGGAGATCCCTAAGAAGTACACTTGTTCAACGATAGTCCAGTGGAGATGATTACATTACTGTATAACATGACAAAGAGCAGTACAAAACCTATAAAACATGACACAAAAACTGCTCTCGTGACACTTTAAATGTGATTGTGTGTGTGTGTCATTACACTTTAAATGTGATTGTGTGTGCGTGTCATTACACTTTAAATGTGATTGTGTGTGTGTGTGATTGTGTGTGTGTCATTACACTTTAAATGTGATTGTGTGTGTGTGTCATTACACTTTTAATGTGATTGTGTGTGCGTCATTACACTTTAAATGTGATTGTGTGTGTGAGTGTTTGGGGGGGGGGGGGGGGGGGTTCAACTATTAACCAAAGTCCCCTTGTGAATAGTAAGCTGTTAGTTATTAGCTATTAGTAAGACATTTGTGGGGATTTTTTCTTTCTCCTCAGAAGTTAAGGATTTTTTTGTGGGGGACTGAGTTGTGAGTCTCCACAAGAATATCAATACAAACGTGTGTGTTTATTGGGGTTGTGTGTGAAAGTGTACTGTACTTGTGCATATATGGCCAGAAGGATCGTTTTGGCTCTATTTCACAGGTCACCAAAGTCCTCTCACTGGTCAGTAAATTCAAACTGCTCCGTAACCATGACTGCGTTTGGTCGGCAGAGTTCACCGAAAAGGTTGTGGCGTTGTCCTTATGCACAGACCTGGGATCAGATCACACAGATCCTAGTCCCAGTCTCAGTGCCTGGGGATGACACAACATCTGACCCTGGGTCAACGGTTAAGGGCAACTATGCCTGCTCCCTCCCCCTCAGATGGCCTTTCCCATGATGAGCAGGCTCATGAGGAAGACCATGATGAAGAAGAGCCACATAAACATGCGGTCCAGCACCTTGGCCACCTTCCTCCACTCTCCGATGCGTCTCTGCGTGGCCCGCTGGTCGTGGTAGCAGTTGGCTATGTACTCCACGTTCCTGCGCAAGGCGGGGTACTGACACACACACTGGGCCCTCAGCACCCCATCCCTCCTCCTCTCCCCCGCCCCCGACACCTCACACCCTGCAGCATCCCTCCCTCTCTCT
Source organism: Thaleichthys pacificus (assembly GCA_023658055.1). Taxonomy (NCBI): domain Eukaryota; kingdom Metazoa; phylum Chordata; class Actinopteri; order Osmeriformes; family Osmeridae; genus Thaleichthys; species Thaleichthys pacificus. Next base: position 12,205,814 of record CM042858.1, read on the forward strand.
GGACCTCCGGAAGCTCCCCCCCAGCCCCCTACCTCTCCTCCTCCCCCTCTCCCCCCTCCTGCCCCAGCCCCCTCCTCCTCACCATGGTCTATACTCACAAACAGATCCTCTCTCCAGTCGCTGTAGCCTGAATGGGGGAGAGTCCCTTTCTCACCCCTCTGCCTCAACCCCTCTTTCTCATCCTGTGTCTTCAGCCCTTCCCCTCCCCCCTCCTCCCCTCCTCTTCCCCCCTGGCCCCCCCAGGCCTGGCCGTTGATGTCCCAGCTGGTTCCCCTGGACGGAGCGGGGTCGGGCGGGGGCGCGGCCTCCGTCTGGGCCCGCTTCCTGGGCCCGGTGCTCAGGCAGTTCTCTCCCACCTCGTAGACGAAGCAGATCCGCGCCAGGTGGTGAAGGATGAAGCGGCGCGCCCACTCCGGGACGGGCCGGGCCTCGGGGCCACAGTGGTGGATGTTCATGATGAAGATGGTGAGCGCTGTGGAGGCCGTGATCATGGTCATGGTGGCAATGTAGTACTTCCCTGAGGAGGAGGAGGAGGGGGGGAGGGGGGGAGGAGGAGGAGGAGGAGGAGGGAGAGAGGGGGAGGATGAGGAGGAGGAGGGAGAGAGGAGGAGGAGGAGGAGGAGGGGACAGGGGGGCAGAAATCGTAGGATCTTTAAAACCGACTGAAAGACTGTGTGTAAACTTGAACAGACAAGCTTGGCCTGCTCCTGAGAGGAGACAGGGTATTGGTTATTGGAGTGGTGATTGCGGCACAGTAAATCAAGCAGACAGGTGTTATCGATCAGCTGGTCTCCTCACTATCACATCACTATTATTCCTCAACACTGAGGATTTACAGTTGGGCTCGACGCCAGACACACACAGACACCGACAGCAGATGGACTCTGCCATCCACATATGAGTTTCTGTTTAACATAATACCAAGCCTCCTGTATGATGCCTCGCTGTTATTTACTGGGAATGTATTTCACTGTTTATTCAATATTTATGAAGCCTTGAAGCCTTTTGCATAGTGGATAGAAATCTTTTGTGTGGCCTGGCTGTGCAACAGTGATACAGCAGGAGGCCTATGGTGCTGGAGATGCTGTGCTGAGTAAGGCTTATCAAATATTTACACATTGACTGCCTTCAACTGGAGGGAGGAGAGAGAGATGTTCAGGGTTCCCAGAGGAGCTCTAGCCTGCCAGTCTCACTTAGTGTTGAAGCTGAAGACTTTCAAACGGCCAAATAAAAGAACATGGCCTTCACGCCCGGAAACTTTTACGAAGTCAGGCCTTGTGGATCTCCACACCTGTCACCTGTCCTGAGGCCTGGTCACACCTGTCACCTGCCACGAGGCCTGGTCACACCTGTCACGAGGCCTGGTCACACCTGTCCTGAGGCCTGGTCACACCTGTCACGAGGCCTGGTCACACCTGTCACCTGTCCTGAGGCCTGGTCACACCTGTCACCTGTCCTGAGGCCTAGTCACACCTGTCACCTGTCCTGAGGCCTGGTCACACCTGTCACCTGTCCTGAGGCCTAGTCACACCTGTCACCTGTCCTGAGGCCTGGTCACACCTGTCACCTGTCCTGAGGCCTAGTCACACCTGTCACCTGTCCTGAGGCCTGATCACACCTGTCACCTGTCCTGAGGCCTGGTCACACCTGTCCTGAGGCCTGGTCACACCTGTCACGAGGCCTGGTCACACCCAGCCCCACTACCCCTGCCTGACTACCTTTACTCCACCCCTCCCCCTGCCCCCCCCCCTCCCCCTCACCTATGAGCGGGACGCTCTCGGAGGGGGGCATGCTCTCGGCCACCAGCAGCTGGAACACGGTGAGGGCCAGCAGCACGGTGACGCCCAGGGACACCTTCTCCCCGGAGTCAGCCGGCAGGTAGAAGCCCAGCGGGGCCAGGAAGGAGATCATCATGCAGGGGATCAGCAGGTTGAAGATGTAGAAGGAGGCCCGCCTCTTCAGGTGCAGCGTGTAGGTGATGTCGGGGTACGGGTCGGAGCAGCAGCCGTACAGGATCACGTTCTTCTTCGCCGGCATGCCCAGAACCTGCAGGGAGAGGGGAGGAGGAGGGGGGCAGGTGAGGTCAGGACATCCAGAGATGAAGGGAGGTGTCCAAGAGAGTTCTTCAAATCTGTGACAGCCATACTCAGAAGGTTACTGGTTCGATTCCTGGCTGTGCAAAACGACATTGTGTCCTTGGGCAAGGCACTTCACCCTACTTGCCTCGGGGGGAATGTCCCTGTACTTACTGTAAGGTCTGGATAAGAGCGACTGCTAAATGACTAAATGTAAACGTATGAGTTATACCAATCCCCATGCTCTACCACCGAGCTACACCCAATCTCATAATACAAAGTTTGACTATCTTTCCATCGCCCCAGAGACGACCTCTGACCTCCCACTCCACGTTGGGGACAAAGTCGGCCAGGTCGGCGCTGTCCAGGGCGTTGACCAGGTCCATCTGGTTGCCGTTGTGCGTCCAGGAGCCGAAGGTGAGCCGGCACTGCTGGGAGTCGAAGGGGAAGAAGGAGACGTCTACGGAGCAGGAGCTCTTACTGATGGCCGGCTGGTCCCACATGACCTGGCCCTCACTGCTGATCACCACGTTGGTCTCCATGGAGCTGGAGAACTGGTCATCGGCACTGAGGAGGGGGGAAGGGGGGTGGGGTGGGCGTAGGGGAACGGGGGGTGGGGGTACGGAAGGAGGGATGTCGAGCGACAGGAGAAAGAGAGAGGAGTGGGGCAGACAGGTTCATGAACTTTTTCCCGGGGAAACCTAATTGAGAAGAGAATGTTGAGAAGTGGCTGAGAGCAGACTAGCATATTATGGGATGGGAGAGTAGCGAGGGAGAAGCTGAAGGGCAGGACACAGCGACACAGCAGAAAGAGTCTCTCCATGAGGTGATGGAGAGACGAGGCCAGGGAACAGAGTGATCTGGTCCTCCACAGCTCTGGCAGGGCGCCGCAGTTGCTCATCACACAGGCAGAAGAGGAATCATCTGGCCAAGACGGCCTTTAATCCTCATAACCCAAGTCACAACACTACTGTAGACCCCATGACTGCCTTCACTCCTCATAACCCAAATCACAACACTACTGTAGACCCCATGACTGATGGAGATTTATACTCAGTACAAGGATTACTCTCAGGTACACAACCCAGCCACACGCACACACCTGCTCAGGTGCTTCTACAGAAGAGCCTTTTGTAACAGGATAACAAAATCCTAATTTTTCAGACATTTCGGATCATTCTAGGTCAGCTGAGAGCAGTAATCGCTAAGCTTTTCCATCTGAACATCGGAGCTGAGCTGGGGGTCGACTGCTGGTGACACCGTCGCCCTGGACGACGATGACCCTCCGTCCTCGATCAGTGTGACGAGCAACCAGAGCGCACCACCAGTTGCCTGGGCAACCCCTGAGAGACCCCCCCCCCTTCTCCTGGGAGTGTCCAGCTGTTCCCATGGAAACACGGAAGAGGTCGAGGAAGAGGATGCAAATATCCGACCAGTGCAGGAAGACGTGATGGATCCCACTAGCAGTCAGACCTACCTGTTGTACAAGACTATATCTGGCCTCCAGACATAACTACTAGGTATGCGGATGGTATCGAGTCCATCATAGTCCTCCTTCTTCCAATTCAGGTAGGCATCTGTCCACACCTGACGGATCCACAGGTACGTGGTCAGGATCTGGTTCCTCTCATCCTGCCACCCCACAAACACAGGAAGATACACGTTTGCATCATTGATTAGTATTTGATAAAATACTTGAAATACTTGAAATACTTGAATAAAAGGTTGAAAAATATTTTTGAAAAAACTTTTGAAAAAAAGGTTTTGAAAGGTTGAATAAATCTTATAGAAACAAAGTGAGTGTGGATTTTTTTTTGAATTCTTTCAAAAGGTTGTAAAAAATATTTTCGAAAATACGTTTTTAAAGGTTGATTAAATATTCTCCAAAAACATTATCGAAAAAAAAACTTTAGACTTTTTTGGGTCGAGAAATGTCGTTGTTACCATGTCGATGATCTGCGAGAGGGTGATCTGCAGGGTGACATTGATGATGTGGTCCGTGTCTTCCACCGGGCGGAGAGCGTTAGTGTAGTTGGAAAACAGATCTGTCAAAAGTTTCTGAGCATATCTCCCGTGAGCACCCAAGCAAACTGCCAGGGAGAGAGGAGAAAGGGATTAGAGTGAAGAGAGAGAGATGCACAGATAGATGGAGAAAGAGTAGAGAGAGAAATATAAAAATAAATTGGCAACACATAAATCACCCCTCGTCTTATCATACACAATGTTTGTCTTCATTCAACAGTTCCAGCTCCAGATTTTGACCTCCATTCGAAATTCCCGACAGAAAGACAAAATAAAAACACATTGTCCCAGCTCAATTAACCTAAAATTCACCTTGAACTGTTAACTAATCAGACAACGTCCTCTCTGAGAAGAAAATCCCCTGGTGAGATCCACACGCCTGGACTTCTCAGTCTCCTCCGTCTCCACGAGAACGCAAACATATCCTTGTTGCCTCGGAAACGTTGATCTAATTAACCGTTTATTTTTCGATAACGGTAATCTTAATTTGCTTTCTAGTTTTGTCTCTATACGTGGGATAAAGTGAGGAGGTGCGCTGGGACTGACAGACTGAGGTGAGGTAGAGTTGGTGCGGGAGGGAGGGAGAAGGAGAGGGTTAGGAGTGGCAGGGAGACTAGCAGCGCAGAAGAGGGACAGACAGCAGGAGGTAATTATCAAACGCACTGAAGAGAGAGAGAGACAATGGAGCAAGCAGAGGGACGACAGTGAGAGAAAGAGAGCGATAAGATAAAAGGTAATTAGGAACAGTGAAGGAGATGGAAAGCCTTAGGTCTACGAGAACTTTGTTTCAACCCAACTAGCAGCTCACATGTAAATTGCTGTTAAGGACATGAAGGAAGTGAGGTAGTTGTACCTTCCCATCCCGGGGCCTAGTGTACTGTGTGTCAGCTCTACTTTATGACTCTGTCACCCGCCTGCTCTGTGGGCTGATAAAAACACTAGCATCCCTTTTAGCAGGTCTGCCTTGAGACACCAAGGCATTAGACCGAAAGATTTACACCTGCACATATAAAACTGACAAACGACAGCCCTTAAGGTGTGTGTGTGTGTGTGAGCGAGTGTGAGTGTGTGACTGTGAGAGTGTGTGAGTGTGCGTGTCAGTCACGCCCAACCGATTCTCTTCGTCCAAATCCAGTGTGCCGCAGCCATCAAGCTGTTATCCAGCCGTGACTCTGAACCCTGATCTTCAACCCCACTCTCCCTGAGAGCTGCTGTTCTTCAACCCCACACTCTCCCTCAGAGCTGCTGTTCTTCAACCCCACACTCTCCCTCAGAGCTGCTGTTCTTCAACCCCACACTCTCCCTCAGAGCTGCTGTTCTTCAACCCCACTCTCCCTGAGAGCTGCTGTTCTTCAACCCCACACTCTCCCTGAGAGCTGCTGTTCTTCAACCCCACACTCTCCCTGAGAGCTGCTGTTCTTCAACCCCACACTCTCCCTGAGAGCTGCTGTTCTTCAACCCCACACTCTCCCTGAGAGCTGCTTCCCTTGTGTTGTTTAGAGTGTCTGAAGGGGCATGAAGGTGTGTGTAGTCAGCGTTTTCCCCCTCAGCATTAATCTGGAGGAGAGGCCTGGCTGATGGGCCTGGCTGATGGGCCTGGAGGGGTCTGAAGGCGCCAGCTGGCTCTCACTGCCCCCCCGCTGCATAGGACAAGAGGGAACACTCCCGTCGCACTCACACATGTCACCGTTTACCAAACACACCGCAGGGTGGACAGCTAAAGGATTTGTGTGTGCGAGAGTGTGTGTGTGTGTAAGAGAGTGTGTGTTTCAATAAATACATGGAGGGGATGGAGGGGGGGCGGTGTGACAGACAATCCCATAGTGCTTCAGGCGAGAGTATGACCCTTGTAGTCTGTCAGTCTGACGACGGAGATAATCCAACCGCAGCTGCAGTCTGACATGTACTGCTCAATCTCTCTTCTGCAGTCTGACATGTACTGCTCAATCTCTCTTCTGCAGTCTGACATGTACTGCTCAATCTCTCTTCTGCAGTCTGACATGTACTGCTCAATCTCTCTTCTGCAGTCTAACATGTAACTGCTCAATCTCTCTTCTGCAGTCTGACATGTACTGCTCAATCTCTCTTCTGCAGTCTGACATGTACTGCTCAATCTCTCTTCTGCAGTCTAACATGTACTGCTCAATCTCTCTTCTGCAGTCTAACATGAACTGCTCAATCTCTCTTCTGCAGTCTGACATGTACTGCACAATCTCTCTTCTGCAGTCTAACATGTACTGCTCAATCTCTCTTCTGCAGTCTAACATGAACTGCTCAATCTCTCTTCTCTGCAGTCTAACATGAACTGCTCAATCTCTCTTCTGCAGTCTAACATGAACTGCTCAATCTCTCTTCCACTCACACAGTCTGAAGGATGTCGGTATGTTTAAACAACGACACAGCACTCTCTGTTACCTCAGCCTCCTTTCCCTCTCTCCCTACTTCAGAGAAATGTGAAAACAGATTATTTCCATCAGCTCGTATCGTGGCTCTGGCACTGTTCATTAGTGCTCCATTAAAACCACATGAACAATATAGCTGGTGCTATAGAAATAAATTAGACTACACTTGACCTGTTACCCTCCCTCTCTGCTTTCTCTCTCTCTCACTTCATCCCATCTGTTTTTTCCTGGTCTTCCTCTCAGCCCCTGTGGTCTCTCCAGGGTCAGAGGTCATCGATAACAACATCAGTGTAAGATGACAAGTCTAACGTGGCATGGATGACCAGATGAACTACTGCAAAATGTCCTGCATGAAAGAAATCTGATTGTGTGTGTGTGTGTGTTTTCCCTCAACCAACGTGGTTCTGTCCGAACACACTGTGTGTCTGATCCCCAGATGGTGGGGATTAGGAGGGGTTGATGTGGAGAGGAGAGATGGTGGAACAGCTTGCCATGAGAACAGCTATCAGGTAGTCATTTTTGCATCTTGAAGAAAGAGCAGAAAGGCTTTTGGAGATACACGCACACAGATGCGTCTAACCAGGGGAGTCAGGTGGCTGAGCGGTTAGGGAATCGGGCTAGTTAATCAGAAGGTTGCCGGTTCGATTCTTGGCTGTGAAAAATGACGTTGTGTCCTTGGGCAAGGCACTTCACCCTACTTGCCTCGGGGGAATGTCCCTGTACTTACTGTAAGTCCTCTGGATAAGAGCGTCTGCTAAATGACTAAATGTAAACCAAGCTAGCTGTTTCAGCGAGACCACTGCAGCAGGGGCCTGTTCTCATCACCCCGTTAAAACACAAATACACAATGTGGACGCCGCCTGTCACACAATAGAATGGAGGATTTGTCAAAACACAAAAGTAACATAGGCCTATATCTGATTAAAAAAGGTATACTTCGTTAAACCTGAACGGTTTATGGTTTAAACAGTCTATGGGGAGACCGTAACAGTCTCCTAAGTTACAAGCAGCATTGCACGCTGCCGAAGTTATTGACTTCTCGTCAAGTCAAGCAGCATAGCAAAACACACTTACCCGGAGGAAAACTTATTCCGAGAAGAAACAGCGATGCACCTATAACGTTCCATAGCTTCATCGTGTAAACCGAAGACTTTCTTCCCTGAGAGATTACGGGAGTGTTTGCCGCATCAGGGGATGAAACGCGCCGCGCTGAGAGCTACGCATGCAGTGCTGCTGATGCGAGTCGGTCAATGGAGTGTAGAAACGGTAACGGTAGGGGGGAAGCGCGTGTGGCGCCAAAGAGCGGGGCGCAATGTGCCTAGTCGCGCACTCTCCACGAGTTCACGTACACTACGCATACCATATGAAGGCAAACTGTCAAAACCCGACACTCCGAATGCCATCCTGTTGTAACAGGAAGGAGTGTAGTTGTGATTGGCATGTTCTGTTATTAGGGAAAGCGTAAACACCCGATTACAGGTGCGAATATAATCTTTTGCTTTTGGCAGCAACAACGGATGAGTTACTGCGACACATCTTTATGGCTACATAATTTAACTATGCATAGGTGAGGAAGGCCGGGAAGGATAAATAATTGAAGAGAACAGTGTTGCCAATTCGAAAACAATACCCAACCATACAATTGTCTCCGGTAGGTAGGTGCGGTAATTAAAAGAGAAACATGACATTGACAATGAACCGGCTTCAAACTTTATTATTAAAAACTGAATCATCATTATACTCATCACAAACATGCACAGCGCGCTGATACTCTCTCCGGGAAAGGCACTGAGCGCGAGGGAAGCGTCAGTATCGCGCAAAGCACATACTGGGTCAGCTGCACACAAAACTAAATCCCTTCCTCACACTGATGTTGAACAGAAATCGAGACTGTGTTGATGCAAGATGATTCACAGAAGCAGAATCCTTAAACAATAATATCATTGGGGTGTCTGGGAGAAAGAACAACCAGTGAAACATTTGCACTTAGGTACCAATAGAAATATTCAATATTTCTATCGAAATATAATTAAGTGTGTTCTCTTCCATCTCTCCAGAACTCTGCATGTACACCTGATTTACAGACAGACTAAATAAAAAAAGAACTACAAAAATAGAGATATCCCTTCTCATTTTACATTTTATCTAGATCTCCTCTGGTATTCAAAATCGGGTCAAGCATTTGTACAAGATTAGAAGACTAAACGGCGTTTCCTCTGTTAGACCACGCCCCCCTCCACCAGACCACGCCCCCCTCCACCAGTCCATGGAATGCCGTCTGCCTACCTTCCGACCCCTCCAGTCAGATTCAAACTTTAACAAAAAATGACATAACTTCTGTGATGGATGGAAGAGTGTGATGTTTCCACAGGTCTCTTTAAAATAGTCAGATGGTCTTACCAAGCAAGTCAAGCAGGACAAACGTTAATATTTAGACTGAATCTCTCTCTCACGCACACACACACACACACACGCGCGCGCACACACACACACCTTGTCAAAGTACAAAAAAAGCTATACAAAACATAATGGTCAAACCAAACCCTCCTGAAGTAACACACTTCACAAACATACAGGAACTGAGGACTGTTTTATCTGGTGTCTTTTCTTCAAAGTTTCAAACGATGTGGGTGTGTACACCAGCAGCCAATCACCTGCCAGTCCTGCTAGACAGTCCCCAGCTCCGATTGGCTTCTTACAATCCTTTTTCGGTTGCCATAGGTACAGAGGTTTTGGGTGTGGCGGTGGCTAATAGGCTGACGATGATCTGCCTCAGGTATGATTGGGTGAGGCCACGCAGCTCTTCCAGGGCGTAGTCCTCTGGCATGGGCAGGCGGTCTATGTGGGAGGCCAGGGGGAGGTGCCCGGGTTCGGATCCCCCCTCAGCACCCGGGTGTAGACTGAGGACCACCCTCAGGATGTTGGCCACGCGCTTGGCCATCTCTGGAAGACCACAAGGAACACAGCAGGTAAGGGCCTCTCCCACAAACACACACATACAGGAATCCTAGTTTGTAGCGTGTGGGTAGTTAAGGGGCTCGTTTCCGTGGTGCAGCGGAGGACGAACCTGATTGGGCGAGGCGGGTCTTTGGCTGTGCAGCAGGGGAGAAGCTCTATCCTGCTGCACAGTGATGTCACTTCTGTATGGAGCCCTTCCAGATCGTACCCTGCACTGTCCATCTGGACGGACACACACACACACACGGACACACACGTGAGACAACGGTTGGTTATTTCATCTTTCAAACAAACTGAGCTGTTGTAATCAGCCAAGTCTATTTACAGAGTGAAGTTTGGAGATGTGGCAAATCCACACAGCTGACAAGCATGTGCACGTCCACACACACACACACAGCTGATGAGCATGTGCACATGCACGTCCACACACACACACAGAGCTGACGAGCATGTGCACATGCACACACACAGAGCTGATGAGCCAGGGCTCAGATCACAGCCAGCACCGTCTCATCATCAGCACTCAGGCTCAGATTACCACGGGATTAGAGCTGCACTTTACATGACGACATCTAAACACCAGTCAGGAGCAGAGATCTGGGAGTTATTAACTGGGGATATTCCTAGAGAGGGTCGCGCTGTGTAGCTGACACTCTAAGACTCTCAGTGAGATTCATAGCTTCTCTCTCTCTCTCACACACACACCTCTCTCTCCCTCCCCTACCTGCTGGATGGTGTGCAGGGAGTTGATGACCTGGATGTACTGCAGGTACACCCTGCCGGCTGTGTCCCAGTCCTGGATGACAACGCTGCGCTCTGGGACGGCCAGCCCCTCCAGGAACTCCAGCAGGTAGTCATGGTTCTCGTTGATGATACAGTCTGACACACACACACACACAGTAATATGAGTATGTGCATACAAGTGTGTTTACATAAGTGTGTATGCACTAGTGTGTGTCCCCTACCTGAGGCCAGGTGCTGGATGACCAGCCTGTGACACTGGTTCCAGTGTCCGGCCCTGTATAGGTGCAGCGCCTCCCTGTGGTGGTCGGCTTGACTGCGGGCACGCGTGGCCTTGGCCTGGTGGAGCCACTGTTCCGGAACCATCAGCCGCTCCGTCAGGAAGCGCTCCTTCCTGCTCGACTCGTCCGTCTCCAGCAGGGGGCAGTGCAGCTGCAGCATCTCCCTCACAGCGCGCTCACGCAACCTGGATCACACACACACAGCCTCAGGACCAGAACATTCCTCATCCAGGACCACCACACACACAGCCTCAGGACCGGAACATTCCTCATCCAGGACCACCACACACACTTCTCACACAGCACCCTCACACCACCACACACACAGCACCCTCACACCACCACACGCAGCCATCTCCTCTCTCTGGACTGAAGATCCACATCTAACGTTTTTTGGAGGCTAAGAATATTGATGCTGTGTCGTGTAACTTCCCCCCTTTCTCCTCCTCTTCCTGCTCCTCCTCCCCCTTCCTCTTCCTCCTCCCCCTCCCCAGAGCAGCACCAGACCCCCTCCTCCCCCTCCCCAGAGCAGCACCCCCCCCCCGCCCCAGACAGGAGGCATGTGGTACGTACTCGTGCTGGGGGATGTGCAGCAGCACGAACACGGCCATGTCCCACATGCCTGCAGCCTCCAGCTGGGCAGCGTAGCTGGCGTGCAGCAGGCCCTGCGGCGCCGGGCCCAGGTGGCTGTAGCACAGAGCCTGCAGGACGCTCCACAGGTGCCAGCTCAGGCGGTAGTCCAGACGACGCCAGCTCACCGTCAGAGGGTCCAGCAGCTGCTGCAGGCTGTAGTGTCTGTCAGGGAGGGAAGGAGGGGTCGCCATTACAGATGGGGTTTGGGGATTATTATTAATAAAAATCTTAATTTTATTGATTGATTAAGTGAAGTGTGACAGGAAATTCAGGGAGGGAGGGAGGCAGTAAAGGGCCCAGGCTGGATTCAAACCCAGGCCGCTGCTGTAAGGCCTCAGCCTACATGGTAGGCTCACATGGTTGGTTCACATCCCTGTAAGGTTTATTGAAAACAAACCTTTCAAAATAAAAGTCCCGTGTACAGTGTAGACTGAGGTACCTGTCGCTGTAGAGCTTCAGCAGGTGGAAGCAGATGTCGTACAGTGGCCTCTTAGCCCCTCCCTCCTCCTCCTCCTCCTCCATGTCCGGCTGTTCTGATTGGTCGATGTAGGGGGGCAGGGGTGCGCAGGCGTACCTGGGACCTGCGTCAGAGCCCTGAGGAGGAGACGGGGTCAGAGGTCAGACAGGGGTCAGACAGGGGCCAGGTGCGTGTGGTGGGGGGGTCCTGGAGGAGCGCTGGGCGCTGGCGAGCAGGAAGAGCTCACCTGGAAGGCGTCCTGGTACTTGGCGAGGGCGTCGGCGATGGAGGCGCTGGGCGGCAGCATGTACCACAGATGCACCGCTAGGCAGCGTCTCCAGTCCAGCTCTGAACACACGTTCACCACGCAGTCTGTCGACTCCCACACCTGCACACACACACACACACACACACACACAGAGAGAGTGAGTGAGGCCTCAATCTTGCTCAACCCCTGACTGTTGACACACACACACACACAGGAGTGCGTACAGGTTTGCCTGCCAGCAGGGTGAAGATGCGCAGCCTGTCCTCCTGCAGGAAGGAGTCCGTCTGCATCCTGTTCCAGTCAGTCAGCTGCAGAGCCAGCAGCTCCCGGCAGCCCTGAGAGCCCACTGCCTGGGACAGCAGCAGGGCCAGGCGGTGGTCCCCTGCTCACACACACACACACACACACACACACACGTTAACATATTGTCCACATTCTCCTTTCAATTCTTGTTGTCTTCATCCTGACCCAGCCCTCCCCCCGTCCCTATCCCCCCCCTACTGACCCAGCCCTCCCCCAGTCCCCCTCCCCCCCTCCTGACCCAGGCCTCCCCCCCTCCCCCCTCACCGCTCTCCTGGGCCAGCCTGCAGGCCTCGCTGACTCTCTTCCCCGTCAGGTAGCTGAAGATGGCCTCCACATGGCCGCCCTTCTGGCTCCGCCCCACTTCCTGTTCGATGGCGGGGGCGGCGCTGCGAGACAGCCAGGCTGAGAAGCCCCGCCTCCTCTCCAGCTGCTGCTCGTACTGGGACCCGCCCCCGGCCCCAGCCTCGGCCTCAACCTCGGTGTCTGGGGAGGCCAGCCGGCCCCACAGAGCCTCACACAGGGTCCACACCTGCTCCCAGTGCTCCAGCACAGCTACAGGGAGAGAGCAGGTACAATCTTAGTCCACTCTGACAGGCAAGGGGAGGGAGGGTGTTCGAGAGAGGGAGGGAGGGAGGGTGTTCGAGAGGGAGAGAGAGAGAGAGAGGGTGTGAGAGAGAGAGAGGGTGTGAGAGAGAGAGAGAGAGAGAGAGGGTGTGAGAGAGAGAGAGAGAGATAGAGAGAGGGTGTGAGAGAGAGAGAGGGAGGGAGGGTTGTGAGAGAGAGAGAGGGTGTGAGAGAGAGAGGGTGTGAGAGGGAGGGAGGGTGTGCACATGTGCGAGTGTGTCCTACCGTCACTGCCCTCCTCCCCCTGATGCAGCTCGGTGATCCAGGCGGCGTACTCGTGCAGGGCGGCCACCCCTGCCTGCGGCTGGATCAAGGGGCAGGGCCCGTCTGTGGAGATGCTGCAGTGCTTCAGGCAGATCTCCAGGGGGCGCTGGTACACCTGCTGGCTCTCACCCGCCCCCAGCTCCACGGCAACAACCTGCTCCAGCACCACCTTGAACGGGCTGTCTGACAACCTGGGAGGAAACACACACCAGAGACAGGAGATGGAGAGAGGGGGGGGGAGGGGAGGAGAGAGAGAGGGGGAGGGGAGGAGAAAGAGAGGGGGGAGAGCAGGAGAGAGAGCAGGGAAAAAAGTGAAAGAATATCAATTAAGAGCAATTAAGCACTCAGCACCTCAGGCCTTTGAGTGTGCGTGTGTGTATATATGTGTGTGTGTGTGTGTGAGTGTGTGTGTGTGTCTCCGAGTGCATGCATACTTCTTGCTCCTGGCAGGTTTGGGCAGGAACCCAAACCCTCCAAGCCCTTCCCCCGGGGGGGCCAGGTCGCCCCCCCCGCCCAGCCGGTCTCCACAGTGGGCCAGAGTCCAGCCTGGGCCCCAGCCCACGCGGAACGAGCGGCCGGCAAACAGCGCCGCATCCATCAGCAGGCGACCCTGCGGAAAGGAACACAGCTTCACTGATCCTGAACACGGCTTCACTGATCCTGAACACAGCTTCACTGATCCTGAACACAGCTTCCCTGATCCTGAACACAGCTTCACTGATCCTGAACACAGCTTCCCTGATCCTGAACACAGCTTCCCTGATCCTGAACACAGCTTCACTGATCCTGAACACAGCTTCCCTGATCCTGAACACAGCCTCCCCGCTCCTGAACACAGCTTCCCCGCTCCTGAACACAGCCTCCCGCTCCTGAACACAGCCTCCCCGCTCCTGAACACAGCTTCCCCTGATCCTGAACACAGCCTCCCCGCTCCTGAACACAGCCTCCCCGCTCCTAAACACAGCTTCACTGATCCTGAACACAGAAATTGCTGTCCTGTCCTAGCTCATGAAAAACGTGATGTATAGGATGATGTGAGGAAGTGGAGGGCTAACCCATCTCTGATATCTCTGTCTCCTCTCATATCACTGAGATGTGTGTAGTCAGGAGTTTCTCCAGGTGACAACAGGACTGACCTTGCCCAGAGTGACAGAGTTCTCGGAGGCCACAGGCCCTCCCAGCCTCCGGGCCCCCACGGTCCTGACGGGGGTCTCGGGGGCGGGGGAGGGCAGCAGGAAGGAGGGCCCCAGGGGGGGCCAGGGGGCCAGGCGGGAGGCCTCGGGGCCGCCCCGGGACCCCCTCTGAGGGAGCCCCCCTCCAGGGGCCAGGTCGGGCAGCTGGGAGAAGAGAGACGTGCTGAAGCGAGTCTGGAGAAGACCTCCGACTGTAGGGAGAGACCAACACTGCTCACCACAGGAACATGTATAGATGCATACATACAGGACTCTGTGTATAGATGCATACATACAGTACTGTGTGTATAGATGCATACATACAGTACTGTGTGTATAGATGCATACATACAGTACTGTGTGTATAGATGCAGTACTGTGCAACAGTCCAAGCTAGGCAGACATTCAAAAAAATGTCAGCAAAACAAAAATACTTAAAAAAAAAAAAAAAAGATTTTAATCTAAGGACTAAAATAAAATCATTGCACTTTTATTCTGCTGCACATGCCGAAGATAAAAGAAATATTATTACGACAGTATCCATCTAAAAAATATTGGGTGCCTACGACTGTTGCACTGTACTGTCCATAGGCAGGGAAGGAGGCATCGGTGTTTATGTACAAGTTCAATCTGAGAAAAGGAAAACCCAAGCTCCCTCTCGGGTCACGTACTAGAGGGTCTTCCCTGGGCGCCAGGCAACAGGATACGAGGGGACTCCACGGCGCTCTTCCTCCCTGCCTGCTCATGGAACATGTCACCATCATCATCCTCAGCAAACAGAGAAGCCTTCATGATCTGGGAGGAAACACACACCAGCAACACTGCCGTCAAGTACCACACAGGAATCTGTGTGTGTGTGTGTGGTAGTGTGTGTGTGCTACCTGCAGTGTGTGTGTGCTAGTGTGTGTGTGAGCGCTTGTGTGCTACCTGCAGGGTGTGTGTGTTAGTGTGTGTGTGTGTGTGTGTGAGCGCTTGTGTGCTACCTGCAGGGTGTGTGTGTTAGTGTGTGTGTGTGTGTGTGTGAGCGCTTGTGTGCTACCTGCAGGGTGTGTGTGTATTCTACCTGTAAGGTGTGAGGGTTGATCCCCAGAGAGGAGGCGATCTGACTGGATGCTGACAGGTGCTCCTGCTCTGCGGGGGTCCACATGCCCAGACGACCCCTGACCTCCTCCCCCTGAACACCCCCCTCCTCCTCCTCCTCCAGCGCGCTCTCTCCAGGGGCATCCTGGGTAATGTCTGCCATGTCGCTGTCCACCTCCGACACACGGCTCATGAGCTCCAGTACTGCAGCAGTCTGATCTCCCACACACACACACACACACACGCAACAGCATAGAAACACAGTTGTGGGTCAGTGATCCATGCGTGTCTGAGGTGAGCAGGTGTGCGCGTGTGTGTATAAACCACAGAAGGTGGAGATCACACTGAATAAGCCGTATATGAGCGCTGCTCCAGGTGTCAGGAGTTGACAGACCAGGGGGTCATCTCACATCACTTTATTTCTCACCACGTCCACATCAGATACAAGGTATTGCACACACAGCCTCCTCATTGTAAGTAAGTTATACATGGAAGTTATAAAATATATTTCTTAAAAATGATCTGAAATGCTCAGAGTATACTCTTAATATAACTCTTAATAAACAGAGGTGACTTCTGATCCTCAGCTCAGGGAAAGGTACATCACCTTTGGCTCACAATATAATAACCCTAATCCAGACAATGTAGGAAAGGTTTGCAAAAGAAAACAAAATCCTATGCCTGGAGAATAACAGGTACATGACTTGGCAGACAGAAGCACATGCAGGTCTACCATAAAAACAGTGAGCAATTCATATGTCTAATAAACATTTTATTTTATCCAACTTATTTAAGCTAGTTAATCAGTTATCCACCTCAATGACCACACTTGACAACATATTTAAAATGTACATATGTAAATATTACATTCAAAAATATAATTTTTGCTGTTGATTTGGTTGCGGTGTCAGACGTTTGTGTGTGTGTTCAGGCAGACACAGAACACACACCATGACTCTACAGTCAGACACCTGCAGCAACCTTCAATGCAATTACAAAAATAAAGAATAGAAATTCAAATTTTCTTCTACGTAATAAAAAGGACAAAAAGATTATCCGCTGTTGTGTTACAGTTGTTCTGCTCCGTGTGTGTGTGTGTGTGTGTGTGAGAGAGGAGCCCAGCACACACACACACACACACACGCTGGTTCACAACCAGTGAGGTTGTGTCTACTCTGCTGTTACAGCTTCCTCTGTGCAGGTCAGTGTGGTTGGGCGTCTCCGTCTACCTGAGCCTGTGGCGCCACCTGCTGCTGGGAGGGAGGAAGCTGCTGTAGGCTGGCAGGAAGTGAGGTCGCCGTCTTCAGCTTCTTGGGGTCCACTTTGACAGGAAGCTCGTCCTCCTCGTCAGAGTCCTGGAGGCCGTACTTGGAGAAGTGTGCCACCTGTGGAGAGAGAAGGAATTGTCAAATAAAAATAAAAATAAGTTTTACTATTATGGATATTACTATTGAATCTTTTCTATAATCAATGTTAGCGAATATATTGTAATGATTGAATTTATTATATAATATAAGACAAATGAAAGAATACTTGATTCTGTAATACATCCTCTAGACTAGAATTAGAAAGGAGCTGTGTGTGTGTGTGTGTGTGTGTGTGCGCGCGCCCACCTCAAACACCCAGGAGCCGGTCTCTGGACGGTACTCCAGGAAGCGAGCTCCCTGCCTGCGCGACGCGTTCTCCAGCCGGCCCTCGTAGTTCATCCCTGCCAGCCTGTCAGGGCTCTTGATCTGGGTGCAGCTCGTCTTGTCGTTAGGCCACACCCCATCCAGGGTCACCTCAGCACGTCTGGGAGGAAGAGACATGAGGAAGAGGAGGAAGAGACATGAGGAGAGGAGAAGACATGAGGAAGAGGAGAAGAAGACATGAGGAAGAGGAGGGATGCGGTGAGGAAGCTGTGGGTCCCTCCTGCGTCAGGGAGGATAGACTTAGTGGTGGATTGGAGCCTACGCATGTCACTCACCTGTTAAGCCCCTCCCCCTCCGCAGGCTTGTTTTTGTCGTCTGGGTAGATGATGACCTCCTTGCGTCTGAAGTGGACGATCTCGTCCAGGTTGAGCCCGGTCATGTTCATCACCCCGGGGAAGAACACCGACCCGTAGCCTGCAGACCAGAGAAACAGGGAGGAGGTGAGAGGCTTTCAGAAGATCCGGAAGGTTCTCTCTGGAGAACCTTCAGGAGGAACAGCATGAGACGAGAGGGGTCTGTACCTTTCCTGCCCACAGTGAAGTTCTCCACGACACACTCTCCGTTCTCATCCAGCATCTTGGCCAGCTCGTCCATGGAGGGGATGGTGTAGTATCCCACCTTCCCCAGCACGATCCCTGAGAGACACACACCAGAAGGGTCACGCGTGTTAAACAATGACTTCACAGTACACACGTCCTGGTTTAAACTGTGTTTAAGCAGTCACGAGGAGGCCAGAGGAGGTGTGGCGGGGGGCGGGGCCTGACCTGCAGGGTGGGCGGGCTGCTGGGAGTCTGTCTCCTCCTCTCCTTCCTCCTGGAGGGAGTCGTCTCCCAGGGAGATGTCCTCGCTGCTCACCTGGAGGGACAGGGACCAATCAGGGAGCTGAATCTGTACGACTACACCTCCAGATCTCCTGGATTACTCCAGGTGCATTATCTGTTATCTCCAAGGAGACTTCCTGTCCATTTTTCCTGTCACCGTGGAAACTCACCTCCAGGCCGTTCCTCCCCCCGGCCCCTGGCTTATGGGCATTGAGCTCTGAGATGGTGTCCTGCAGGGATTGGCTGGCCTGGCCCTGGGGGATGGGCTTGGCGATGGGATTGGTGTAGAACTTGGTGACCTCGGGGTCGTCGGCTCTTTCAGGCTCCACCTCTCTCACGTCATCGTCATCCTCCAGGCTGGCAGGACGAGGACACAGTCAGCCCACTGAGCTGCCAGAGAAGCACCTCGTTGTGTGTGTGTGTGTGTGTGTATGTACATGCGTGTGTATGTGTGTGTGTGTGTCTCTGTCTGTGTGTGCGTGTCTGACCTGAGTCCGTTGTGAGGGTACTCGGAGGGGGAGGCCAGGTCGTCCTCTCTGCTGACAGGGCTGCTGTACAGGCTGCTGCCGTTCAGGTTCTTCAGAACCAGCTTCTTGATGCTCTTCCTGGCTCACACACACACACACACCATCAGCCAACACACACAGCCACAGCATGCCTCCCTGCAGGAGCAGAGCAGGTGTGCCGTCCTGGACGTACCTGGGCATGAAGGCTCCGTTGGTGAGCGAGGGCTCGTCGTCATCCAGCCCGTCAAACAGCTGGTTCTTGGAGGAGCCGGATGATGTCAGAGCTTTGGGGCGCACGCGCGTGGCGGGCCTGGGGGTCAGCTTGTAGTGAGTGGGAGTGGTCAGAGCCTTCTGGGCTGCCGGATTGGTCGGTTTCAGACGCTGTCAGGGACAAGGCAGGAAAAGAAAAAGGCTTTGTTGTGAAATCCTCCATCAAGTATATCTGAAATGGACTTTCACTGCAGGCTGCCCCTGCCTGTTACCCCTGGCCTACTGCCCCAGCCCTGCTGGTCGCCCTGCCCCCACCCGCCTCACCTCCTCCTTCTTCTTGGGGTCAGAGAGCGGGTTCCTGAAGAGGGGCGAGTCTCCGAAGGGGGAGTAGGTGAGAGCGTTGATCTGCTGCTGCAGCACGGCTTGCTGGGCCGCCGCCGCGTTGGGGTCCGTCAGCGCTGGGGACAAAACACACCCCGTTACTATGGACACAACACCCCCCCGTTACTATGGACACAACAACCCCCCGTTACTATGGACACAACAACCCCCCGTTACTATGGACACAACAACCCCCCGTTACTATGGACACAACACCCCCCCGTTACTATGGACACAACACCCCCCCGTTACTATGGACACAACAACCCCCCGTTACTATGGACACAACACCCCCCCGTTACTATGGACACAACAACCCCCCGTTACTATGGACACAACACCCCCCCCGTTACTATGGACACAACACACAGGCAGACTCGGGGTTCTTACCGACAGGCTGCTGTGGAGCTCCGAAGCCCATCGTGCTGGCACCCGTGCTGAACCCAGGGGCCCCGAACCCCCCCACCGTGCCCAGCGTGGCCCCCAGCTTGTTCTGGGTGTTCCCGAACAGTGAGGTCTGGCCCGCGCCCACAGCTAGCGACAACGAGCACCAGCGTTAGCATCGTTAGCATCGTCGCCACACTCCCAGGCTACAGGCTAGTCATCTCCACTGAGTCGGCTCCCTGAGCCGTACTTACCGGTTCCAAAGGCCGTGCCCAGCCCCACGCCCAGGCCGCCGGGGGCAGCCTTGTTCCCAAACAGGCCTCCTGTCGCAGGGTTGGCTCCGAAACCTTCAACACATGGAGGAAAAACTAAATGATGATGTTACATATGCATCATATTCATCTGTGTGTGTGTTTGTGTGTGGGGTGGGGGGGTTCACAGCAAAATTGGGTGGGTGTAAATCAGTTATCAGGCTGTTGTCATCAATCAGACAACTTAACACTTAAACCAGGAAACATCCAGACTGCCCTCTAGTGGGCAACAGGGCAAAACAAGAGGGGCTTTTGACACATCCAGGGGGGGGCGAGAGAGTGGGACACTCACCGAAGGTGGACGTGTTTGTCCCTGTTCCCAGAGTGAGTGCAGGCTTGTTCCCGAACAGACCAGTGCCTGTCCCGAAGGAGGAGGCGCTGGTGGTGGTGGTGCCAAAACCAGCCGTCTTATTGCCAAACAGGTTCTGAAAAGACAAGCGAACACACGTTAAGTCTGCTTGACTACTAACTCAACACAGGAGACAGCTAGTCCATTTCTTGACACGGTATCTTTTACATTTAGTCATTTATCAGACGCTCTTATCCAGAGCAACTTACAGTAAAGTACAGGGACATTCCCCCCCGAGGCAAGTAGGGTGAAGTGCCTTGCCCAAGGACACAACGTCATTTTTTTTTTGGTGGCACGGCCGGGAATCAAACTGGCAACCTTCTGATTACTAGCCCGACTCCCTCACCGCTCAGCCACCTGACTCCCCCCTTTTCCAGCCATGAGGACGACTGGTTACCTGTGCGCCGGCGTTGCCGAAGCCGGTGTTGGGTTGACCGAAGAGTCCGGTGGCAGCCCCAAAGCCGGTGGCCGTGCTGGTCTGAGCCGTGTTACCAAACAGCCCCCCCGCCTGGGAGGCCGCAGTGTTTCCAAACAGCCCCTGGAGGAGAAGGCAACCTCATCACATACTGACACACACCACAACCTCATCACATACTGACACACACCACAACCTCATCACACTGACACACACCACAACCTCATCACACTGACACACACCACAACCTCATCACAAACATCACAACCTCATCACATACTGACACATCGGACATTTCGTTGGACATTTTTGGTTGTTTCAAATAAACAAAATGTTAACTTTGCTGTTGTAACTTCTTGTGTCACCCCTCCCGTTACATGAGAGTGTACCGATACAGTTGTGTGTGTGTGTGTGTGTGTGTATGTGTGTGTGTGTGTGTGTATGGGCTCTGATAGCTCACCATGCTGCTAGTGTTAGGCTGGCCCATGGCGCTGGTGTTACCGAAGGAGAAGCCAGTGTTGGGGGTGGCGGTGGGCTGGCCGAAGGGCTTGAACAGGCTGGCTGCCTGCTGAGGCTGCTGCTGGGGCTGCTGCGTCTGGCCAAACAGACTCGTGGCTGCGAACCCTCCCGTACCTGAAGACGAGACACCGTTAACCACATGGGTGTACCGGCACAAAGGCATTCAGGCGTTCCATCTGGACTGGCTGGGTGTGTGGGACTCACTGGGGCCGAAGGTGGAGGTCTTGGCCTGGCCGAATGAGAAGCCTGTGTTGGTGGCTGTGGAGCCGAACAAGCCAGCAGCCGTGCTGGGAGGGGCCGCTGCGGCCGCCCCGAACAGCCCCCCTGCCCCGCCTGCCATCGGGGTGGTGGGACCCTTCCTTCCTGCCTGGTAGTCCTCCAGCCTCAGCTCCTACACACACACACACACACAGAGGCATTAAGAAGATGTTCTGGCACATTTCGAAAACGGTCAACATCAAAAGATACCAGCCAGTTGCTATTAAAAGGTGTGCAGATAGGATTCTGATACTTTCCTTCAAAACACAGATTCGACTTGATGTCAAACATGAGTCAAAAGTCAAAAGTGAGACTTTTGGGATAACTCTGTCACCAGGCCGTACCTCTAGAGACTTGTTCTCGTATTCCTTCATGGCTGTGATACACTGGTGCTTGGTGTTGATACTGGTGGTCACCCCCCCTTTGACCATGGTGTCACTTCCTGTTGGAGGCTGGGGAGGACAGGATGCAGGGGATTCATTGAGACCCATACGGTACAGAAATATGAATTCACGGTTAGCAAAAATATAATGTGAACACTGGGTACTTTTTTTGAAGGACTCAACTTACATTGAACTTGACGGTAGTGCCTGGCTGGGTGGCGGCAAAGCCGGTGTTACCAAACAAGGAGCTTGTTGCTGCTCCAAAGGGGTTGGAGTTGGTGTTGGTGGTGCCGAACAGGCCACCGCTGGCGGTGCTGGTGCCAAATGCTAGGAAACAGGTCATATTTACAATGTCACTTTCCAAACTAAACGTTACTAAATATGTACAGCATACTGTGTACCTACTGTAGTTCATTGTGCTTCTATATTAGACTGGTAAAAATGGATTTTTAACAATAGATCCATGACCCTCTATTTAACAAACTGTTTCAAGCAGGTGGCTCTGCAGAGGCATTTTAGGCAACAACATAACACTACAATTCCACAAAGAATACCGGCATTATTACATCTCAGAATTCTAAGGCAGGAAAAGAATCCTAAAGAACAACGTTCCAAAACTAAACAGGAAACCAAGTTAGTCAAATAAGATGATGCCACTGACTGCCAAAGGAGGCTGGTTTGGCGGCACCGAAGGCATTGCTCGTCTGAGAGAACAGTCCACCTCCTCCGCCCGTGTTGGCGCTGCCAAACAAGCTGGACGTGGCTCCGCCGGCAGCTCCGAAGCCAAACCCGCTACTGGTCGAGGATGTCACCGGCTGACTGAACGTGCTAGAGCCGAAAAGACCACCTGGGGGAGGCACACCGACGCCAGGAAAATCAGATCACAAAAACATCAATGCCTACAGCTAACATACTGCAACGCTCAATTCCCCTCGCCTTTCTGACATCTTCAAAAGCCCCAAATCCCAGGACTCTGTAAGACGCTGTTGAGTGTAATAACCCCAGAGAAAACCTGCCTCTACAAGGCAATGCACGTCTGGATTTCTATCCTTCTCTCTGCGATCTCAAGAGGGCCGTAACAGTGTCCTCAGTCTACATGATCACACTCCCATTAAGAGCACAGTGCAGGTGGCGGCCATGTTGGAACAAGGCTTCACTCAGCGAACCTTACTGTGAAACCCTTCTGCACCTCTTTCCATAGCAACACAGGAACTGTATAAGCACAGGCGGCCCACCTGTGACAGCCGATCAGCTGTGTGTGTGTTCCGCAGGCCATGCTTACCTCCTCTACCTGCACCAGTGTGGATTTGTTGTGGATTGGCTGTCATCACTTTTGAGAGAGTAAAGCATTACAGGGTGGAGTTAGACACACATATTCAACCACCACAGATCACCATGACGATGAGCACAGCAGAACTCCCCCTCAGGGTCTACAGTTAGTGGCAGTGTGATCATGCAGGTTCACTGTTCAGGCAGTGCAAACGTGATGATTGGCAGGCCTATTTAGTCATTTCATGGTATATGACACAAAGCCTGACAGTCATCATGTGACAAAGATCGAGGCCCAAGTCATTGGCTTCTTCCGGTCAGGCAAACATTACACCAATGAAGGTTTACATTTAAGTCACTTTGTGGTTATTCAAAGTAAGACATTAAATCCACTTTTACTGACCCACTGCTTCTTCTGCTTGCTAATTGACCAGGGTACTAGAGCAGTGGATCATCAGTCATAATATGTGATAAAAACGAAATATGTAAATGTGTATGTAACATCACAACTAAGGGGCTTCTAGTCATGATGAAAGACCTGTCAGTAACACCCCAACAGTAGTTAAACATTAACCACAAAATTACGGCTGATCAGATCTTTGGTGGAAATGAGAGGATGTCATACATATCTGGGATGGGAGCAAACCTGGTTTATTCTGTGTTGCTCCAAAGAGTCCTCCTGTGTTGTTCGATGCTCCAAAAGCTGAGGCACCAAAGCCACCAGCTGCCCCAAAACCAGCATCTGCAACAAAAGAAACAGGATGTCAAAATCCCCTTGAGAGCCCCGTTTTCAAGGCTAATTATATGACAAGGAACGAAAGCTAATATTTAGCTAAATGTAGGCTTTCAAATAGAGGTGGGAACCTTGTTGCAACTTACTTTGCTGCCCAAAGGTAGACGAAGTCCCAAATCCACCGGTACCTCCCCCGAAGGGAGCACCAAACGACTTGTTGAACATCTTCTATAACTAGTTGGACTGCATATGTCTGCTTGGGAAACATGGAGAAAACAACAAAAGTATCATAGCTTCACTTAAATCCAATCATGAAATAGTTCTTAGAAATATTTTTTTAAACGAGAGCCCTAGCAGCAAACTAGCTCAACAAAGCTAGTTTACCAAACACTTTATTCGTTAACATAGCTAGTCTACCTCAGCGACATCAAAACAATATCAATGAGTAATTCAGTAATTAAGTAGATTAACCCACAACGTAATAATCGAAACTCGGGTAACTGACTAAAGCTTTTATTAACAGGGCGCAAGTGTATCTCGTATGACTAAAATCCTTATGATAGCTAGCTATACCCTACTGTAACGTTCAAGTAGCTAAATGCCCAGCAAGATTGAGCCAGATTAGACCGGTTAAGACAGTGCTACAGCTACCTTATTTGACCTAAATCTAAGTGGGAGATAACTTCGCATGTGAAAGACCATTTACCTTAATAGTTAGCTAGCTAACCAACCTTATTCTAAACCATGTGTAGCTAGCTAGCCAACAAACACGCAATTTCTTGGACAGTTCATAACCATCTTGCATAGGCGAGTCTATTCGTCTAGCTCGTCAGTCTGGCTAAATTGACATCGTTGTCATATTACAAATAAACGTCAACAATATGAAGTGAACGGAATCAAAACTCAAGGGATAACTTTGATTGGCGAGCTATCTCGACTGTAGCTATGCGTTACGAACTATGTGATGTGTTCTTACTTGTTCATGTTCTTACCATAGTGCTAGCTCTAGCTAGACTAGTAGATAGCCTAGCTACCTAGCAAGTACTGTAAAAGGCTAGCTGGTAGTAGTAGACTGTCGTCATGTTATACTTACAACTTGGCTACCATGAAAGCAGTTTGATCCAAGTTAACATGTTACCTAGCTTGATAGATAGATACACGAAATTATTTTGCATAAATATGACTCACCACAGCTGGCTAACGTTAACTTAATTAGAGGAATCCAGTAAATGAGTATTTCATCTGTCGCCGGGCCTAGATACCTAGCTAGCTAGCTCTACTAGCTTTCTGACGCAAGTTAGCTAGTGCTATCCAACTTACGCTAGCACAACTATCTTGTTTACTTACTAGCTACCAAAGTAACACTCACCGTAAGTGTTTTGCCGTAGTATTACTCGACTTGTGATTCACTCAAAATACAGCCGAAATAAGGTCGTGATATTGTCTAGTTACCCACAGGTGTGCGATCGGGTTGGGAGATTTGTATACCTAGCAAGCTAATTGTTGCTAATGCGAAGCACAACGCGGAGGGAAACTGTGGCGGTAAGAGATGATAAGACCATGAACGTCATCACGTCGTAGACTGTTTTGAGTTACTTGACTCGTTCCAATGATCCCGGACCAGATACAACAGACATGACATGAATTAATACAGTATGAATCCTCCGATTTATTCAAAGAAAATCACAAACAAACTTTTAAAATTGGAATCGAGGAGTAACGCACTTGCTGTCCTACTAGTTGGTCAGACGGTTGGAATTATCCGTTGTTATGAATACAATAACGTGTATCCCAAAAGGATGTTGATATTGTCCAAATCAGCAATACATATCAAGATCGGGAAGAACATCCAGCAGACAATAGGGAGAAAACAACCTCTTAATGGAACTGAATGATCTACTTAGATGAACTGTTGTGTAAGGATTACAGAAATGGTGAAGACTCATGGAAATCAGCACTACTGTGCACAGCGTCTACTTGTATTTATTTCTCCATGATCAGTTTTTAAAGTCATGGAAACCTGTAGTCAATTTTAGATAGATACAGCATGAATACTAACAATTTAGTTTCAAGTGTGCAGCACATCAAAATGAGTAAGAACTCCAAAGAGACAATTACAGCCGATAAGTCCCTCCTTTATTATGTTATACATTTGCATGATTTCACAGATATGTAAATATGAGCTTCTGATCTTTATTAATATATTACTTCTTTGTTCCACTTTATCCAACTCATGTTTATCTGACAGATGCTTCCATTTCGCCAGGAATGTTGAACCAACATCAGACACTGGTCCCTTGAAAATTGTCCCTTCAACAAACACAATTTTTTTTAGAATGTCGATCTTATCAAATGTCTAATTGTTCTATTGCCATACAAAGTATTTGTATTTATTAAGCAGAAAGACCATGATGAATGTCATTTCCATTTCAGTAATGTGGCCCTCAGTGTTTATCTGTTGTTACACTGGGCCCACCTGTCCAGAGAGCACACCTGAGGTGGTGCAGGAATACAAGTCTGATGGTTTGGTCTCTCAGACCATATATCAGACTGCTCAGGCACCTAGGCAAGGTTACAATGAATATAAAGAAAATATAACCAACAACTAACCTTGCAGTTCGATTCAGTGTTCCAAGTCTATATATATATCCCATTAGTATACCGGAAAGAGAGGTGGAGAGACACAGAAGCAGTTGAATCATGTGGAGCAGAACTGTGTTGCGGGCCTTGGTGGTCGAGGCTTTGTCTGAGGAAGCCGATCTGGCTACTGTCGTCACACCAAAGTAGGAGCACAAGATTACAATACCCACAGATGCAAAAGTGACAGCCGTTAAGGCTTTATCATATTCCTGTGCGACTGTACTGTAGAAAAGTGCATCCATAGCACAGAATTGCTGCATTATCTGAACAGCAGAAAATGTCTCATACAGAACCAGAAGAATTAACCGTATCAGTGGGTTGATGCTGGAGAGAGCCCACACCACACCAATAGACACACCTGTGTTCTTGACAGTGACAATGGCAGAGTGCCTCAGTGGGAAGCACACAGCCACATACCTCTCCAGTGACATCACCGCCAGGTTCAAGGGAGACACAGCAGTCACAGTGATAGTTATCAAGACAAGTATTGCACATGTATATTGAGTCAGAAACACTGGAGGTAGAGACAAGATCAAGAGCAGTTGACCCATTGCCAACTGGAAGGTGTCAGCGAAGAGCAGATTATACAGCAGGAGGTATCGAGGGGTCTCTCTAAAGACTGACTTGCTCCTCAGAGTGAACAACATGATGCCATTGATGTAAAGGAAGACAATAGATGGAGACACACAGAAAGCTCCATAAAGTCCTTTCACCAGATAAACCTGAAACATATCGGGCATTGTGATGTTGATTTGCTGTCCTGTTGAATTTGACATGTTTGAGGTAAATCTGAAGAGAAAAATAGATTATTTATTATGTTAGAAAACACCAGCACATATTTCTTGCCAACTTGAACAAGGCTTATTAGGGCTGACAATACTATTGTTTTAGAGAAATGTTCTGTTACTTTAAATGCATGATAAATTCTTAAACCACTTCACATTTGGTAAAAAGAATTCTTGTCATTCTCAAATACAGTTTACGATGAAAATAAACCCATAATAATTACCACATAGATCCTGTTCTTCTGTCATCAGCATCACAAAACTAAAATGAGGTAAAATAAATGAATTCGTACAAATGTCTCTATAAGACGATCCTAACTGGGAGTTCTCACCTTGTTGGCTGACGAACGATCATTCAACTTGATTGTCTGAATGTCTTCACTTCAGATTATTACAGGTGTTTAAATACCCTGACCTCCAGTGAGTACAACCATGACTTGTTGTGATTATGTCAATATCAACAAGCAATGAATCCCTAATGAAGTACTAGGATGATGTCACATTTGAATGTTTATTAATGAGGAGACAGGGGAGTGTATCAGTCTTCTTAAAAAAACACTCCAAGCAGCTGGTCCCAGTGCTGTGTGTGGTTTCAAGTCACAATGAACTGGTCAAACTGGACCAGCCAAGTGCAACTCTTCTTGTGGTACCAAAGCTTCTTCTGACCCAAACCCTTCTACCCCTAACCCCTGCTGCCCACACCACCTAACTAACCCCCTGCTATACACACCACCTAACTAACCCCTGCTATACACACCACCTAACTAACCCCCTGCTTCCCACACCACCTAACTAACCCCCTGCTACACACACCACCTAACTAACCCCTGCTATACACACCACCTAACTAACCCCCTGCTGCCCACACCACCTAACTAACCCCCTGCTACACACACCACCTAACTAACCCCTGCTATACACACCACCTAACTAACCCCCTGCTACACACACCACCTAACTAACCCCCTGCTATACACACCACCTAACTAACCCCTGCTATACACACCACCTAACTAACCCCCTGCTACACACACCACCTAACTAACCCCCTGCTACACACACCACCTAACTAACCCCCTGCTACACACACCACCTAACTAACCCCTGCTACACACACCACCTAACTAACCCCTGCTATACACACCACCTAACTAACCCCTGCTATACACACCACCTAACTAACCCCCTGCTACACACACCACCTAACTAACCCCCTGCTATACACACCACCTAACTAACCCGCTGCTACACACACCACCTAACTAACCCCCTGCTACACACACCACCTAACTAACCCCCTGCTACACACACCACCTAACTAACCCCCTGCTACACACACCACTTTACTAACCCCCTGCTGCCCACACCACCTAACTAACCCCGTCTCTGACCAGAGAAGACAACACAGTAATGACAATAACCGATACAGTATGAATCAACCCATTTATTAAAAGAAATAAAAACAAGTATCAACTAGAGAGGGTACAATTTCTGGGGAAATTGTAGAGTGTGCTTGCTTGCGTCGGTTGCACAGGGGTCCGTTTTTTAATGAAATTTTTACAACTGATATTTCTGTAAATTTTATATAAAAATGCATAGGGCCTACTTATTATTTATAAAGATTACATAGATTTAAAAGCATCTTTTTTTTGCTGCTCATTTACAACTCAAAATACGAGTGAAGTGTAGAATGAAATATGTCTTCTCATTTCCCCTGCAAGAGGCAGCCTCATAGCTGAATCAGAACGAATACATTTGGCAGACCGGTGTAAAAATTGACCTAATCTCTATGACATAAACGTCCTTTTAAGTTTTCCCTTCTCGTGATATTTTCAGGCATTTAGCCTACTCTTATTGCATTCATTCATTAATAAAGAACCCCCTTTGAAGATTATTCTACGACGTTACCGGCAGTAGAAGATGGAATCGCGATTCAAACAGTACCATCTGCTAACTGAAAATATGCCCCCAAAAACTTAAATAAGCTTGACATTTATTTAGTGGAAAATCGCTCATTCATAAAAACCTCACTGGTAGCGATCATTGTCAGTAACAACGCAAAATTCGATATAGCCCTGTGTGGAGAAGCTGCCCCGGTAAATTCTACTACTACAGTAGTCTACAGTACTAGACTACTGCTGTATTCGTCTTGGTAGCAATTGCGTTGGTTGAATTCGATTCAACGTTCCGTTGTACGGTTTAGGCTGAAATTAATTATTTTCATGAACAGATTGACAAAGTTTAGGCTGTGGCAATGAAGTTCAGGTTAGTAGTCAGATAGTTTCACCTATTGAAAGACTTTTGATTTAAGTAAGGGGAGTGCCGAACATGTTCTGTCGCCGATTGACTTCCTTAACAGCTGTGTAGATGTTTTTGTAGTGTGTCTCACGTAGGCTACAGCTAGCGTTGCAGTGAGCAACACTGGTTTGAAACCACAGGTAATGATAATTTCACCAACAAATCGTTTACTTGTAATGTAATGTCATAATAAATCCTACAACAAAAATGTATTTGTGAGGAATGTTTATTTTAACGATTGAAAACAGATGCATCATAGACCACTGTAGTATGTGTTGCCCGGGTAACAGAGGCTAATGTCATGCTAATGCTTCAGTGAAATCTTAGACTACCGTTTCCGAAAGTAGATGTGGGCCTACTTCCTTAATAATATCAGCTAATATTGTACATTACATTTCACAATTGTGTTTCACATCACAAAGTAAAATGAGTAAATAGTTATCACCCTGGCCTCTTTGCTTGTGGCGTTTCTGCAGCTGCCTTGCAGTAAAGCTATAGTTAGCCTAGCTATCCCCCAAGTTAACAGATGCGAAACGAATGTTCTGCTACAGGTAGTCACGCGTGTTTTCGTGACGTTAGTGACGTAGAGACGTTAGTAACGTCAGTGACTGTGGCTAGCAAATTAGCCACCGTTAGCTTCACTTTTCGCCACAAAAACTTAACTTGAGCCTAAACCATCCAACGGAACATAAATAAAAATACAAGCAACTCAATCGCTACCAAGACTAAACTTTTGACACCTAGGTTGTCTATGTAGGCCAAATATTGACTGAGATTTAGGGGTGGGAAAAGAAATTATAATAAAAATATATATGTGAGAGAACAAAGGTTGTGCCCTTGCCGAAGGCAAAGCACACCCAATGAGTAACGCATTTGCTGTCCTACTAGTTAGTCAGACGGTTGGAATTATCCGTTGTTATTAATACAATAACGTGTATCCCAAAATGATGTTGATATTGTCCAAATCAGCAATAAATATCAAGATCGGGAAGAACAACCAGCAGACAATAGGGAGAAAACAACCTCTTAATGGAACTGAATGATCTACTTAGATGAACTGTTGTGTAAGGATTACAGAAATGGTGAAGACTCATGGAAATCAGCACTACTGTGCACAGCGTCTACTTGTATTTATTTCTCCATGATCAGTTTTTAAAGTCATGGAAACCTGTAGTCAATTTTAGATAGATACTGGTAATTGAAGCACAGCATGAATACAAACAGCATGAATACTAACAATTTTGTTTCAAGTGTGCAGCACATCAAAATGAGTAAGAACTCCAAAGAGACAATTAAAGCCGATAAGTCCCTCCTTTATTATGTTATACATTTGCATGATTTCACAGATATGTAAATATGAGCTTCTGATCTTTATTAATTTATTATGTATTTGTTCCACTTTATCCAACTCATGTTTGTCTGACAGCTCGTTCCATTTTGCCATGTTGAACCAACATCAGATACTGGTCCCTTGAAAATTGTCCCTTCAACAAACACACAGTAGGCCTATATCTGTAAATATATTTTTTAAATAAGTCGATCTTCTTAAATATCAAATTGTTCCATTGCGATACAAAGTATTTGTATTTATTAAGCAGAAAGACCATGATAAAAGTCATTTCCATTTCAGTAATGTGGCCCTCAGTGTTTATCTGTTGTTACACTGGGCCCACCTGTCCAGAGAGCACACCTGAGGTGGTGCAGGAATACAAGTCTGATGGTTTGGTCTCTCAGACCATATATCAGACTGCTCAGGCACCTAGGCAAGTTTACAATGAATATAAAGAAAATATAACCAAGAATTAACCTTGCAGTTCGATTCAGTGTTCCAAGTCTGTATATATATCCCGTTACTGTACCGGAAAGAGAGGTGGAGAGACACAGAAGCAGCTGAATCATGTGCAGCAGAACTGTGTTGCGGGCCTTGGTGGTCGAGGCTTTGTCTGAGGAAGCAGATCTGGCTACTGTCGTCACACCAAAGTAGGAGCACAAGATTACAATACCCACAAATATGAAAGTGACACCAGTGAAGGCTTTATCATATTCCTGTGCGACTGTACTGTAGAAAACTGCGCCCATAGCACAGAATTGCGGCATTATCTGATCCGCGGAAAATGTCTCATACAGAACCAGAAGTATTGACCGTATCAGTGGGTTTATGCTGGAGAGAGCCCACACCACACCAATAGACACACCTGTGTTCTTGACGGTGACGATGGCAGAGTGCCTCAGTGGGAAGCACACAGCCACATACCTCTCCAGTGACATCACCGCCAGGTTCAAGGGAGACACAGAAGTCACAGTGATAGTTATCAAGACAATTATTGCACACGTATAGTGAGTCAGAAACACTGGAGGTAGAGACAAGATCAAGAGCAGTTGACCCATTGCCAACTGGAAGGTGTCAGCGAAGAGCAGATTATACAGCAGGAGGTATCGAGGGGTCTCTCTAAAGACTGACTTTCTCCTCAGAGTGAACAACATGATGCCATTGATGTAAAGGAAGACAATAGATGGAGACACACAGAAAGCTCCATAAAGTCCTTTCACCAGATAAACCTGAAACATATCGGGCATTGTGATGTTGATTTGCTGTCCTGTTGAATTTGACATGTTTGAGGTAAATCTGAAGAGAAAAATAGATTATTTATCGTGTTAGAAAACACCAGCACATATTTCTTGCCAACTTGAACAAGGCTTATTAGGGCTGACAATACTATTGTTTTAGAGAAAAGTTCTGTTACTTTAAATGCATGATACATTCTTAAACCACTTCACATTTGGTAAAAAGAATTCTTGTCATTCTCAAATACAGTTTCAGATTAAAATAAACCCATAATAATTACCACATAGATCCTGTTCTTCTGTCATCAGCATCACACAACTAAAATGAGGTAAAATAAATAAATTTGTACAAATGTCTCTATAAGACGATCCTAACTGTGGGTTCTCACCTTGTTGGCTGATGAACGATCATTCAACTTGATTGCCTGAATGTCTTCACTTCACATTATTACAGGTGTTTAAATACCCTGACCTCCAGTGAGTACAACCATGACTTGTTGCGATGATGTCAATATTTACTAGCAATGAATCCCTAATGAAGTTCTAGGATGATATCACATTTTGATGTTTATTAATGAGGGGACAGGGGAGTGTATCAGTCTTCTTGAAAATCTCCCCAAGCAGCTGGTCCCAGTGCTGTGTGTGGTTTCAAGTCACAATGAACTGGTCAAACTGGACCAGCCAAGTGCAACTCTTCTTGTGGTACCAAAGCTTCTTCTGACCCAAACCCTACTACCCCTAACCCCCTGCTGCCCACACCACCTAACGAACCCCCTGCTATACACACCACCTAACTAACCCCCTGCTGCCCACACCACCTAACTAACCCCCTGCTACACACACCACCTAACTAACCCCCTGCTGCCCACACCACCTAACTAACCCCCTGCTACACACACCACCTAACTAACCCCCTGCTACACACACCACCTAACTAACCCCGTCTCTGACCAGAGCAGACAACACAGACATGACAATAACCGATACAGTATGAATCAACCCATTTATTAAAAGAAATAAAAACAAGTATCAATGAGTAACGCATTTGCTGTCCTACTAGTTAGTCAGACGGTTGGAATTATCCGTTGTTATTAATACAATAACGTGTATCCCAAAATGATGTTGATATTGTCCAAATCAGCAATAAATATCAAGATCGGGAAGAACATCCAGCAGACAATAGGAAGAAAACAACCTCTAAATGGAACTGAATGATCTACTTAGATGAACTGTTGTGTAAGGATTACAGAAATGGTGAAGACTCATGGAAATCAGCACTACTGTGCACAGCGTCTACTTGTGTTCATTTCTCCATGATCAGTTTTTAAAGTCATGGAAACCTGTAGTCAATTTTAGGTAGATACTGGTAATTGAAGCACAGCATGAATACAAACAGCATGAATACAAACAATTTTGTTTCAAGTGTGCAGCACATCAAAATGAGTAAGAACTCCAAAGAGACAATTAAAGCCGATAAGTCCCTCCTTTATTATGTTATACATTTGCATGATTTCACAGATATGTAAATATGAGCTTCTGATCTTTATTAATTTATTATGTATTTGTTCCACTTTATCCAACTCATGTTTGTCTGACAGCTCGTTCCATTTTGCCATGTTGAACCAACATCAGATACTGGTCCCTTGAAAATTGTCCCTTCAACAAACACACAGTAGGCCTATATCTGTAAATATATTTTTTAAATAAGTCGATCTTCTTAAATATCAAATTGTTCCATTGCGATACAAAGTATTTGTATTTATTAAGCAGAAAGACCATGATAAATGTCATTTCCATTTCAGTAATGTGGCCCTCAGTGTTTATCTGTTGTTACACTGGGCCCACCTGTCCAGAGAGCACACCTGAGGTGGTGCAGGAATACAAGTCTGATGGTTTGGTCTCTCAGACCATATATCAGACTGCTCAGGCACCTAGGCAAGTTTACAACGAATAGAAAGAAAATATAACCAAGAATTAACCTTGCAGTTCGATTCAGTGTTCCAAGTCTGTATATATATCCCGTTACTGTACCGGAAAGAGAGGTGGAGAGACACAGAAGCAGCTGAATCATGTGCAGCAGAACTGTGTTGCGGGCCTTGGTGGTCGAGGCTTTGTCTGAGGAAGCAGATCTGGCTACTGTCGTCACACCAAAGTAGGAGCACAAGATTACAATACCCACAAATATGAAAGAGACACCAGTGAAGGCATTATTATAGTCCTGTGCGACTGTACTGTAGAAAAGTGCGCCCATAGCACAGAATTGCGGCATTATCTGATCCGCAGAAAATGTCTCATACAGAACCAGAAGAATTGACCGTATGAGCGGGTCAATGCAGGAGAGAGCCCACACCACACCAATAGACACACCTGTGTTCTTGACGGTGACGATGGCAGAGTGCCTCAGTGGGAAGCACACAGCCACATACCTCTCCAGTGACATCACCGCCAGGTTCAAGGGAGACACAGAAGTCACAGTGATAGTTATCAAGATAATTATTGCACATGTATAGTGAGTCAGAAACACTGGAGGTAGAGACAAGATCAAGAGCAGTTGACCCATTGCCAACTGGAAGGTGTCAGCGAAGAGCAGATTATACAGCAGGAGGTATCGAGGGGTCTCTCTAAAGACTGACTTGCTCCTCAGAGTGAACAACATGATGCCATTGATGTAAAGGAAGACAATAGATGGAGACACACAGAAAGCTCCATAAAGTCCTTTCACCAGATAAACCTGAAACATATCGGGTATTGTGATGTTGATTTGCTGTCCTGTTGAATTTGACATGTTTGAGGTAAATCTGAAGAGAAAAATAGATTATTTATCGTGTTAGAAAACACCAGCACATATTTCTTGCCAACTTGAACAAGGCTTATTAGGGCTGACAATACTATTGTTTTAGAGAAAAGTTCTGTTACTTTAAATGCATGATACATTCTTAAACCACTTCACATTTGGTAAAAAGAATTCTTGTCATTCTCAAATACAGTTTAAGATGAAAATAAACCCATAATAATTACCACATAGATCCTGTTCTTCTGTCATCAGCATCACACAACTAAAATGAGGTAAAATAAATGAATTCGTACAAATGTCTCTGTAAGACGATCCTAACTGGCAGTTCTCACCTTGTTGGCTGACGAACGATCATTCAACTTGATTGCCTGAATGTCTTCACTTCACATTATTACAGGTGTTTAAATACCCTGACCTCCAGTGAGTACAACCATGACTTGTTGCGATGATGTCAATATTTACTAGCAATGAATCCCTAATGAAGTTCTAGGATGATATCACATTTTATGTTTATTAATGAGGGGACAGGGGAGTGTATCAGTCTTCTTGAAAAACACCCCAAGCAGCTGGTCCCAGTGCTGTGTGTCCCATTGGTTTCAAGTCACAATGAACTGGTCAAACTGGACCAGCCAAGTGCAACTCTTCTTGTGGTACCAAAGCTTCTTCTGACCCAAACCCTTCTACCCCTAACCCCTGCTGCCCACACCACTTAACTAACCCCCTGCTATGAACACCACCTAACTAACCCCTGCTATACACACCACCTAACTAACCCCCTGCTGCCCACACCACCTAACTAACCCCCTGCTACACACACCACCTTACTAACCCCCTGCTACACACACCACCTAACTAACCCCCTGCTGCCCACACCACTTAACTAACCCCCTGCTATAAACACAACCTAACTAACCCCTGCTATAAACACCACCTAACTAACCCCCTGCTGCCCACACCACCTAACTAACCCCCTGCTATACACACCACCTAACTAACCCCCTGCTACACACACCACCTAACTAACCCCCTGCTATACACACCACCTAACTAACCCCCTGCTGCCCACACCACTTAACTAACCCCCTGCTATACACACCACCTAACTAACCCCCTGCTGCCCACACCACCTAACTAACCCCCTGCTGCCCACACCACCTAACTAACCCCCTGCTACACACACCACCTTACTAACCCCGTCTCTGACCAGAGAAGACAACACAGACATGACAATAACCGATACAGTATGAATCAACCCTTTTATTAAAAGAAATAAAAACAAGTATCAATGAGTAACGCATTTGCTGTCCTACTAGTTAGTCAGACGGTTGGAATTATCCGTTGTTATTAATACAATAACGTGTATCCCAAAATGATGTTGATATTGTCCAAATCAGCAATAAATATCAAGATCGGGAAGAACATCCAGCAGACAATAGGGAGAAAACAACCTCTAAATGGAACTGAATGATCTACTTAGATGAACTGTTGTGTAAGGATTACAGAAATGGTGAAGACTCATGGAAATCAGCACTACTGTGCACAGCGTCGACTTGTGTTCATTTCTCCATGATCAGTTTTTAAAGTCATGGAAACCTGTAGTCAATTTTAGGTAGATACTGGTAATTGAAGCACAGCATGAATACAAACAGCATGAATACAAACAATTTTGTTTCAAGTGTGCAGCACATCAAAATGAGTAAGAACTCCAAAGAGACAATTAAAGCCGATAAGTCCCTCCTTTATTATGTTATACATTTGCATGATTTCACAGATATGTAAATATGAGCTTCTGATCTTTATTAATTTATTATGTATTTGTTCCACTTTATCCAACTCATGTTTGTCTGCCAGCTCGTTCCATTTTGCCATGTTGAACCAACATCAGATACTGGTCCCTTGAAAATTGTCCCTTCAACAAACACACAGTAGGCCTATATCTGTCAGAGGGAGTCAGGTGGCTGAGTGGTGAGGGAATCGGGCTAGTAATCCGAAGGTTGCCAGTTCGATTCCCGGTAATGCCAACTGACGTTGTGTCCTTGGGCAAGGCACTTCACCCTACTTGCCTCAGGGGGAATGTCCCTGTACTTACTGTAAGTCGCTCTGGATAAGAGCGTCTGCTAAAATGACTAAATGTAAATCTGTAAATATATTTTTTAAATAAGTCGATCTTCTTAAATATCAAATTGTTCCATTGCGATACAAAGTATTTGTATTTATTAAGCAGAAAGACCATGATAAATGTCATTTCCATTTCAGTAATGTGGCCCTCAGTGTTTATCTGTTGTTACACTGGGCCCACCTGTCCAGAGAGCACACCTGAGGTGGTGCAGGAATACAAGTCTGATGGTTTGGTCTCTCAGACCATATATCAGACTGCTCAGGCACCTAGGCAAGGTTACAATGAATAGAAAGAAAATATAACCAACAACTAACCTTGCAGTTCGATTTAGTGTTCCAAGTCTATATATATATCCCATTAGTATACCGGAAAGAGAGGTGGAGAGACACAGAAGCAGTTGAATCATGTGGAGCAGAACTGTGTTGCGGGCCTTAGTGGTCGAGGCTTTGTCTGAGGAAGCAGATCTGGCTACTGTCGTCACACCAAAGTAGGAGCACAAGATTACAATACCCACAGATGTAAAAGAGACACCAGTGAAGGCTTTATCATATTCCTGTGCGACTGTACTGTAGAAAAGTGCGTCCATAGCACAGAATTGCTGCATTATCTGATCCGCAGAAAATTTCTCATACAGAACCAGAAGAATTGACCGTATGAGTGGGTCAATGCTGCAGAGAGCCCACACCACACCAATAGACACACCTGTGTTCTTGACGGTGACGATGGCAGAGTGCCTCAGTGGGAAGCACACAGCCACATACCTCTCGAGTGACATCACCGCCAGGTTCAAGGGAGACACAGAAGTCACAGTGATAGTTATCAAGACAATTATTGCACACGTATAGTGAGTCAGAAACACTGGAGGTAGAGACAAGATCAAGAGCAGTTGACCCATTGCCAACTGGAAGGTGTCAGCGAAGAGCAGATTATACAGCAGGAGGTATCGAGGGGTCTCTCTAAAGACTGACTTGCTCCTCAGAGTGAACAACATGATGCCATTGATGTAAAGGAA
The DNA here is from genome assembly GCA_023658055.1 of Thaleichthys pacificus. Taxonomy (NCBI): domain Eukaryota; kingdom Metazoa; phylum Chordata; class Actinopteri; order Osmeriformes; family Osmeridae; genus Thaleichthys; species Thaleichthys pacificus. The sequence continues at coordinate 12,243,537 of CM042858.1, forward strand.
GACAATAGATGGAGACACACAGAAAGCTCCATAAAGTCCTTTCACCAGATAAACCTGAAACATATCGGGCTATTGTGATGTTGATTTGCTGTCCTGTTGAATTTGACATGTTTGAGGTAAATCTGAAGAGAAAAATAGATTATTTATCGTGTTAGAAAACACCAGCACATATTTCTTGCCAACTTAAACAAGGCTTATTAGGGCTGACAATACTATTGTTTTAGAGAAAAGTTCTGTTACTTTAAATGCATGATAAATTCTTAAACCACTTCACATTTGGTAAAAAGAATTCTTGTCATTCTCAAATACAGTTTAAGATGAAAATAAACCCATAATAATTACCACATAGATCCTGTTCTTCTGTCATCAGCATCACACAACTAAAATGAGGTAAAATAAATGAGTTCGTACAAATGTCTCTATAAGACGATCCTAACTAGGAGTTCTCACCTTGTTGGCTGACGAACGATCATTCAACTTGATTGCCTGAATGTCTTCACTTCACATTATTACAGGTGTTTAAATACCCTGACCTCCAGTGAGTACAACCATGACTTGTTGCGATGATGTCAATATTTACTAGCAATGAATCCCTAATGAAGTTCTAGGATGATATCACATTTTGATGTTTATTAATGAGGGGACAGGGGAGTGTATCAGTCTTCTTGAAAAACACCCCAAGCAGCTGGTCCCAGTGCTGTGTGTCCCATTGGTTTCAAGTCACAATGAACTGGTCAAACTGGACCAGCCAAGTGCAACTCTTCTTGTGGTACCAAAGCTTCTTCTGACCCAAACCCTTCTACCCCTAACCCCCTGCTGCTCACACCACCTAACTAACCCCCTGCTATACACACCACCTAACTAACCCCTGCTATACACACCACCTAACTAACCCCCTGCTTCCCACACCACCTAACTAACCCCCTGCTACACACACCACCTAACGAACCCCCTGCTATAAACACCACCTAACTAACCCCCTGCTACACACACCACCTAACTAACCCCCTGCTACACACACAACCTAACTAACCCCTGCTACACACACCAGCCAACTAACCCCTGCTACCCTCACCACCTAACTAACCCCTGCTAAACACACCACCTAATTTACCCCCTGCTACACACACCACCTAACTTACCCCCTGCTACACACACCACCAGTGATGGGCAAGCTACTTGATATGTGTAGTGAGCTAAGCTACTCTACAATAAATTCAGCTTCACTACACAGAAGCTACCACTCATAAAAATCTAGCAAGCTAAATGACAAAAATCTGTCAAAAGTAGCTTGATACATTAGTAGCTACTTTCAGTTCAACAAACTGCATGTCAAGTTAATGCAATTTTAGTGATCAACACATTTGTCAGTCAGATAAAGGCTAAAATATGTTTAGATTTATTTATTGAACAATAGCCTAATCCACAACGCTAATACACAATTGCTGTTATCTAGTCAGACTGGCCGCGAAGGCGCTGTGTGAGTGGAGATGAGACGATGACAGCCCTCGCAATCGGTTGTAACGTGAACTGCAGAACGGGATATGTGAGATGCTTTTTCAGTGCTTTGTCAACACAATAATCCACCAACCTTATGTATGAACATCAGAAATGTCCAGGAGAAATTAGCTTTCGAGGACACTACTGCGCTACTTGATCAATAAAAGAGCTTAGCTACTGAAAAGTTACTTGGTTTTGTAAATAGCGACGTTACCGCCAAGCTACCGCCAAATGTAGTTAAACTAGTAGCGACGCTACTGCCCATCACTGCACACCACCTAACTAACCCCCTGCTACCTGTTACACACACCACCTAACTAACCCCCTGCTACACACACCACCTAACTAACCCCCTGCTACACACACCACCTAACTAACCCCCTGCTACACACACCACCTAACTAACCCACTGCTACACACACAACCTAACTAACCAGAAAAACGTGACACGAGGACCTTATCCCTTCTTTTTCCAGTTTTTCACAGTTGTTACGTAAACATGAACCTCAAAAGTGCAAGAGTGTACCTGTAGAAAAAAGCAGCAACAATAATATATTTTGCAGCGAGTACAATAATTTAAATCAGTTACAACTAACCAACAAGACCAACAAGTCTCTCAATAAGAGTCATTTGTGATCCTGGAGGAAACTAACATCACGTCCAGCAAATCATTCCTAAGTAACGTTGTACTCCCGGAACAAGTGCGTCTTGAGCTTTGACAGGGGATTGGATGAACCATCTGTCTATCACTGTCTGTCATGGGTAAACTTGAACCACGTCCACAACCATAGACATATCTATGTCCACAACTGCCATTAGTTCCTCAGAGGATGCTGATTGGTCCGAACCACTGTGGTTTGAGTGCAAACGGATAACTTGGAACTGGGCAAGATGGATTCTCGCATGGTCAAGATATCACAAAACCAGCTGTCTCGCAAGGTTAGTCAATCTCCCTCCTTCCCCCCAAAAGTGTTTCGCAATTTTGTTGACACAGGAACTTCTCTAATTACACTAATTAATGAGACAAACATCGAGCTGCATGTATTGAGTTGTTGTTATCCTGATTCAGTCCCTATCCCCTCATTATCAAGCATTAATATTTAATGTTGTAGTTTAGAACTGAAGCATCCCTTGTGCTTTCATTAAAAGTTCTTAGTAAATGTT
>CM042858.1:12246300-12338800 GCA_023658055.1 Thaleichthys pacificus
CATGCAAGCCTTCAGATCATCTACTGTAATCCCAGCACCACCACCTTATCAAGCTTCACACTCAAGACGTCAGGTAAAGATGATCAGGGCCTTTACAGTAAATGGCAACTTTTTATTTCAGATATGTTTTATTTATCTTACTTTCATGTCTATCTTGCAGCCAAATGAGCAACCATAAAGAACATTATGCTCTAATGTCAAACTATTTTTTGTAAGATGCTTAAAGATTTGAAGACAAAACTCAAAATAATGTGAGGAGTCTGAAACATCCCTAAACATTCTTGTTCGTGTTTGCAGTGCATTTGTTGGTTGTGTCTAACAACATAACATCTAACAATGTCAATGTGTTTTCTTTCTTTCAGATGCAGCTGTGACATGTCAAACGTAACACAACCCGAGGACACCTTGACCCTCACTTACAAAACGCTTTCTGTCACACCATTGTTAATCTTTCTTTATATCAACGGGGTCATATTATTCATTTTAAGAAACAAGCCAATCTTTATAGAGACACCTCGATATGTCTTGTTGTACAATCTTCTTTTTGCCGACACCTTCCAGTTACTGGTGGGACAATTTATGTTTATACTGGCTACATTCCGCGTGTATATGATTCGCTACCTCTGTGTTATAATTGCCATGTTGGGCATCCTGACCAATGACATCTCCCCTTACAACCTGGCGGTGATGTCACTGGAGAGGTATGTGGCTGTGTGCTTCCCACTGAGGCACTCTGCCATCGTCACCGTCAACAACACAGGTGTGTCTATTGCTGTGGTATGGGCCATCGCCGGCATAAACACCATCATCCGAATATTTATGTTGATCCTCCTGGAGTCTATGCCTCTAGATCAGTACATGCTGGGTTTCTGTGCTAAAGAAACACTTTTCAAACAGAAACTGTTCTATGATTTTGATAAAGCCTTCACTGCTGTCACTTTTGTATTTGTGGGAATCGTAATCTCGTGCTCCTATTTTGGTGTGATGATAGTAGCCAGATCTGCTTCCTCAGGCAAAGCCTCGTCCAGCAAGGCTAAAAAAACAGTTGTGCTGCACATGTTTCAGCTGCTTCTCATTCTCTCCTCCACCCTCGTCTCCCCTATTGTAACAGCCTTCAGTGACAAAGTGGACAGAATCACACTTTTACTTATATATTATATTCTGTTTTTGGGCCTTGTGAACTTGCCCAGGTGTCTGAGTGGTCTGATTTATGGCCTGAGAGACCCAACCATCAGACCCTTTCTTCTGTACCACCTCAGTTTTGGTCTCAGATATCCCAAACTGGGACAAACATCCACTGTGCCTTCTAACAAACATTAATTTCACCCCTTTGTACCACTATATAATTTATTATGTCTTCTTGGGAACATTTACATCATTGTCTGATTAAATGAATGCATAGCTGCATTTTTTTTTTAAATTCTTGCAGTAGATTGCAGAATGTAAGTAATACAGAATATAAGGTTGCATCAATTACTAATTGTTTCACGTAATTGGCTACAAATAGGATTTATGAAATAGGCTGCTGTGCTGGAGATTTGAGGTACAGTTTGTAAATTGCCTGTTTGTATGCTATCGATGTATGCTATCGCTATGGATGAAAGCGTCTACTAAAAAAATAAAATGTTTAATTGAATTATATTGAAAGTAGAAGGATGCTTAAAATAAATAGTTTCAAACCATAACGTTGTAATTCATGCGTTTCTTTGATCACTCTGTGGAGCTTGGTGAGAGGGTCCTCCTGCTGTATAAACTCACACAAAGAGCAGTGTTTGTTCCTGTTCCTGAACCAGGCAGCTGCAAAATACATTTACATTTAGCAGACGCTCTTATCCAGAGCGACTTACAGTAATTACAGGGACATTCCCCCCGAGGCAAGTAGGGTGAAGTGCCTTGCCCAAGGACACAATGTCAGTTGGCAACCTTCAGATTACTAGCCCGACTCCCTCACCGCTCAGCCACCTGACTAATCAGCTGAAATACCCAGTCAGGTGGAGTTATCAACATATAAAAACTGAGCCACAAAGGATAATCTGGAAATGCCCTGGTAAGCAGAACGCTTGCTTCAAGTGATACATCTTTTAATAACCACACAAGTAACTTTTAGCGTGTTTTTTCAATAACTGGGTCAAAGTCTGACACTACTGCCTTATATCCTTTGCTATTTAAATTCGTAAATATGTTATATTTACAAAAAGGGGACATACATGTCGACATAAATTACAGTAGGAGAGCTGGCAAGTAACAACTTTGTTTATTACAGACACACACACGCACACAAACAGTCACATCTAAGGTAGATAATGCAGCTCAACATCAAGTCCAGACACACGACACAAAACAACCAGTCAATGAAAAGACAAAGTTTACTATGTATGTACAACGTAGAGCATAACAGCCCTTCTGGCCTGATTACAAAATGTCTGGACGACTTCTGAAATCAACACCTTTGCTTGTGTAACATTCACAAACAGCCCTCAAATTCATTTAAAATCCAAATAGTTTATATTAAAATGCGTCCACTAAACTGTGTTTAAACATTCCATGTTAGATAAGATGAAACACATTCCATTAGTATTAATGTTTGTTACTATGTACTGTAGTAAAATATTGCAAGTGTCTTGATTTATCATTCAGTTAATGATGTGGCTAGACTACTCAGAGAGTAGAGGGAGTCAGATGGCTGAGCGGTGAGGGAGTCGGGCTAGTAATCCGAAGGTCGCTGGTTCGATTCCCGGCCGTGCCAAATGACGTTGTGTCCTTGGGCAAGGCACTTCACCCTACTTGCCTCGGGGGGAATGTCCCTGTATGTACTGTAAGTCGCTCTGGATAAGAGCGTCTGCTAAATGACTAAATGTAAATGTACTCAAGGCAGCACTGAGAGGTGTTTATGAAAATACTTCACTGGTTGAAAAAAATCATAATCACAGTGAATCTAGGGGAAATTAAGTACTGTTGCTTTAGCATGATTCATGATTCACGTGAATGACATAAAGTCAGCGTCACAGGAAAGCTAAAACACTGTTGCCCTCTGGTGGTCACTCTAGAAAATTACATGTGGAAGATAAGAGGAAGATGATGTGACATGTGGTATCCTTCTTAGTCACACAATACTGTAACAAACACAGATCATAGCCAGAGAGCATTGTAATCCTCTTTTGACCCATTTCTGTATGAACAGATGTGACAGTAAATTCATTTGTAATATCTGCTATAAATCCATGATCTTGTCATAGGCTTTTTAGCTGGGCTTTTAGCCACACCATGCTAGCCAGTTAACTGTCAGTTAAGTTTAAATATCAGGGCAAACGGTTGAAACAATCAACCGACGCTTTAAACATCAACTTAAAAAAAATCATAATTCAGAAACAAATTTACACCACTTCACGACCAATTAAAAATGCATACATTGTCTTTGGAATATACAGTGTACATTTCATATGCAAAAATATATTGTGCATTTCAATAAATAATCTTTTTTCCATTCACAAAGAGGACAAAAAGATCTTGAAAGAGTTACTACATCAATATGACAAAACACCACGTCAAACATCCACAGTTAAGAGCCTTGGGTTCATACAAAAAAAACAACACTAAAATAAGGGGATAAATTAAAGCATTTTAAAAACACACCGTTCTCATAATCTTCACAAAAATCACACAGATCATCCCCCCTGGCTCGACTAGGAAACACAAACACTCAATATACTGTGAAAAAAGTAACTGTGGCACATGACACCCGATCACAACGTATACACTGTCCAAAAGAGCGTTCTTCCATGCAGTGATGAGGGGAGTCAGGTGGCTGAGCGGTGAGGGAGTCGGGCTAGTAATCTGAAGGTCGCCAGTTCGATTCCTGGTCATGCCAACTGACGTTGTGTCCTTGGGCAAGGCACTTCACCCTACTTGCCTCAGGGGGAATGTCCCTGTACTTACTGTAAGTCGCTCTGGATAAGCGCGTCTGCTAAATGACTAAATGTAAATGTGATGACCTGGGGGCTGAGCCACTCTGAGGAGCCCTCTTCAGCAGACCCGGAAGGCTGCCTTGCGGTGCTGTGGCTGGACCTCGGGGGCGCTGGGGAGAAGCTTCTGCCCCTTCCGTCTCCTCCTCCCAGGGAGCCGCTGGCGAGGAGGCCTGGGGGCCGGACGCCTGCTTGGGGGCGGCCTGCAGCTCCGCCCAAGTGTCCTGGGGGTGGAGGGGTTAAACGGGGAGCGAGGGAGGCCACGGCGAGGCCGGTTGGAGGAGGGGGGAGCGCCACCAGGAGACTGCGTCCTGGCGTTGTCGCGGTCGTTCAAGGCTCCGCCTGGTGGGGCCGGAGCAGCTTCCTGTGAGACTGTCTCCGTCCGAGCCTCCGATCGGGGGCAGAGGAAAGAGCCAAAATGGCTGCCGCACCACTCCACCACCCCCACACTGTAGGAGGAGGACACTGTCACATCCGGGGACTCCTGTAGGATACATCCAAAACTAAATGTCAGTCACTGACTTAACATCAGATAAAAAGCTCATAACCAATCACTGGAACCGGGAAAAGAGTTACTGTAGACAAATGATGACATGGTATGGGTTAAAACGTAACTGTTTCCGTGATAATGTTTGTGATGTACCCTACAGCAAGATGAGGGAGATGGAGAAATGTGATTGACCAAGTTCATTAAGTGTAAACAGTTTCCCTTCTCCAAAAGTTGACTAGAGGAGGATAGATTTTTTTTCTCGTAAATATATATTATATATTTTTTTTTACACATTTACATTTTCAACGTTTTTTTGTCGATTTGGTGTACAGATGTCAATCATACGGGTGTGTTCGATATAGGATCAGTCACGGACCTCACTACCACTCCATGCAAGTCCAATCCTCCTCCTCTTCAATAACATCATCCTCTTCACAAAACATGGCCTCCGGCTTCTGTCCCCAAAACAAAAGAAGAAGAACTTGGTAACAAGAGAAGAAGAACTTGGTAAACCAACACCTCTGTAGACCGCCGGCGTGACGCCTGGGTCACTGTGGCCGTCGGCACGGTTACGCTGCTCTACACAAGACGTCCCATTTCTAACATCTCCGTTTTCACGTGACCGAAATGAAATGAAACGTACGGATGACACGATTAAAAAGAGGACATTCCACTGCAAGAAGAAAGAAAGTACACAGAGCGTCCCATGCTGCTGTTCCACACGTTCTGTCCCCGCGTCACACTAACCAGCACGGTGCAGGTGTGGTAGGGAGGTCCAGGGAAGGGCACGTGATCCATCCCCTTGTCCATGTCCACTATGATCTCGTTCTTGTGCATGGGGAGAGCATCACCGCCCGGCTCCTGCAGAGCCAGCACGATGACGGTGGTGTTGTCGGCACGCAGCATGCGCTGTTTCCAAAACAGGAGGGCCGTGCATCCCAGACGAGTGGCGCAGGACATCCCTTTAGGACCCTGAGGAGCACACAGAACCCCGGGTCAACCAGTAGAACTACCGTACAGACACACACAGCTCGCTGGTGCTCTGGGTGAGGGGCTGGGGGGGGGGGGGGAAGGGTATCGCTCAGTGGTGGAGCAATTACCTGCCGATCTAGACCCTGCAAGTTTGAATGTCTGAGGAAGAGGCGAGCAAAATGATGACGAGAGATGGAGAGACTGGGGAGAGACGGGGGAGAGACTGGGGAGAGACTGGGGAGAGACTGGGGAGAGACTGGGGAGAGACTGGGGAGAGACGGGGGAGAGACGGGGGAGAGACGGGGGGGAGACGGGGGGGAGACGGGGGAGAGACGGGGGAGAGACTGGGGGGAGACGGGGGGGAGACGGGAGAGAGACGGGGGGAGAGACGGGGGGAGAGACGGGGGGAGAGACGGGGGAGAGACGGGGGGAGAGACGGGGAGAGACGGGGGAGAGACGGGGGAGACGGGGGGGAGACGGGGAGAGAGACGGGGGAGAGACGGGGGGGAGACGGGGGGGAGAGACGGGGGGGAGACGGGGGAGGGGCACCTACCACCATCTCATCGTGGCTCTGACACATGCGCACAGCATCCCTGGGGGGCATCATGTTCCACAGCCCGTCACTGCCCAGGATGACGTAGCGGTGGCGCTTAGGGTCGAGGGTCAACACTGCGGTATCAGGCTCCGGTGACACTACGAACTCCCCGCTGTAGAAATCGTAGCTCCACAGATCCCCTGAGGAAGAGCAGACGCCGACGTCAGCAAGCGCTGTGATTGGATGTGACGACGCGCTGTGATTGGATGTGACGACGGTTATATTTGTGTGGCACACTCAAGGCCAGATTCTACAGACGTGTGTGAAACATAAACTGACAGATTCTAGAGACAGCAGAGACAAAAACTGTAGTCAGCTGTACTTGTTAGGACAAATATGTGACATGCGTACCCAAAGCTCGGGCCACAGCCAGGAAGGGGATCTGGTCGATGACTGTGCTTCTCCTCACAGGCCCGTTGTGGGTCAGTCTGGGTCTCTTCCACACTACACGGTTCACCCCAGACTTCTTAACTACACTGAAGTAAGAGGGGAAAAGCAGGACACTTAGGACTGAGCTTCAGCTGGACCTTGGCTTCAGTTAGTTGGCTCGACAAAGGTTTCATACAGACAATTGCAGAGGAAAACCCTGCTTGACATCACACTCACACAATCATCATCATCATCGTCATTGCCTGTGACTTCCTGGTAAACAGGACAGTCTCTCTCACCTGCCACCAAGTCGCTCTATCCTCTCTCTTTCTTTGGGGAGTTCAGGTTTGTGGTCTTGTGTGACTTCCAATGCCTCCATGTGCATTTTAGGATCTTCTTTCTCTCCAATCACCACCGCTGAATCCCCTACATGGGCCACATACATTTGCCTGCCCCGGATCACGACCACGCTCGCTGTTGTGCCTGACGTACTGGGTAAACCGGTGATGGTCTTCGGCCACTCAGCTTTGAGTAAAAGTAGCAATAAACTCGTCAGAGACTAGGTAGAGATGTGAAACCTGTACGATGTAATACAAGCCAATAAGATACTTACGTAGCTTTTTCCACATCGCATGATGACAAGCAATAAACCCCTTGCGGAGGGCTGCACACACTTCTTCATGGTCTTTGGACCAAAAACTCCGTTGTCTCTTTAGAATATTCCACAGATTATTTTGCGCAAAATTTGCGGCTTCTCCACCTCCATGTCCATCAAATATAGCGAAAAACGCAACCGATTTCCGAGTGTCAACAGTGTGCTGATCATGTTCCTGATCGGATGGTGACACTCTGCCTTCGTCCACGGATTGACCGCCCTCTTCTTTATCTATGCTTTCTGTCCACATTGCGGTCACGGGACCATCGGTTTGTGCGTTGTCGGTTTCACTGTTTTGAGTCCGCTCAGTAAAATCTACTTCAGAATCTCCTTTTTCCGGTGTCGGCGAATCTGGAAGATTATCCTCCATCGTTGGAATCGGCTCGTACTCCACTTTAATCTCGAACAGATCCTCCATATATCTCCTACCTCCACGCTCTGAGAATGCACTCATTCTAAAAGTTATTGCGTCGTCCATAGTAGTGAAACTGTTGTAAAATTGATAAGATACTTCGAATGGGGTCATTAAAGAGGCAGATTGGCCATTTGAACAACAATTTTGCCGCGATGTCAGAGGTCGAATCGTTAGCGTTCCAGCTTCCTTCCTTTTTGTTTGTTTTCTACAATAACGTGCTGGCGTCGTACGTACTGACGTCAAGGTACGCGACAGAGGAAAAGGGTGGAGAGGAGCTGTCAATTTTTTTGTGTGTATTTCCCTGCCTGGCGATGGCATGACAGATGGTGAATATTGGCTTGTTAACAGTTTAACTGTTCAGCTACATGAGAAGGTACAAGGTAAGGCAATTCCAGCTTGACGAGGTGGCTAGCTAGCTACCATCGATCAAGAAGGGGGTATTTCTGCTAGCAAAGACCTGGTTGCTGGCCAGAAATCCAAGGAAAACAACATGGCTGCCTTGGAGCTCGAATGGATCCCGGAGACATTGTACAACACTGCAATATCTGCAGTAGTGGATAATTACAGTCGATCCCGAAGAGATATACGTTCCCTCCCAGAGAATATTCAGTTCGATGTTTACTACAAGGTATGTCCTCTGTGTGATCTTTCTCCGCGCGCTGATGGCTTTAGACCAATTACATATTTAGTGCTATTACCGTTAGCTTGCTAGCTACCGATGTCTTCTGACTGGCATAGTTATCTAACGTTCTGTGTTAGCTACGGGATATGATGGTATCAGTAGGTACAGCTATGTAGACCAGGTGACTGACTGTCAACATGCATAGTTGCTAAAGTTTATTGACTACTGCTTGGGAAAGTAGCTTAATGTTAACCCTTAATAATACGTGGTATGATAATCTGGCTACGTTGTGCTGAGAACAGACGGCGTCGCCGACCCTTAAACGATGTAGCTTATTAATTTATTGTTGACGTCTCTTGTTTTTATAATATATTCTTTATCTCCGTTCCATGTGTCTCAGCTCTACCAACAGGGCCGCCTTTGCCAGCTGGGAGGCGAGTTCTGCGAGCTGGAGGTTTTTGCCAAAGTTCTACGAGCGTCAGACAAAAGGTACTCGATTTATATCAAACTCAGGAATAAAAACTCGTAATATGAGGAGTAATGTGAGAGGATGTGTACTGAAATAACGAGAGTGCAGCGAATCAACTTGTACAGAACAATGTTGAGAGGTTGCCTGCGACTTTGAGAGAGGGCACTTCTGTTCATTCAAAATGGAACATTGTGTAATTTAGTAACTGTGCTTCCAGGCATCTCCTCCACCACTGTTTCCAGGCTCTCATGGATCACGGTGTGAAGGTAGCGTCAGTTCTGGCCAACTCCTTCAGCCGTCGGTGCTCCTACATCGCTGAGTCAGAAGCCCACGTGAAGGAGAAGGCCATCCAGTTCGGCTTTGTTTTAGGTGGGTCTCCTTCATGCGTTTGTGTCTGAACCTAAGAGAAGACTGACCAATCAGATCATACACAGTGTGTGAGTTCAGTGGCACCTGTCACTTGCAGGTGACTTTAACCCCCCCCCTGCCTGCTACCAGCCACTTTGTCGAGCCTTCTTAAATCTAAGTTAAGAGGGGAAATCCCGCGAGATCTGCCGTTTGATACGTGTACGAGGAACGAGACTTAAGCCACAACGTTTTGGTTGACTCTGTCGCAGGGGGCTTCCTCTCGGACGCTGGTTGGTATGGCGACGCGGAGAAGGTGTTCCTGTCCTGCCATCAGCTGTGTACGCTGCATGACGAGGTTTTACACTGGTACCGCGCTGTGGAATGTTGCGTCAGGTAACATATCAGACCCTCATTTACATCTAGTCATTTAGCAGACGCTTATATCCAAAGCGACTTCCAAGAGAGAGCACTCATCAGTAGTCCACCATTGATTCAACTCCTAGATTATCCTCACAAACTCGATTTTCAGCGCCACACGAGTTCGCTCGGTCCGGGCCGTAATCACGACTGATTTGATTGGTCCTGTGCCCCTCAGGTTGCTACATGTCAGGAATGGGAATTGCAAGTATCATCTTGGCGAAGAGACGGTGAAGTTAGCCCAGTCGTACATGGACAAGCTGGCCACACACGGTCACCATGCCAACAAGGCTGCGCTGTACGGAGAGCTGTGCGCTCTTCTCTTCGCTAAGAGCCACTACGATGAGGTACGTGTGTCAGTCGTCATAGAAACACCAGAAAAAAACAAACAAACATATTTTTTGTATTTTCTTCTTGGAATTACGATGAATTTGAGCAGGCTTGCACTAAACAACTCATGTTTTCATGTATGCTTTGCCTTGTCTTTGCAGGCGTACCGCTGGTGTATAGAAGCTATGAAGGAGATCACAGCAGGTTTACCTGTGAAGGTTGTGGTGGATGTCCTCAGACAAGCTTCTAAGGTATGCTTGTTCCCTCTTGTTTCATGTGGGCCTTGTGTGTCTGGCACACCCAGGGGAATGTTCTGATCACTGGCCATTTAGGACATCACTTTTGTAAAGTAAGATGCGTTGCACATGGTGAAACCACAAGTTTGTGATTTTCAGAGAAAACTATGTCCTGAAAAACCTCTTGAACATGATGAACTCTGTCTGAATTCTTAGCATTTTCTTGGCAGGCCTGCGTTGTCAAGAGGGAGTTCAGGAAAGCCGAACAGCTGATCAAACATGCCGTCTTTCTGGCACGGTGAGTTGTCATCAATTATATTTTCTCAGTTGTCGGATGTATTTCCTCTTGTGATTGATTTCATATCTTACGTTGTCTTAAACTGTTTCCATTTCCTGCTACAGGGAACATTTTGGACTCAAGCACCCAAAGTATTCAGACACACTTCTTGATTATGGATTTTATTTGCTGAATGTTGATAACATCTGCCAGTCCGTTGCAATATACCAGGTGAGTTTGCGTGTGATTCCCTTTAGGCTATACACACCTTAAGGGCACATGCCTATAATCTGATGTTAAAAACGGTGTTTCTGTGGTTTCAGACCGCTTTAGATATCAGACAGTCTGTGTTCGGAGGGAAGAACATCCATGTAGCGACGGCACACGAGGACCTGGCCTACTCCTCCTATGTGCATCTGTACAGCTCCGGGAAATTTGACAATGCGCTGTGAGTACTCATTATTCTGGCCAGATATCTTGTTCTTGTCTATATTTTATATATTTTGTAACTTTATTTTAGATTATATTGTATTTTTATAGTGTATAGCTCTGCCAGTAGTTTATTTTATATTGTTGTACATTTTCTTTTTGTTCATTATGTTTAAAATGTTCACTGTTTGCACCTGCCCACCAAAGTAAATTCCTTGTTTGTGACCACTTACTTGGCGATTAAACTCAATTCTAATTCTGATTGTGTAATGTGCTTTGACCGTTTCCCAGTATGATTTGATGTTCCAGGAAATATTTGTGCTTTCACCCCTGACATACTTTGTGTCTGTGTGCAATCTCTTCTCCCTCCTGGCATCCCCCTCCAGATTCCACGCAGAGCGAGCGATAGACATCATCACCCACATTCTCCCAGAGGATCATCTGTTACTGGCCTCCTCTAAAAGGGTCAAAGGTACTGAACCACAAAAACTGTTTCCTCCAAACATACAGTTTGCTGTTGACATCAGAGCACCTGGGTGTATACTCACGGTTCTTAAAGGAAGTGTGTGTGAGAGTGTGTGAGAGTGTGTGAGAGTGTGTGTCAGAGTGTGTCAGAGTGTGTCAGAGTGTGTCAGAGTGTGTGAGAGGGTGAGGTGGAGAAGGGGAGGTGGGGTGGGGACATGACATCAAACGTCATGTTCTTGTTACTCTGCTGCTTGACGGTTGAGTGTCCCGTTCTAACGCCTGTGCTCCCTCAGCTCTGATCCTGGAGGAGATCGCCATCGACTGCCACAACAAGGAGACGGAGGAGCGACTGCTGCAGGAGGCTCACGACCTCCACCTCTCCTCCCTCCAGCTGGCCAAGAAGGCCTTCGGGGAGTTCAACGTCCAGACGGCCAAACACTACGGCAACCTGGGCCGGCTCTACCAGTCCATGCGGAAGTTTAAGGTCAGATCATCGTGTTTTGGGTCCCCACACACGAGATGAGCGTGCGTCTGAGAGGAGAGCGGTACAGAGTGTGTCCACCCTGTGACACACTTTAGTCACTCTGCAATCTGTGTTGTTGTTCATTCATGTGTCCTACTAGCACAGGAAGGGGAGATACTGTACGCATGTGTAGCTCGGTGGTTAGAGTTTGACCGCAGATCAGAAGGCCTCAGGTTCAAATCCCCCTCCTTTACGTTGCTTTGGATACAAGCATCTACTTAGTGAAAATAAAGAGTATATTAGACTTTAGTTAGTCTACGTTAAAAGAAAGACAATTAGACATAAGCCAGTCGACATTCGAAAGAAAAAGTCAACCTGAGGTTTTTGCACCAGGAGCGCTGGGAGCTTTGTCAACGTCAGGCGGCTGAGCGGTTAGGGAATCGGGCTATTAATCAGAAAGTTGACGGTTTGATCCCCGGCTGTGCCAAATGACGTTGTGTCCTTGGGCAAGGCACTTCACCCTACTTGCCTCGGGGAGAATGTCCCTGTACTTAACTGTAAGTCTCTCTGGATAAGAGCGTCTGCTAAATGACTAAATGTAAATGTTGTGGTTGTGTTCCAGGAGGCAGAGGAGATGCACATCAAGGCGATCCAGATCAAGGAGCAGCTACTGGGTCAGGAGGACTACGAGGTGGCCCTGTCCGTGGGTCACCTGGCCTCCCTCTACAACTACGACATGAACCAGTACGAGGACGCAGAGAGGCTGTACCTGCGCTCCATCGCGATTGGTCAGTCTCTAGACCGGACGCCGCTGGGCCTATCCAGACACATCGTTTTTGTCTTCTCAATAATTCTATTTCTTTTCTTATTCTGTCTCACGTCTGTTTTTTCTTCTTTGCTTTTCGTCACGTAGGTAAGAAGCTCTTCGGCGAAGGCTACAGCGGACTGGAATACGACTACCGAGGGCTAATTAAACTGTACAACTCTGTTGGAAACTATGAGAAAGTCTTTGAGTATCACAATATTTTATCTAACTGGAATCGCCTCAGGGACCGACAGTTTGCGGTTGCGGACGCCCTGGAAGACGTCAACACCAGCCCCCAGGACACTGAGGAGGTGGTTCAGGCCTTCCTGCTGTCACAGAGCCACAGGGCTGGACCTCCTGCATAGGAAAAACACACTCATGCACACCCATGCACATCTAATACACACAGGTTTAAAAAAACAAACAAAAAAAAAACATTAGTATTCACAGTACATGTATTAAATCTACATCCATATCAGAGTTTTACAACGGGAAACCCCCGGTATTGGAGAGAAGCGGTAGCGTTCATGGAATGCTTTTGGATCCAAACTCTCAGTTCTGTCGCTGGACTGAGTTCCCCTGGGACCCAAACGGAGGATGTCGTTACGGAAGGATGAAACCTATGCCATGCACGTGGAGTCACTTCAAATCTTCATCGTCACCCTGTAAAAGTGGACATGAGAAGGGGAAAACGAACCTATGTACATATGACGATACAAATGAGTCCTTTTAGAATATCAAATTTGTTTTATGGTTGCCTAATAGGATGCCCCCTCGCAACTGATTATGCTATGGTTTGCCACAGATTCAGATGGTCTAAGCTTTTACTGCGTGCACCTGCAGATGTTACTCATGTATACTTTTTAACGGAGGTCACATATTTGATGTTCAATGTTACGAAGGAGTTTCAAAAAGGAGCTTCAGTTCATCAACACATTTTATTTTTTTATTTTTTCCTCCTTCAGAGCGACTGCTTCAGCCCCAGTCCAAAGTCTTTAATGTTTATAACTTTTAGTTGTTTTTATTTAGAAAATACAACACAGCCGTTCAATTGGAACATTATCCTGCTCAAATTATGTTTTTACAAGACTCGCTGATTCGAGGGATTTTAAGATCCTTTTATTACACCCTAAAACGACAAGGTACAATGGGAAATGCCAAGTGTTCTTAAGGAATATCACATGCCTAAACCAAAAACAAGACAGCTGAACATGGCATCTACATTGTTTCCTTTTCAGTATGTACACTTCTGGCCTGCAAACACAATTGTCTCTACTTTATTTTTGGCCTTGTGTTCGCCTCTAATACAACGTTGTCTAGCTGTGAAAATAGAAGTGGTAGTGAATGGGTATGTTAACTTGTCCAGTCACAACTAACGTGACCCCTGTTTTAACTGACTACTGTAGGTGCATTTGATTTCTTGCCTTGCTTTTGAACAAACGCATGTCGGTCACATGGGGTTGTTGATGTTACATGTGCTGTAATGTTTCAACATTAAGTCCAAGCCTTAGTCTTAAAGGACGCTCAGCACACTTTGCTCTTGAGTCTTGATCTGGGCTGCGTTTCCCGAAAGCGTCGTAAGCCTAAATTGATCGTAGAATCCACTGTAGGACGAATCTTAGTTTTACGGGCCGTTCCCAAAGACATCGTAGCTAAAGTGTCTCTTGAAAATTCGTAAATTGAAAGTGCATAGATTAGCCTACTCCTTACGAGAATGTTTGGGAAACGCACGTAAGAAATATTGACGGTTTCGTTTTTTGCTCGATCGTTGCTACGATCCATCGTTATCGGGAAACGCAGCCCTGGTTGTCACGGACAACGTTTGCTCCTCCACACCTCCACCAAGAGAGTGAAGCCTAGCCACGCTGTCTCCCTCACTAGGACGCCTGTTCTATCTGTTGAACAACCAGCAGCCCGTTTTTACAACTAGCCGAACAGGGATCGTTTTTAGGAGTTAGAGGAATTAATATTGTGTCAAGGGGTGGGTTAAGTTTTGAGGCAGTTGAAAATGTTTGGTGATTGGTGAGAAACTAATTATTAAAAAAAAAAGACGACTTCGTAAAAGCTAAAGTGAAGCGCATAGATTTCTGTACATTGTGATGATGTGATTTCCCCCCCCTCTTCCCGTTTCAACACTTTTATCCACATGCGCTTTGTGTACATACACCTGGCAATAGTCTAAGAGGATCTAGGAAATTAGATGTGCATAAAGTTAATCCACCTCTTTTTTTTTTTTTTAACAGGCCGCTTGTGGCCGACGTGTTACTTGTTTTGTTTACATTTCTAATCTAATTGTTCCTGGTGAATGTGGCGGTAAGGGCTCCCCTCGGACACGTATTGTGTTTGATGGGTGCCAAATATGATGGAGATATATCATCCCGGGTCCTGCTCATCAAAATGTATCACTATCACCCGTGATTCAGTGCAGGTGTCTCTGTAATGTCTATATATATAGGCTATATATATAGGTTTTAATCAAAGGTTAGCACTAATAGAAAGTCGCTCCTGCAAGTCAAATTTATGTACAGAACAATCCTATTCACAGTATCATCAGTTAAGCCATTGGTCACTCTTAAATCCAGTTAGATTTTACGCAAGGGGATTTAAAACCCGGAGTAAGCCTTTTGTTGGACTGAAGTACACTTCTAGTGAAGACTGTTCCGTCCAAGCTGATGTGTATGGATGGATAAGGCAATGATGAGGAAAAGCATAATTCTTTTATTGGATCCTTGGCAACAACATTTTAAACCAAAAACTTTTGCAACAATTGGACTGTGTCTGTAAATTGTCCCCCGTGTCTCCTGGTTACATCTGAAAACATAGGCTTTACAATGATAGAAGGATGCAATATTTTAAGCTATGTTTTTAGATGTAGCTAATATTTTAGGAGGGAACCATTAAAGAATGTGGCGTTCATTGAAGTGATAACTTAATAATGGACTTAATACTGCAATATTATTGCTCCCAGCATATAACATGCAGCTGTTGAAATGTGAACATGATTGTATTGGATTGCGCTTTATTAATACTATGTACACGGATTAGGAGAACGACAGGATCCATGATATGAACTATCTCTGTCGCTGTACAGTTTTTTTTCTATATTTCCCACTAAGACTATACATATGGATCGTGTGTTCTGAAATTCTTAAAATATTTGGTCAGCTCTAGAGTATGAGAAAAAAAGACAAAGTGCATTGTTTGACATTGACTATACGACCCGCAATTGTAATATTTGCCACCTCCCTGTTCCAGCACCTCCGTTACATTAAACTGGTTTATACATCATGTAGTACATTTGCCAAGTTTTGTTTATTACGTTATCTGTAACTGCGTAAAGGTAATTTTGTACAAGTGGATGAAAATTATGTAAATATATAAAGTGTCATTATTTGAATGTGCGAACTGGTAGGTCGAGAGGCCTAATTTTGACAGCTCTACTGTCACATGACAAGTCGGTAGAGGAGGCGTCAGTGTTGAGCATCCAGCTAGTGCTAGCAGGGTCAGTTTGACAGCTAGTTTGCTCGCAAAAGAAACAAAGCAGACCGCGCCAGCTGATGATGACATTCGTTCGTGTTGCAGCTATCATGAAATGAAGACAGCATGGGAGCCAAAGAGTCGAGGATAGGGTTCCTCTCCTATGACGAGGCCATTAAAAGAGGTAAACAAAGCGAAAGTATGAGACCTTGCCTAGTTAGCTCGTACTCTCTGCTAAACCAGCTAGACGGCTAACCAGCTAGTGACAGCTAGCTAGCCGTAAGCTAAGTTAACAATAACTGGCGTTGAGTGTTTAGTGTGCAGCGGTGTAACGTTACCAGTACAATAACAGAGTTGCATTACGTTAACAGCAAACTAAAGTTGCCATTAACTAGCTAGCTGGCAACCTATGATGACAGGGATCTGTCATCATAGGTTGATATCTAGTATCTAGTCTGGTTGCGAGGAACCAACACATTGCACTGTTGCCCTCTGTGTCACTGTCAACTAGCAAGTGCTAGCTCGCTTAACGTCATTACGAGCTAGCCACCTCACATAACCTTATACCATGGCATTACTGGGTCTGTGAATGCTTAGCTATGTTATGATCACTTAATTGACGCCAGTTTCCCATCTATGTAGCTCACCTCGCCAGATAACTAGGTTGGGTTGGAGCAAGCATTAGCTTTACATATGAACTCCTAAGGACGACAAAAATATAGCTAGCAAGTTAACCAGTTAGCTAGCTAGCTAGCTACCTGGAACCTGGACGTAGCGACGGCATATTGAAAGTGTTGCTGATCAGCATTGTAGTTGGCGGGTTTATATATGTATATATGATAACAACGTATTTCGGCCCATATTATTGTTACAGGGAGCTTATTTTGCTTGATAACTCTGGTCCTGTGTTAGAATCAAGGAAGCTATTATGGTAATAAACAGTGTCAGTGATGTTGACGCCCGCTAGTCCAGCTCTGTTTTTTTACGTTTGTTAAACTTGCGGTTGCCACTTCGTTTGGGCGGTGTGGTGTTAAAGTATGTGTACGTCTTTGAGTGTCTGTTTCTAAACCCTGTTTCATCTGCCCCCCCCAGTCACAGATGTAGAACTCCAGCGTCTGAAAGATGCCTTTCGCAGGACTAGTGGACTGTCCTATTACATGAGCCAGCAGTGCTTCCTAAGGGAGGTGCTTGGAGATGTCGTACCGCCCAGGGTTGCTGAGGTGAGCGTTTTGTGAACACTTTGGGATAATGTGAGGTCTGAGGTCTGGTGAGAGAATTGTGTTGCAGTTAGACACAACGCCCCGGTTATTTGATATTCTGAATGCACAGTCACAATGCAGAGGGTGCTTAATTTGATAGTTAAGAGTCGTTCTGTTATGCAAGTCACAACTTGTGCCAATTGAGTTTCCCTTTCTTTGACATGTAATTTCAACTCCTACGATGGATCTTTGGTTAAGATGTTTGTCGAAAGTAGAAGCAAGCATATGTGCAGTACACCCAAGTATTTTGAAAGATGCCAATGTGCAAAAATAAGCATGGACATCCTCCACCTTTTGCATCTTGTCTAGGTCATTTACAGCTCATTCGGCGGTAATTCAAAAGGACTACACTTCAACAATCTCATTGTTGGACTGGTCCTCCTGACCAGAGGAAGAGATGAGGAGAAAGCTAAATGTGAGTCTACGAAACAACTGCTCGTGTTTATGTCATTCGTTTGCTGTACAACATTCTGCATCTGACACACACTGGTTCCCCCCCCCCCCCCCCATCTCCCCTCCCCCAGACATTTTCAGCCTCTTCGCCAGTGATTCGGGCAGCCATGCAACCCGAGAGGACATGGAGAGCATGCTGCAAGCGGTGGATGGAGAGATCCCTCTCTCTCTCAGGAAGTGTTTTGCCGAGGTTAGTTGACATGGACCAATCAGCGGCCCTCTCCGTCACCAGCTTCCTGTTACGGTTCTTTTATTTCTCTCCCAACTATCATATCCGTTATCCACCATGTCTCATGTGCTATCTCGCTGCGAGCTAGCGATTACCCCATTTTGTTTGACCAGGTGTCCTGCCTGTGTTCTGTTTGTCTGATTTTATTTAGTTTCATTTTCAGACGTTGAGTAAGTTTGGGATCTCCTCAGAGTTAAGGTCATGTCTCTGTTTGTTTGGGTCTCTCCCAGGGTGAGAAGGTGAACTATGAGAAGTTTAAGAGTTGGCTCCTCCAGAACAAGGAAGCCTTCACGTTCTCCCGCTGGCTCCTGTCCAGCGGGGTGTGTGTCACTCTGACAGATGACAGCGACACGCCCACCTTCTACCAGACCCTCGCTGGAGTCACACACTGTGAGTGACGAGCACGGACACCGTCCGGATTAGGGGGCGTTCAGCGGTTGGCTGGTGACTCAAAGAATTGGGGATGACAGGAAGAAAAACGTATACGTAGCGTAACATGCTCGAGTTAGTTCTCATGGGAGTCAGGTAGCTGAGCGGTTAGGGAATCGGGCTGGTAATCTGAAGGTTGCCAGTTCGATTCCCGCCAGTGCTAAATGACGTTGTGTCCTTGGGCAAGGCACTTCACCCTACTTGCCTCAGGCGGGAATGTCCCTGTACTTACTGTAAGTCGCTCTGGTTCAGGTCTCGCAGATTAAAGTGCTTGATGCGGCGATCTGGGTGTAACGCAGATTGCTTACTGCACATTGCACAAGATGTGACCGACAAGAAACGGGTGTGTCGTTATGAAGTCAATAAAAGCATTGAGTTTAGGCTGAAGCTTTGTTCCTGGAAGGTTGTCGGTAATGTTCTTGGTACGCTTCCTGTTTGGTTTTTCCTCAGTGGAGGAGTCTGACATCATTGACCTGGAGAAACGGTATTGGCTGTTGAAGGCCCAGTCTCGGACCGGCAGATTTGACCTGGAAACCTTCGTTCCTCTGGTTTCTCCTCCTATTCATTCCTCCCTGAGTGAAGGTAAGAGAAGAGATGACACGTTTAGTCACCCTGTTCACCTGTTTGGGGGTCAGATGGCTGAGCGGTTAGGGAGTCGGGTTATTAAGCAGAAGGTTGCCGGTTCGATTCCCCGGCCGTGCCTATTGACGTTGTGTCCTTGGGCAAGGCACTCCACCCTACATTGCCTCGGGGAGAATGTCCCTGTACTTACTGTAAGTCGCTCTGGATAAGAGCATCTGCTAAATGACTAAATGTCTAAATGACTAAAATGACCTAGCCGGCTGTGTTGAGTTTTAAGACCAATACAGCTTTTTGCTTGTTTAGGTATCGCATTCTTGTGTTAGACTCTGAAATGCTGTTCTCTCAGGGTTGTTTCACGCCTTCGATGAGAACAGGGACAATCACATCGACTTCAAGGAGATCTCGTGTGGCCTCTCTGCTTGCTGCCGGGGCCCGCTGGCTGAAAGGCAGAAATGTAAGCCGGAGTCTGTTCCCTCTGTTGTGATCAGACCTTCCTGTTATTAAAGAATATAAAGTGACTCTGATTGGCCCTTGTGTCCCCCTTCCTCAAGTCTGCTTCAAAGTGTTTGACGTCGACCACGACGGCGTTCTCTCTCGTCAAGAAGTCCGTGACATGATTGGGGCGTTGCTCGAGGTTTGGCGGGACAACCGCCTGGACCCTCTCCCTGTAAGGAGCGCTCCTCGGAAACCTAACAATCCCCCAGAATGCCACTCAGTTTGCACACGCTAACATGCATCTCATGTGGATGCAAGACGTAACAAACGAATGTAAATATACATTTACGACTCATGTCTGTTTTGGCAGGAAGCGCAGAGTAATGTCTCTGACATTGTGGAGGACATTCTGACAGAGCACGACACCACTAAGGTAGGACTCGAGTGTGCGCACGGTCTAGCAACTGTACACAACCCAGGACTCCGATTCACACGGGAATATAATCTCCTATTTTGTCTTGCGTTCCTCAGCAAGGCCATTTGACCCTCGAGGAATACCAGATATGGAGTGTGAAAAGTGCCCTTGCCAATGAGTTCCTCAACCTGCTGTTTCAGGTGATCACCAGGTGTCGGAATACCTGCTGTGTCATGCTGTTACGGTTCTGCTGGAATACAATCTCATCTGTTTAATCTGTGTTAATCTTCACCCCTCAGGTGTGCCATATTGTTCTTGGACTGCGACCCGCCACTCCAGAGGAGGAAGGCCAGATTATCAGGTGTGTGTCATCATACACAGTGTACACACACACACACACACGAGATGATGTTCTCCTGACTTGTTCCTGAGTGTGTGGCTGGGTCTCTGTCCTACAGGGGCTGGCTGGAGAGAGAGAGCAGACACGGCCTGCAGCCTGGAGACTACTGGTTCCTCATCGCCGTGTCCTGGTGGCGACAGTGGAGAGACTACGTCAAATATGTACGCAGCTCCCTGTTTCTGCTTCGTAGCTGCTCGCTTCTGCCAGCATGAGTGGTAGATAGTCTGCTTTCCACCTCCTAACCCTGTCACTTTAGCTGTCACTTTAGCTCAGAGTTATGTTGTTGTTGTCTTAGAGGTCATGACCATAGCAACCCCTTCCATGTTCGGGTTAGGGCTTAGATGTCCTCCTGTTGTGGAGGTCATGACCTTAGCGAACCCTTTTCCAATGTTGGCGCGTGAGCTTACCTCGCAGCTGTCTTCCTGTGCTGGAGGTCATGACCTCAGTGCTGTGACGTGTGTGTCGTCAGGACGACAGGCGGATCGTGGTGGAGCAGCCGTCGACGTTCGGCGGGGGGCGGAGCTTGGGGGGAGGTGCGGAGGCGGGGCCAGGCCGGGAGGGAACCCCCGGCTCACACACATCGTCCGACGACAAGTTCTCCGACAACGTCTCCAGCGCCTCCGAAGCCTCCGAGACCGCCAGCCCCAGTGAGTCTCACCGGGGGGGCAGCTCAGTGGTTAGAGCATTTGATTGTACGTCGAGGTCACAGGTTATAAATGCCACTGTCGTCCTCCGCGAGGGCCGCCGGGTGACTGAAGTCCGTTCCCTCCTCAGATCTTCTCCCGCTCAGCTCCACGGACATCTGCTTCCCCCGACAGCAGGACACCCCGGACTCAGACAGCCAGTGTGTCCTGGGGGCCGATGGGGCCACTGGCGGTGTCGAGGCCGGGGGCCATAGACAACCAGCCTCTGGTCACTACAGAGCCTCTGAAGGTAGAGAGGCCAGAAGATAGAAAATGGAACATGGATTGTGTACTCTGTGTGTGTGTGTGTGTGTGTGTGTGTGTGTGTGCATGTATACTGCCTTTTCTGTATGGGAGAGGAGTTGGATATAGACTGCAGAACTGTATCGGATTGTAATATAACGAAAGCAGCTGCCTGGTCCTCGTATTGCACTGCTGTCGTGTTGCAGTGTAGCCTAATGTTGTGATGTCACTTCCTCCCCCAGGCTCCCACCCTCACCATGGAGGGGGCCCTGCTCCGACGCTTCCCCTCCCTCACCCTGGGGAGGGACTTCGAGCTGGTCCCAGAGCCGGTGTGGCGGGCGCTGTACCACTGGTACGGGGCCAACCTCAGCCTGCCCAGACCGGTACGTACACACAGGGGCCGTTTGTTACGTAAGAACGACACACTCCCGATCCTTCTTCTTCTGCTGCTGTGCTTCATATAAGACACTGTTTGTTTGTGGCTTTGGGTAAAAGAGTCTTCTAAGTGAATCAAGCGTGTCCTCCTGTGAAGGATACCTCGTACATCGTACATCATCCAAAGCAGCGTACAGATACTGCATGTGGTAGACCCAGCAGCAGAGCAGGTGGAGGATCAGGCAGGTGTGGTTCTAACAGAACCTCAGCGGTACTGATCGTCTGAACGCCCTGATGGTGGTCCCCAGGTGATCAGGAACTCCAGGACGGAGGGAGCCGAGATGGAGCTGTTCCCCAGACACCTGCTGTTCCTGAGGCAACAGCTGCCCGCACGCACCCCTCAGTCCACCGCCTGGGTCAACATGGGTAGGAGCCCCACGCCCCCCTCACCTCCACACAGCCCTGGGTGCTAGTACAGCCAAGACACCCCCCTCTCCTCCACACATCCCTGGGTGCTAGTACAGCCAAGACACCCCCCTCACCTCCACACAGCCCTGGGTGCTAGTACAGCCAAGACACCCCCCTCACCTCCACACAGCCCTGGGTGCTAGTACAGCCAAGACACCCCCCTCACCTCCACACAGCCCTGGGTGCTAGTACAGCCAAGACACCCCCCTCACCTCCACACAGCCCCGGGTGCTAGTACAGCCAAGACACCCCCCCTGCACATAGATAGATGTTCCTTCTTGTTCCTGTTCCCCCTCCAGGTAACGTGCCCCCCCCCAGCACCCCCCTGAAGCGCGTGCTGGTGTACACAGGCTGCTTCAGCAGGGTGGGGACCATCAAGGACATCCATGAGTACCTGGCTCAGAGACTCCGCATCAAGGAGGAGGACATGAGACTGTGGATCTACAACAGTGAGGTGAAACATCCTCTAACTCTCTGTCTGTCTGTCTGTCTGTCTCTCTCTCTCTCCCCCCCTCTTTCCTCTCTCTCTCCATCTCCCATACAGTACAAGTGAGTTGACCCCCCCCCCCACAAATCTTGACACCATATACAAACTGTCGACTGAATCCTTCCAAGATATGGCTCTGTTTGTTCCTCAGAACTATCTGACCCTGCTGGACGATGAGGACCACACCCTGGAGGGGCTGAAGATCCCAGATGAGCAGTACATGGTCATTGAAGGTACTCAGATGGTCCAAACCTCAAAGTCATGTCACAGCTACAGAATGGCCAGTCTTGTGTGTCGTCACGCGGGGTGACTGACTGTGTGGGTCTCGTCCTCAGTGCGGAACAAGGACATGAGCTGGCCCGAGGAGATGTCCTTCATCGCTAACAGCAACAGGATGAGCCGTCACAACGGTGAGACTGGCACCGCTGCCGACACGGTGCCCTTTCAGCCACACACACACACACACACACACACACACACACACACACACACACACACACACACACACACACACACACACTGCTGAGATTACAGCCACATTTTCAAAGCCACAAATGAATAGTTTCAAGTCTATTTGCCATTTGTAACCAGTACAAGTAGACCCTGTGTACAAAACCAGAAATGAATAGCTTCAAGGTCATTTGGTACAAGTAGCCCCTGTGGGGTTGTTGTGGGTGATTATGGGGGTCGGGCAGCACCTTGAGCAGTTTTTCCGCTGGGTCCTACAGTCCCCACGGAGAAGGGAGCCACGGGCCTCAGTAACCTTGGAAACAGCTGCTTCATGAACTCCAGCATCCAGTGTGTGAGCAACACCAAGCCTCTCACAGACTACTTCACCTCAGGGACACACCTCTACGAGCTCAACAGGTGTGTGTGTGTGGGGGGGTGTCTGTCTGTCTGTGTGGGGGGGGGTGTCTGTCTGTCTGTCTGTCTGTCTGTCTGTCTGTCTGTGGGGGTGTAGGTGTGTGTGTGTCTGTCTGTCTGTGGGTGTGTGTGTGTCTTTGTGTGTGTATGCCAGTCTGTGTCTGTGCACTGCTCTGCATCCACTTGTGTAAACTCACCATGGTATTGGTTGCATGGTCACCGCGGCAGGACCAATCCTATCGGGATGAGGGGTCACATGGCCAAGTGCTACGGTGACCTGGTGCAGGAGCTGTGGAGCGGAACCCAGAAGAACCTGGCGCCCCTGAAACTCAGAGTACGTACAGCCCACCAATCAGCAGTCTTCCTTCCTGCCTCTGAATCACCCCCACCAATCAGCAGTCAGTCTTCCTTCCTGCCTCTGAATCACCCCCACCAATCAGCTGTCACGACTAGCATACTAACGAAACCATAACATGATGATAACAAGATCTGTGACGTATCTGTGCCCGGTCTTCCCTGCGTGCTCAGTGGACGATAGCGAAGTACGCTCCTCGCTTCAACGGCTTCCAGCAGCAGGACTCCCAGGAGCTGCTGGCCTTCCTGCTGGACGGGCTCCACGAGGACCTGAACCGCGTCCACGACAAGCCCTACGTGGAGCTGAAGGACAGCGACGGACGACCTGACTGGAAGGTGGCCTCTGAGGTCAGAGTTCAACCTGCCCCACCCCTCACCCCCCTCATCCCTCCCACCCCTCACCCCACTCATACATGTGCACGTGTGTGTGTGTGTGTGTGTGCGTGTGTGTGTCTCCCCAGGCCTGGGAGAACCACCTGCGGAGGAACCGTTCCATCGTGGTGGACCTGTTCCACGGGCAGCTCCGCTCCCAGGTCAAGTGCAAGACCTGCGGCCACGTCAGCGCTCGCTTCGACCCCTTCAACTTCCTGTCCCTGCCCCTGCCCATGGACAACTCCATGCACATGGAGATCATAGGTGAGGAGGGAGGGGGGGAGGGAGGGAGGGAGGGAGGGAAGGAAGGAGGGAGGGAGGGGGGGAGGGAAGGAGGGGGGAGGGGGGGAGGGAGGGAAGGAGGGGGGAGGGAGGGGGAGGGGGGGAGGGAAGGAGGGGGGAGGGAGGGGGGGGGGGGGAGGGGGGGGGAGGGAGGGAGGGAGAGAGAGAGGGAAGGAGAGAGGGAGGGAAGGAGAGAGGGAAGGAGAGAGGGAGGGAAGGAGAGAGGGAGGGAGGTTAGGGTATCATGTGTACAGTATCATGTGTTCTGGTTGTTGCCGTGAGCTGAATAAAGTGATACAAGTGATTGTCTCCCGTGTGAAGTCATCAAGCTGGACGGCTCGGCGCCGGTGCGCTACGGCCTGCGTCTCAACGCCGACGACAAGTACACGGGTCTGAAGAGGCTTCTGAGCGAGCTGTGTGGCCTGAGGCCAGAGCAGATCCTGCTGTCTGAGGTCCACGCCTCCAACATCAAGGTAACCCGTGACCTCCCTGTCATTCAGACGCTCTGACACTGAGCTATCCCCATCCCTGCTGACAGGAAGCTGACGTCAGGGTTGTCACGGTGCTGTAGTGTGTGTGTGATGACAGGAAAACCCTGGTTTGAAAGCTTGGTCTGCAGTCGCCACCACAGAGACACCACATGTTATCCATGTTGCGACACACAGCATATCCCCATCGCTAGGCCGTGCTCCGTGCTTCAGCCCCGAACACTACATCCTCCTACACCCAGCAGTTTGAAAACAGCTTTTGTCTGTCTTGTCTTCCAGAACTTTCCGTCAGATAACCAGAAGGTGCGCCGGGCGGTGAGCGGTTTCCTCTGCGCGTTCGAGATCCCTGTTCCGGGCTCGCCCACGCCCATCCCCC
The DNA here is from genome assembly GCA_023658055.1 of Thaleichthys pacificus. NCBI lineage: Eukaryota > Metazoa > Chordata > Actinopteri > Osmeriformes > Osmeridae > Thaleichthys > Thaleichthys pacificus. Next base: position 12,271,291 of record CM042858.1, read on the forward strand.
CCCCCACCACCGACCCAGAGCTGGACGGTAGGCCAGACTCCTCACTGTCACGCCCCGGAGCTTTCCAGAACATTTACATTTAGTCATTTAGCAGACACTCTTATCCAGAGCGACTTACAGTAAGTACAGGGACATTCCCCCGAGGCAAGTAGGGTGAAGTGCCTTGCCCAAGGACACAACGTAATTTTGCACGGCCGGGAATCGAACTGGCAACCTTCTGATTAATAGCCCAATTTCCTAACCACTCAGCCATGCCTCTGTGTCCCCAGTAGAGCGAGCGGCTCCGGGCCTGGTGAACGGCGGCGTGGCCCTGGCGGAGGGCAACTCTCCCGGGGCGGGGCTGGTGACTGAGGGCATGCCCAGCACTGTGGTGCCCTGTGGGACGGAGGCCAGCCTCACACCCAGCCTCTCCAACGGACAGGCGCCGGCCTCCCCCAACAGCCCCTTCATCGGGTACATCATCGCCATCCACAGGAAGATGGTGGGTACTGCAGGAGGTGACGACGACACTGTAGGAATGATACCGTCAGGGGTGCAGGTCTCATAACACGTTTAGATTTCATTATGAGTTATGAAAACGGCTGTATTTGATAGTTTGATGTTTCCTGCTGTCTCCGGGACACGTACTGGTTGCTGACACGGCTGTGTGTGTGTGTCTGTGTGTGTGTGTGTCTGTGTGTGTGTGTCTGTGTGTGTCTGTGTGTGTGTGTGTGTCTGTGTGTCTGTGTGTGTGTGTGTCTGTGTGTGTGTGTTCTTCTTCCCAGATGCGGGCCGAGCTGTACTTCCTGTCGTCCCAGAAGAACCGCCCCAGTCTGTTCGGGATGCCCCTCATCGTGCCGTGCACGGTGCGCACGCGCGCCCGCGACCTGTACGACGCCGTGTGGACGCAGGTGTCCCGGCTGGCCAGCCCCCTGCCCCCCCAGGAGGCCAGCAACCACGCCCTGGACTGGTCAGTGTCAGCCTGCCTCGCCTCTGCATACTGCTGCCTCACCGCGTGCCTCTGCATACTGCTGCCTCACCACATACCTCTGCCTCTGCATACTGCTGCCTCACCACGTGCCTCTGCATCCTGCTGCCTCACTGCGTACCTGACACCACAGGTAGACCATGAGTAACGTGTGGATGTGTGTGTGTGTGTGTGTGTGTTTCTCCTGTGGGCCCTGACACAGTGATGACAGCATGGGTTACCAGTACCCCTTCACCCTGCGGGTGGTGCAGAAGGATGGGAACGCGTGTGCCTGCTGCCCCTGGTACAGGTACGGAGCACAGGACACACAGACATCCTGTAGGAGCTGGTTTGACCTCCGTGCGGCTGGCTGATCAGTCCACGGGTTACCTCCTCTCCTCCAGGTTCTGCAGAGGCTGTCCAGTGGAGTGTAACGACGACAAGGCGGCAGTTGGAAGCTCCTTCCTGGCGGTGGACTGGGACCCCACAGCCCTCCACCTGCGCTACCAGACGTCCCAGGAGAGGGTGAGTCTGCTGCCCGCTGGCCTCCCTGCTCTCCTCCCCGCTCTCCTCCCCGCTCTCCTCCCCGCTCCCCTCCCCGCTCCCCTCCCCGCTCTCCTCCCCGCTCTCCTCCCCGCTCTCCTCCCCGCTCTCCTCCCCGCTCTCCTCCCCGCTCTCCTCCCCGCTCTCCTCCCCGCTCTCCTCTGACCCTGGCCTCCACGAGTCATGCTACAGCGGTTATACCACGTCTTCTGTTCATGGAAAGGGTTTTAACTGTGTGTATCTTTCTGTGTGTGTGTGTGTGTGTGTGTGTGTGTGCAGATCGTGGAGGAGCACAGCAGCGTGGAGCAGAGTCGGAGGGCCCAGGCCGAGCCCATCAGCCTGGACAGCTGCCTGCAGGCCTTCACCAGCGAGGAGGAGCTGGGCGAGGACGAGCTGTACTACTGCTCCAAGTGTAGCACCCACCGCCTGGCCACCAAGAAGCTGGACCTGTGGAGGCTGCCTCCCATCCTGGTCAGTCCCCTGCTCCCCCCCCGCCCTCCTCGCTCACCCCGCCCTCCTCGCTCAACCCGCCCACCTCGCTCATCTCAGATACAGTGTTATGTGCTAAAAACGTCTATTGTCTAATTGCAGATAGTCCATTTAAAGCGATTCCAGTTCATGAACGGGCGGTGGATCAAATCTCAGAAGATCGTGAGGTTCCCCAGAGATCAGTTTGACCCCAGTGCGTTCCTGACCCCGAGAGACCCCGAAGACGGCCAATCAGAGTGGAAGGAGGCGGTGGGGGAGGAGCTTGACTCCGTGGGAGGAGCTAGAAGAGCTGGAGGCGGAGACACAAGCTCGAACACCGCCTTGAATGTCAACAACGAGAAAGGTCTGGAAAGATTCATCAAGACACATTCAGATGTTGTGTGATAAAATCCTCATCCTTTAGAGGGACTAATATGTTATATATTCTGTGTTTGGGCGTAGATCCACAGTTTTTATCAAAACATTCAGATTTGCCTGTCATCCTTTAAGCGAGACCAACCTGTCCTGTGTTTGTGTGCAGATCCTCTGTGTTTAAGCAGGATGACCAGCACCCCCAGCAGGGAGTCCAGCCCCTCCTCCAGCCCCGGGAGGGAGGCCAGGAGGCAGGGCCGCGCCCGAGGCTTCCCCCTGGGCAGCAAGCTCCAACTGTCCCTCAGCAAGGAGAGCCTGGACAGTGGCAGGGAGAGCCCCCTGGACCTGGGGCCCAGCTCCCTGGACCTGGGGCCCAGCCCCCTGGACCTGGGGCCCAGCTCCCTGGACCTGGGGCCCAGCTCCCTGGACCTGGGGCCCAGCCCCCTGGACCTGGGGCCCAGCCCCCTGGACCTGGGCCCCAGCCCCCTGGACCTGGGGCCCAGCTCCCTGGACCTGGGGCCCAGCTCCCTGGACCTGGGGCCCAGCCCGACGGGCAGCGACGCCGAGGGCCCCGGCCTGGACTCCACCTCCGGGGAGGACACGGCCAGGGACGGGGACGTCAACACGTCCGTCTCGGAGCTGGAGAGCAACGGCTTCACCGAGGACAGCATGGACCTGGACGCTCCTCACCACCACAGAGACCACATCAGCCTGGAGCCCATTTACAACTTGTATGCAATCTCAGTGAGTGTCTTGTCGCCCGCGCCGGTACCAGAGACGTACAGCTGCCTCGGGTGTCATTCAGCTTCCTCTGAATGAAACGTCACATCTAGATCTCACCTGTCTCCTTTGTCCACAGTGTCACTCAGGAATCCTTGGAGGAGGCCACTATGTCACCTATGCCAAAAACCCCAACGACAAATGGTACTGTTACAACGACAGCAGCTGTAAGGTAAGCTCTCGGCTAGAAGCAGTAGCTTCTAGTCAGGAAAATCTTTTATCAAGTAGTGCAGTTTATTTTCTTGCAGCATGCAGCAAGGAGACAAGTCTATGGTGGTACAAAGTTGTCTGAAGTCTGAGGAACTGTCAGTCTCCTTTTATCCTATGTGTGTGTGTGTGTGTGTGTGCGTGTGTGTGTGCGCGTGCGTGTGTGTGTGTGTGTGTGTGTGTGTGTGTGTGTGTGTGTGCGTGTGTGTGTGTGTGTGTGTGTGTGTGTGTGCGTGTGTGTGCATGCGTGCGTCTTGGAGTGGAAAACTACATCTTCAGTTTGGAGTGGAAAGTTACAATATGGAGTTTGACCCTGGTTCCAACACAATATGGAGTGTGACAGCTGTTTAGCTTACTTGCTCAGTGAAAAATCGTTCTATGCTTAGGAAAGGTAACAGTCAGCATGTTTAAGGAAGCTTGCGGTTGCTGCCTGCATAACACGCATATAGAAATATCTCTAACACTTCTGAAGTTTATTTTTGTCTTTGTTTTATTGCATACAGCTTTGACTTCTCGTTGCATTGTGTGCTTTCAGGAAGTGAGGTCAGAAGAGGTCGACAAAGACTCCGCCTACATCCTCTTCTACGAGCAGCAGGGGGTCGATCATTCTCTGTTCATGCCGAAAACCGACGGCAAAAAGATGGCCGACACAAGCAGCATGGATGAGGACTTTGAGTCGGACTACAAGAAATACTGTGTTCTCCAGTAACCTGTGTCTGTGCTTCTCCAAGCGCCAACATCTCATCAACTTGCTTGTGCTACAGCAACATATGTAATCTCTCAGGTAGAGAAGTATTGAAGCAGAGAAATCTTCCCGGGGGGGGGTTCACTTTTTTCCTCATCAAAGTGGATGGATGAGCAAATGGTACTCAATATTTACAACTACCACATGTACATCTTACAAAGTAGCACGCTGTATTTTAGGGTGACTATGCTTTGGCCAGAATTTAGTGTGTGTGTGTGCGCGCTCATAGACCAATGCCACTTGCATTTGCCATTGATTCAGACCTACGTAGGTACTGTTGTTGTAAGACACGCTTATGTGACAACTTCCACTGAACAAACAGATGTTTTGCAGTAGAAACAAGTTTATTCTACCTCATGCTTTGGACTATGGTTACAGTTATATGCCACACATCTATAATTGCTCCCAAATGTTCCCCTTTGTTTGTGTGTCTTTGTCCCCCTAAATGTAATTAAGTTGATGACGATAATTGTGGAATATATTTAGTTTGTATTATGCAATGTACATGTACAGTACTTCCTTTACTTAAGTGTTAGCGTCAGAGAACAAAGTCTCCCTTGTTCATCAAAGAAGAACAAGAATGATTGTGCCATTTAGAAAAGTCAGCCCCGCCCAACCACATATCACTGCTGTTGATGCGTGGCAACAACTTCATAGTGTCTCCACAGTTCATGCCACAGGATTAATTCAGTAACTCAGTCTAACTTTGCTCTGTGCTAGTATTGAAATCACATTTTGAAATGTTATTTGCTTTTGGATACGTTTGACATTCTTGCAATTGGAGAAGTTGCATCTTGTCAATTCGTGACGAGTTTAAAAGCACTTGTCTTGAGTCTAAGGTGGCTAGACTGTATGTAGAGACAGACGTGTGTCTGTGTGTGTAAAATCAGATCAGAAAACAATATTACCTTACCTCGCTTATGATGGTAGAATGGTAAACATACCCCAGCTTTCTTTTATTACTTTTTTTAACATTTAAGCAACCTTATTGTAATTTGTCTTCAGTATTGTACCCCTGAAAGCTTGATATTGTGATTACTACTGAATGTTTGTAGTCTCGTCTTTTCTTGTTTCTCTCTTTCATAATTCATTAATTTAATGGACATGTACTTTTGTAAAATTTTGTTTAAAGTCTAAATTACTTTGCACTGACCTTTTTGAGGGGAAAAAAACTGTATATAGATACTTTTGAAACCAACAAAAACATTAAATGAGCTGTAAAGATATGTCTTGTATATGGGATGGATTCGTTTATCTGTATTAAAGCAGCCAGTGACACAGCGTCTGTTGGATTGGATCGTTTATTCAAAGGAAATGTCGGTGAGACCACCTCACAAGAAACAAAAACCAACCACAAGTGAGACGCTACCGGAAGTGGTGAGAGCTTCTCATTAAAAAGACATGTTCGTGGAAATAGAACATCTAACGAGGATGTTGACCTGATCGCTGCGGACGCTTAATGCACATTTTGAAATATAGATTTGGACTCATAATGATTCTCAACGGCACAATAGTGGATCTGAATGCAACCAGCAACCAAAAGGAACACTATTTGAATGAGTCAAGTGATCCTGGCTGTGTAGCGGGTAAAGTATTATAGAGTACAAATACTGTTTTCTGTTACCTATACTAAAACTAAAACCTGTGATTCATGTGGAGCCTACAGTAGGCCAACATTGCTACTGTGCTGTAACGTGTGATATAGCAGTAGCTATAGCTGGAAAACTCTTTTTTGTTTATGTTTGTTGTTTTTTTAGCAGATGGTGCCATCCTGAACATGTTAATTGGTATCTCAGTGATTAGTGTTCTCTTGATATTTTTACTGGCTGTTACATGGGCAAGAAAGTAAGTGTAAAATGTTATCTCTATCACGTAACATAAAAGCCGGTATAAGATCATGTTAAATACAATCAAATACAAATCCAGTTCTGAGATACTGTTCCCTGGAAAGGTACCGCACTTTGACTTCCACAATACGAGAGCTGCATGGCACTGATGGGAATCTATTGACCAGACGTCCACCGTCCACACCTCCAGGGAGAGGCTCCCCCTTTCTACAACCGTTATCTGTATTAGTCGCACGTGACTCCCAGGATCCCATCTCAACTGACAGAACGCATGGACGACCCGGCCGCTCAGCCGCTAGTAGGACGCACGCAGCAACGGTCCCCGTAGGCCTACAGGTAAATCTACAGCGACGCTCTTTTGTCACTGTTCATCGCGTCAACGCTGCGTGATCTCGCATGTAGACTTAATGATGTGATCCTGTTCCAGGGTTCTTTCTTCAAAAAGCATGAAATGTGCATGCAGGTGCTTCTCAAAGCGGGCAGAGAGGGAGTGTACTATAAGGCCAAAATGTTACATAGTACGTGTAAGGGATACACTAACGTAACCTGCAAATTAATAAAGCAAGGTAAGGCTAATATCATGAATGTTTCTGACACGTATAAGTATCGGTAACAATAAGTCACGTTTGTTCAGAATAAACTCAGCCATCTGGGGCATGCACTGTGAATGTGTTTTTTATTATTATTATTATTTTTATAGCTGTACCAAAGAAGAAGATCGAGAGAGAGGTGAAGATCTTGAGGAAGTTGGGAACACACAAAAACCTGCTTCAACTGTTGGACTGGAATATCACTGACAGTATGAGCCACTTCTAACATGCTCTCAGATGACACAAGGAAGGACATAGCCTTGGAGTCAACATTGGGGGGGACAAATTAACATTTTTAATGATCATTTCGGACAGCGTGCATGGTTGCCTGTAGTACATTTATATTTGTATTTTGATATCAATATATTGGGGGGGACATTTTGAATATAATCTGGTCATAATATATATTGGGGGGGGATGTCCCCCCCCAATATATATTATGATTACGATCTTGCAAGGAAGGAAGGTGGAAGGCAGATGTTTGAAATATGTACAGTAGATGTTTTATATCTGCATGTTAGATGTTTTATATCTGCATGTTAGATGTTTTATATCTGCATGTTAGATGTTTTATATCTGCATGTTAGATGTTTTATATTTGCATGTTAGATGTTTACTTTGTGTATGTTTTCTTGTTTTCCTCTAGCTCCGTACACATTGATCATGGAGTCAGTGAAATGTGGGACCCTGCGCAGCTTCCTCCAAGTCAACAAGGAGCGTCTGAAGAGAGAGAGTAACCTGCAGACCCTCCTGACCACAGCAGCCTATCACATCGCCCACGCCATGCTTCACCTGAGCTCCAAACTGGTACAGTCAAAATAGAATCCACATCGTAACATCCCACCAACAGTCAGAATGCAGCTGATTCAGTTCATGGCAGTGGCGGTTCTAGACAAATTTTACTGGGGGGGCGAAGGGGGGGGCAGTGTTTAATCAGAGGGGCACATTAAAAAACGGAAACAAATGATATTTAAACATTAAATACTTTAATTTAGCTTCACATTAAAATCATACAAACGTCTCTGGCTCTCCCTCTTCCAGCTCCTCAGCTCTCTCAATACTTTGATGTTTCTCTAACTTTTTTATTTACTGTGGCAAAAAAGGCTGCAATGTCCCTTCCTCGTTTCATGATGACTACTAGAAGAAGAAAAACGTGTAAAAAATAATAATAATTAATTCAGTCAGCTCAGGGGGGCCACAGGGGGGGCCAGGGACATTTTTACAGGGGCACTGGCCCCTGTAGGCCCCCGTGTAGAACCGCCCCTGGTTCATGACTCGTCCAGGTCGTTTTCTCCTGGCCTCTCCTCCTTCTCCTCTCCTGACCCACTCAATGGGAGGAGTACCAGGGGCACGGGCATCACAGGTAATATTCCGCTCAAAACCTAAGTCCATTTTGAATGGGAGTCAATGGGAGTTGGAGTACCAGGGGCACGGCATCACAGGTACTTTGTATGTCGCTTTGGATGAAAGACAACCAAACGAACCCATTTGCATCTGTTCTCAACAGGTGATCCACTGTGACCTGGCCCTGAGGAACATCATGGTCAACAGTTTCCCCTCTGAGGTGAAACTGACAGAGTTTGGCCTGGCCAGAGACCTGACCTACATGAGGAGCTGTCGCGGGATTCGAAAAGGCGTCCACAAGGTGAGGAGTACCATAGATATATATATATAAACACTGTGTTTATATATATATATCTATGAGGAGAACTGTGAGGGTCGAGCGGAAATCCCCAAGAGATGCCATCTACGGTGCGCTTACTACGACAAAGTTGTGTTGCTGTGGTTTTCACCATGAATGAAAGCACAGAAAGAGCACTTTCTTTGACCCCAGTCGCTCTGTTTTGTATTCACAGAACAAAGTGCCTCTACGCTGGTATCCTCCTGAGTTCTTCCAACACAACAGCTACAGCTTGAAAGGAGATGTCTGGTCCTATGGAATTCTCCTGTGGGAGATGGAAACTTTTGGTACGGTCCAAAACAAAGAGTATTACAAACATCCGTTCGATGTGAAATGTACTGTGATGCTGTGTGATTCTGTGATAGATTTTGAATCCGTGTGTCTGAATTAGGTACGTTGCCGTATCCAGATATGGACACTCCTGATGAAGTGATACGTAACATCTGCTCAGGATACAGGAACATCGATCCAGAGTCTTGCAGGCCAGAAATGTGAGTGTCCCTTCTCATCGACCCCTGCGTCCCCCTCATGAACAGCCCACGCCAGGGGTCTCTAACCCTGTTCCTGGAGGGTCTCTAACCCTGTTCCTGGAGGGTCTCTAACCCTGTTACTGGAGGGTCTCTAACCCTGTTACTGGAGGGTCTCTAACCCTGTTCCTGGAGGGTCTCTAACCCTGTTCCTGGAGGGTCTCTAACCCTGTTCCTGGAGGGTCTCTAACCCTGTTACTGGAGGGTCTCTAACCCTGTTCCTGGAGGGTCTCTAACCCTGTTCCTGGAGGGTCTCTAACCCTGTTACTGGAGGGTCTCTAACCCTGTTCCTGGAGGGTCTCTAACCCTGTTACTGGAGGGTCTCTAACCCTGTTCCTGGAGGGTCTCTAACCCTGTTCCTGGAGGGTCTCTAACCCTGTTACTGGAGGGTCTCTAACCCTGTTCCTGGAGGGTCTCTAACCCTGTTCCTGGAGGGTCTCTAACCCTGTTCCTGGAGGGTCTCTAACCCTGTTCCTGGAGGGTCTCTAACCCTGTTCCTGGAGGGTCTCTAACCCTGTTCCTGGAGGGTCTCTAACCCTGTTCCTGGAGGGTCTCTAACCCTGTTACTGGAGGGTCTCTAACCCTGTTCCTGGAGGGTCTCTAACCCTGTTCCTGGAGGGTCTCTAACCCTGTTACTGGAGGGGTATCTAACCCTGTTCCTGGAGGGTCTCTAACCCTGTTACTGGAGGGTCTCTAACCCTGTTCCTGGAGGGTCTCTAACCCTGTTACTGGAGGGTCTCTAACCCTGTTCCTGGAGGTTATCTAACCCTGTTCCTGGAGGGTCTCTAACCCTGTTCCTGGAGGTTATCTAACCCTGTTCCTGGAGGTTATCTAACCCTGTTCCTGGAGGTTATCTAACCCTGTTCCTGGAGGGTCTCTAACCCTGTTCCTGGAGGGTCTCTAACCCTGTTACTGGAGGCCTACCTGCCTGTAGGTTTTCAGGCCGACGCTAATCCAGCACACCTGATTCTAATAATGAGCTGGTTGATCAGGCAACTCGTTTTGAATCCGGTCAAATTAGTATGGTTGGAGTACTGGCAACAAGGAGGCAGGGAGCTCTCCAGGAGCAGGATTGGAGACCGCTGGCCTATGCTAAGTTGTTTCAACTGTTGTCAAATCAAGCTTTATTCGTACAGCCATTTTTATAAGCAATGTCACAGAGGGCTTCACATACGCCCATAGAACTGCCCCTCAACCAACCTCAACCCTTAAGGAAGACAAGGAAAAACTCCCAGAAAAAAATCACTAGAGGAGAAAAAATGGAAGAAACCTTGGGAGGAACAATTCAGTGAGGGATCCCCTCCTCCAGAGACGGTTGGTGAAAGAGAGAGCTGTTCTAATGACGTGTTTTTTGCTTCTGGATGATTCCGTCCATACAGATGCCAATTGATGAGATCTTGCTGGCTGGATCCCTTCCGTCTTAGGCCCTCTTTTAAAGACATCATCAGGGTCCTGGAGAACATTCTGGAAGATGATCATGTTAGTGTGTCTCCGTTTGTGCAAGAAATTACCTTTAACTAACCCTTTCCCTACTCTAAGTGAATCTGGTAGAATGATTGAGATGGATTTTTAACAGCATTTTTTTCCCCCACTTTTAGGATTACGTGAAACTGGAAAGCGTTGGCCAGGCCTTTTTTTGTGAGGAGTGATCGGTGAATGTTTTTGTACAAGCTTGCACTTATTTAAGGAAAATGTACTGATAGGCTACAGTAGATTACTTTAAGTGCACACTTGAAAATGCTTTCACTAATATATTTATTTTTATAATATATCTTTTTTATTTCCTAAATAAATCTGTCATGGACACCGTTTGTTTAGTTATTGATTACTTAATGGGGAACGATTACATTGTTGAACTTAATTTTACCCCAAAATAATTATTGAGTAAAAAAGTCTCATGCTGCTGTAGACCTATTTGTTCAAGCTTCAAAAATTCAAATTGAATAAAATTCAGGCTGCTGAAATTGGAATGGGGAAATTCAGATCCCCAAAACATTCTAGGCCAAAAATATTTAGGCGAAAAAAATTGGGCCCTAAAAAAATTGAGGCGTAATAATTCTAGCCCAAAACATTTGAGGGGGAAAAAATTATAGCCAAAAGAACTTGAGGATGATTTGGCGAATTCAAAACCAACAAATTCGATGGTGTTTACATTTCAATATCAAGTATTCAACGCCTTTTAAAATTCAAAACATTTTAACTTTTTTTGCTTCCATACCCATCGCTGCTGGTGAGACTTCCTGTCTGACGTCTACACCATGACGTCTGTTCTCCTGCTGCGCCCACAAACTATCATTTGGTTCAAGGCGTCTTCAATGTTGCATACGTTTACATGTATATATTTAGCCATCGACGCAAAGCCTGCAAGGCAAATAAAGAGTTACTAAAATTTTAAAGGTGAGTTAATGTGTCCTTACGTTATGGAAAGTGCAGTTCGTGATTAAGCGTATTTAGGGAGTTGCAGTGTCTGCGGTAGCCTAGCTTGGCTAGCTGGCTAACGTGAGCTAGCTAGACAGCTAACTTGTTTCTGCCAGTTGTGCCAGCTACATAAGTGCTAAGTTAAAATGTATTAGCTAGGCTTGGCGAAAGGCTCTCATCTACCATTGTAGTATCTAGGTAGTTTTACCAGTAATAAGCTGCTAGTTGACTAATAATATAGCTAGTGCTGTCTAGCTAATACTAGTTTAACAGTCGCTAGGTACCTTGCAACTGGTGTCGTACTCTAAGATTGAAAGCAATATATGGGGATTAGAAACATCAGGCTAACCAGATACTACTGGGTAGGTCGTTAGTTGGAATATTTAGCTACCTACTTGACGATATCTTAGTCAATAATCTACCTACCTAACGTGGAGCTACGGCTTGGGGTGTAACGCCGTCTGGTAACATTTAGCACCAGCGAGATAGACTTAGTTAGCTACCAACAATGACTTTAATTGTCTCGTCTCACAGATCACTGCCATGTCTTTGGAGAAAACGTCTGACCTGGTTAATGAAAACACTTGCGTGTCCTCAACTTTAACCTTAGATCTCCGGTCCCCACATAGCGCTCTTCTTGACGCTGACCTGTGTAAAAATGGCAAAGGCACAACCACGTCCTCTAAAAAGCGCCATAATTATGCCACATCCACGCCTTCGGACCTGTTGAACGGCACGATGGTGGACATGGACGACGGCGAGTTGAGCCTTAGCGAGGAGGAACGGGTTCGGAACCACGAGAACGAACAGGGGCAGAGCGAAACTGGAAGTAACGCCAAGTGGGTCAAAGAAGGTCAGAATCAACTGCGCAAGGTAGCGGAGAGGCAACAGGACCATAACCGCAACCCGGACGCGAATCTGAACCACAACGGGAGTCCCGATGACAACCCCAACCAGAATTCTCAGGACGTGGAGTTTCAGGAGGACAAGAGTACCTTGAAGACCCTTCGGTCTCTGTGCTCTGAGGTCAGTGAGGCTCTTCTGATCGACACCTCTGCTGCTCCTCAGGGGGAGGAGGAGGATGGAGGGGAGGAGGAGGAGGGGGAGGAGTCTCTGCTCCTGCCGGGTGGGGAGAGAGACACAGACTCGTCGGAGGCTCAGAGCAGCAGTGAGTCCAGGAGAGAGGAGAGTGCGGAGGGAGGGACCTCGTGCCCGATGTCTCAGGGGGGGCGAAACGGAGCTCCCAGCGACGAAGACTCCAGCTGCATGTCGCTGTCCCAAGGCAGTACGGCCAACAGCAGTCCTGATGCTGACCCAGGTAGGAGAGACTAGAGCAGCCAGGCTACAGCAGCCCATCACCTGATTTGAAAAAACAAATCGTCTTTATATGATGATCGTTCATGTTTTCCCTGTATGACTGTCTGTATCGCTGCCTGTCGTAGAGTCGTACTGGGACCGCAGTGCGTTTGAGACGGATGCGGACCTTCCAGCGGGCTGGATGAGGGTGAGGGACACCTCAGGGACCTACTACTGGCACATCCCCACAGGCACCACCCAGTGGGAGCCCCCGTCCCCCGCAGAGGAGGGGGAGCCCCAGGAGAGACCCTCCAGCACGTCCCCCGCCGTCTCCCCCAGCGAGGAGCCACAGGTGAGGGCCTGGAGGGGAGGACGGGAGGGGAGGACGGGAGGGGAGGCCTGGACGGGAGGCCTGGAGGGAGGGCCGGGAGGGGAGGCCGGGAGGGGAGGCCTATAGAGGCTGTAGAGTCATTGTACATATATATACACATTGTACACTGTTTCTGTCCCGTGCAACCTTGTTGTCCTGTCCCTAACTGACCTGTCTGTTTTTAGTTGACATGGAGTGGGGTGTCTCCCCGGCCAAACAAGTTCAACGATGAGGACTTATGGAAGGTGAGTGAGCACCACCAAAGCTCCACTTCAGACTCCACTTCCTCTTGGAATCTCACATTTACAGATGACATTTACTCTTAGCTTCACTCATTAGCTTCAATGTCCTTTGTACCAGGAGGAGGATGTGAACTCTGACCAGAGCATGAAGGAGTTTGAAGGAGCCACTCTGCGCTACGCCTCCATCAACCTCAGGTGGGATGAGAGGACGTCTCTCTAGGTGAGGTCTCACCAGGTAGGCTTGGTCTGTTTAGACGTTTCATCCTGTCTCTTCACTGTTGCCCCCAGCTGCTCCCAGTCTGAGGGCAGAGAGAAGCTGGATTCTCTCATCAACGACCCAGACACCAAGGTATGGACTCATGCATGTGGGTGTTTTTATAGTTTGACCTTGTGACCTCCACACACATCTCACCATGTCTCTCTCTATCTCTGCCTCCCTCCCTCCCTCCACCTCTCCTCCCTCCACCTCTCCTCCCTCCACCTCTCCTCCCTCCACCTCTCCTCCCTCCCTCCCTCCACCTCTCCTCCCTCCCTCCACCTCTCCTCCCTCCCTCCACCTCTCCTCCCTCCACCTTTCCTCCCTCCCTCCCTCCACCTCTCCTCCCTCCCCCCCCATCAGGTGTTTGCGGTGCGCTCCCTTGGCTGGGTGGAGATATCCGAGGAGGAGATGGCCCCAGGAAAGAGCAGCGTCGCCGTGAACAACTGCATCCGCCAGCTGTCCTACCACAAGCACAACCTGCATGACACAGCCGGGATCTGGGGAGAGGTGAGAGGAGAGTCTGGGGGTCAGCCAGCCCTCCAGGGGGCGCTGTGCTGTATGATGGCTGGACTGAGGGGATGTTTGATGGGGTGTTTCTTCTCCCCCACAGGGCAAAGACATGCTCCTGGTTCTGGAGAACGAGACGCTGAATTTGATTGACCCTCTGGGCCAGACTGTGCTGCACTCTCAGCCTATCGTCAGCATTCGAGTGTGGGGCGTGGGGCGGGACAATGGCAGGTCAGTATCTAGGCAGATTAGACAAATCAGGTTTGCTTGTGCATCTCTTGAAACGTTCACAACGCAGACTTAAAAACAAGCAGGTTATTAGTGTTATTCCTTCAAAGTCCTGCTCTGTTTCCCTTGTTTGTTGGTTTTGAGTTGATTGATTGATTTGTCATGCTTGATTTGCTTTCTCTCCGACCCGCTGCCCTCGGCCTATCAGGGACAGGTAGTGTATGATTGACACACCCATCATCTCTCATCCCATGGCCCCATGATGTGTAGTGACTGTAGTGCTGGTAGTCTCACTGGCAGTCCACACCCCCTGTCTGTGCAGGCCACGCCCCTCTGTCTGTACAGGCCACGCCCCTCTGCTGCGGCCTGTCCACTGTCTCCCCTTGTAGTGTCAGTAGATACATTCACCCACGTCAGATAATGACCACTAACACTCGAAAGCTCCCCAACGTTTTTGTGACCGTAGAACCGTCGACCTTGTTTTCATCCCTAGAGGCCATCTGTGTCATGTCTCATTGTCAGAGTGAGAGAGTGAGAGAGTGAGAGAGTGAGAGAGTGTGTGTATGTGTGTGTGTGAGAGTGTACTGCTGTACTGACATCAGTTCTGACATCAGTTCTGGTCTGTGTTCCTTCCAGGGACTTTGCGTACGTTGCCAGAGACAAACTGAGCCATGTGCTGAAGTGTCACGTGTTCCGGTGTGACACCCCGGCTAAGAACATAGCCACCAGCATGCACGACATCTGCTCCAAGGTAAGGACAGGAAGCGTTCATTCGGAGTTCAATTATTGACATTAGGCCACAGATATTCTTCTTGGTAACATCTAGAACAGGGCAGCAGGGGGACAAGAGGACCAGGGTTGAGAGGCTGATTCAACCCACCCAGCTGATCCCAGATGTGTTCTTGTTTGCCTTCCTCTTCAGATCATGGCCCAGAGGAAGACTTCGAAGACGTCTGTGAGCAAACTCAACATGGACCCTTCCAGTCTAGCTGACATTCCTTTCCAGGGTAAGAACCAGTGACCTGTGAGCTCATCCTGAACCCCCCAAGCTCCTGCATCGAAACCCAAACTAGTCTTTCCTCCTCAATCTCATCTCCTCCCGTCCTCATCTCTCCTCTAAACGACAGAATTCCCAGCGCCAAAAAACGAGCTGGTCCAGCGTTTCCAGGTGTGTTACCTGGGTAACGTTCCTGTGGCCAAACCTGCAGGTAAGGAAGGCTTTGGTAAGGAAGGCTCTTTTTTCTTCTCTTTATTAGCTGCAGTGGTGACAGTTTGTAGTCCTGTGTTGGTGTCTGTTGGGCAGTGATTTGTGATTTGATTGGGTCTATAGATGACTTGGTGCGTGTGCATGATTTCTGTCCAACTCGGATCAGGAAAACGCACCCAGTAGACTGTTCTGGTTGTCTCAGATTCTCAACCCTGTACTTTCACAGCTTGTGAAAGATGACCCTTCCTGTCAGAACCAAAACCAACATATATTTTTATAGTTGTCTGTGGTTTCCTGTAAAGTGGAATTGAAAATGAGTTAATCACACCACAGAAGAATGTGTCATTTACTACCCATCCAAATTTGAATGGAAAAAAACCCCACAGCAGTCTTCTCTGCTTGAGACTGGGGGGGCGTGTCGCCTGAAGGAGCTGAATCTCCGCCCGTACGAATTTATTGAATTTAGCTGCAACACTAGCTAAATCAATTGCAGATATCAGAAGAGACCTACCTGCAGTCTCTGAGTGTTTTATGTGTTAATTACTTTGTCTTAGCATCGTACCAGCTGAGTAACAGAATGCAACCGTCTGTGATCTGACGTAGATGGGTCAGGTTTTGGCTCCGTCTATACAAAACCTGAGCTGTCTAACGGTCTAACTCCACATTTCAGTGCGACAAAATGTTCGCGCTTTGCACATGCTTTCAGGAACTCCTTTTCACACGTATATAATGTACTGAGAAGCAAATCATGGAATTTGCTTGACAGGATCTTTAAGGTTTCAGGTCCTGTACTTACACCATCCTCTGCCCTCCCTCCCTCCCTCCAAGTGTTGATAATCATTCATCTTGAGTGACAACTGAAACTGGTTCATCATCCCTCCCGTTCATCATTCGTCTCTTCTCCCTGCCTCTTCTCCCTGCCTCTTCTCCCTGCCTCTTCTCCCTGCCTCTTCTCCCTGCCTCTCCTCCCTGCCTCTCCTCCCTGCCTCTCCTCCCTGCCTCTTCTCCCTGCCTCTTCTCCCTGCCTCTTCTCCCTGCCTCTCCTCCCTGCCTCTTCTCCCTGCCTCTCCTCCCTGCCTCTCCTCCCTGCCTCTTCTCCCTGCCTCTCCTCCCTGCCTCTTCTCCCTGCCTCTCCTCCCTGCCTCTCCTCCCTGCCTGTTCCAGGGATGGACCTAGTGAACGTTGCCCTGGAAACCGCGTTGAACTCCAAGTTGAAGGACGAGTGGCCGTCTGTGACCGTGAACGTGGCCTCCGCCACCCTGACTATCATCGCTGCCGAGGTGGGCCCAGTCTCTGTCTATGTCTCTCTGTCTCTCTCTTTCTGTCTCTCTCTTTCTGTCTCTCTCTCTGTCTCTCTCTCCCCTCCAGCCAGCCATCCAGCGTCAAAAGCTCACCGTAGAACCAGGGTCACCATGGAAGGTGTGTGTCTCTTGTCTCCACAGACGCAGGAAGTGATGTCGGAGTGCCGTGTGCGTTTCCTGTCCTTCATGGGCGTGGGGAAGGACGTCCACACCTTCGCCTTCATCATGGCCGACGGCCCCGGAGACTTTGTGTGTCACATGTTCTGGTGTGAGCCTAACGCCGCCAGCCTGAGTGAGGCGGTACAGGCCGCCTGCATGGTGAGGCATCAGGGACACTACACCAACCATAACTTAGCCCTTAGATTTTTTACATTTGTAGTCATTTAGCAGACGCTCTTATTCAGAGCGACTTACAATAAGTACAGGGACATTCTCCCCCGAGGCAGGTAGGGTGAAGTGCCTTGCCCAAGGACACAACGTCATTTTGCGTGGCCGGGGATCGAACCAACAACCTTTTGATTTAATAGCCTGACTCCCTAACTGCTCAGCCATCTTGCCCCCCTTATATCCAAACTCACCAATGAACTTCCCTGTGTATTGATGGTGTGTGTGTGTGTGTGTGTTGACTGACAGCTGCGCTACCAGAAGGTTCTAGATGCCCGTCCGCCCAGCTCCTGCCTGCCGGGGCCCCAGGCTGACTCTGTGGCCCGCCGCGTGGGCTCCAGCATGAAGAAGGGCGTCCAGAACCTCCTGGGCAGCTTCAAGAGGTCCGGGGCCCAGACGCCCTGACCGCCGCCAGCCAGCCAATCGGACGCCCTGACCGCCGCCAGCCAACCAATCGGACGCCCTGACCACCGCCAGCCACCCAATCAGCTCCTCTGTGACAGTCCTGCTGTCTCTCTCCACACCCCTCTCTTTCCCCCCTCTCAGACCCCCGCCCCTCCCCTCCAGTCTTTCCTGGTTGGCTGGCAGAGCTGTGGGCAGGGATGGTTGCTATGGAGACGACGACCAACTGTCACCAACTGCCCCTGCACTGGCCACTGCTGCTTCCTGTTCTGACTTCCTAACGCCACTGCCTGATTGGACGAGATCTGCCATCTCCGTTCACTTGGAACCTATTTCACATTTAGTTTCCCGTTTTTCTTTTTATTATTCTTTTTTTTGTTTTTTTGTTTAAGTGACGTGTTGTTGGGCCCAAGCAGCACATGGTCCTGACGGGAGGCAGCAGTGAAGGGGGGTGAAGGTTTGATCCCACTTCAAGGAAGAGAGTGCTGCTCACAAACCAAGATGTCTGCTGTTTGACTGATCTAGAGACTGATCCGTTTGTAAAGATTCAAATGGAAAAAGGTGCAATTGAATTGTGAATGTTGACGTCATCTGATTAACTTTGGGTCTTTGGTTTCGAAAAGTTTAGAAAAGGAAACAGCAAGGAATGAAAAAAGCCAAATATCAAAAGTAGTCTGTAAACAAATGTTAAATATCTAAATATCAGAGCTGAAAGAACACACTAATGTAGCACTGTCAGGAATGAAAATGAGAATGTTTTGGGACTTCGTTAGTATACTGGTACAGTTTGTATTATCATGACCCCATGCTTGTTCTGATAAACACTGATTCAGTTAGGGAGCTGAGGAACCAACCAGGGCTTCCACTTTGTTTGAATTTGTTTAGCAAATTGCAGTGAAACAAGTGCATCTCGCCAATGTAGAGAATCTTTCTTGACTGAGAGAGAGGCTGAGTTTACTGTATAGAGCAGCTAAGCCTTCACGGAGGCTTTCTAGATCAAAAGAAGAACGTGTCTATTTGCGTGCCGGTGTCACAGTACCCCCCCCCACTGTGAGGAGGCGGAGGAAACCGTTTTAAATGTCAACGCTGTTCCTATGTCTTGTGTCGACGCCTCCAAGTCCAGCAGTTTTGTGTGTTAATTCTGTTTTCATATCGGTCTTCATTATTCATATTTTCGTACATATGTTTTACACAAATTGTCTGTCAGATTTCGTATGTTACGTTTTTTTTTTTTTTTTTTTTCTTGACAGCTAGTTTGTGGAGTTACTGGAAATGCAATATAGAAAACCTTTTTTTTTTTGTTTTTTTTGGTCTGTCATTTCTCTTTTTTTTAAAATTTGTGTTCCACCGTTGTTTGGTCTTAAGTGTTTCTGTAGAGGCTGTCTTCCATAGCTGTAGTTTCTGTTCCACTTATCACACTTATCTCACCAGGACGCCTGAGGACACCGTCTCTTGGCAATAGAAGCTATTCCTGCCATCTTTAGTTGTGACACTACAGTACTATTAACATTACACACTTACATACACTACATGTATGTTACATACACTATTAAATACATACACTACTTACAAAACACGTTGTTAAACTTTGTTACTCTTCGTTTTGTAGAATTTCATTGTGTTATGTTTAGCTAACTCATTAGTGTTTTCCGTTATTAAGTGTTACACTAGAAGACACTAAAATACAATTTACAATTGGTGCCATGTCACTTAAGATGTGTGGTCCCTAACTCATCCTGTTTGCGTGTTGCTTGATCAATATGCTTGATTGTTGTGATTGTTGACGTACAATACTGTGTAAAAGCCTCGGGCACCTAAGATGATTTTTTTTTTTTACATGATTATCGTCTTCAATATTTTTTGATGTGTGTTCCGTATTTGTTCGGCAATATGAAAGGACAGCGTTGAGAGAATTGTCATTTCATTAAGTCTTTTCATTTCATTATTTCTTTTTCCAAATGTGTGTTTGTGCCTAAGGCTTTTGCACAGTACTGCAGATGTAACCTGACATGAGATCTGTTAGCCTGACCTCACCCTTCCAGTCAGGCCGTGCGTGTCACAACACTAATGTCTCCTTTCAATCTGACGGCCCTGTTTCCAAGACATGGATTCATCCTTGTCCTAAAGTAAGAGAGAAATTCAATGAAGATTTCCATTGAGAAGTATGTTTTGCCTAAGACCAGGCTTAATCCATGTCGGGGAAACGGGGCCTACATTTTCTTAAAGGGAGCTAGAGGTTGTAAACGTGCACTGTAGTGTGATATAATATGACACGTCAATAAATGATTTCACAGCGTGTCCCTTCAGGGCCAGATTGTGACCCCAACATACAGCTTCTCCCATGGTGTGATACCCAGAAAAGCCAAGGAAATATATTCTAACTGTGTAAATCTCAAGCAACACGATCTTCTTTTATCTGATGAATGTTGCACACAGTGTGGACATAGTGTTACTGATTATTCTCCTGTGTGAGATATTTATTAAGCCTTATTTAGCAAACGACACTGGTCTGTTCATAGTCGTATCTCACTATGATTGGATGTCAACTGATCGCTAGAGTGCAAGAAATACTTTTGTTTTTTATCCTTATTTAAATAAGATGAATCAGATGGTATGTATGTATATAGGTATATCACCTGTCACGTTGTAAAATTAAAAAACCTTTTAACCTGATTTGTTTTTCTTTGTTGTTTTTGTATTACATAGGGATGTCCAAGATTCGCAGTTTGCATTCTGGCTGGAAACAAGCAGTTGGATGAAGGCTTGTGTTATCAGCTTCCACCCCGGGTCTTGTTAATAGCTGTTCACGTTCCCAAAGGGGCAGGAGCAGATGGTTTACTCTCTCCCTAATTTAATGACTTGGACATGTTTGTTCTACCAGCAGAATGAGTTCCTCTGTTCATCAGACAGACACGAGCAGATCCTGCTCTCAGCTTGGCACTGTCTCCTCTGAGAGGATCATCCCACCCTCCTGAATATTCAGGAGGACCTGTCAATAAAAACAAGGTCTATTTTGACGTTTTATCCCTTTGTCGCTCGGATTCCAACGTTTTTTTTTCCACCCAGTAAGGGGGAAATATAATCACATTTAAATATGCTGCGCTGCAGTTGACACAGTGGATTAACATCTCTGCATCTCACCCTCCCCATGTTTGTTTGCATCTGGTTTGTCTGATCACACAGGGCCGGCGAGGCAGAAGATCTGCTCACAGTCACTCTCCTCTACAGCAACCAAGCCCCTCTGATCACTCTGGAAAGTTTGGACTCGTTTGAAAGGCAGAGAAAGTCACCATGGTAACAGCTGAGTAGGTTGATCAAGTCTGTCAGCTGTCAATCATGAGGTTCACCTCATCACACTGTGTTTCATTTCCTGTCTACTGTAGATGGAGGTGTTGGTTTGGTTGAAGGATAAGGGACTCTGGAGAAGTGGGGATTATCATGTACTACCACTAAGGAGAGGTGAGTCATTCTCTAATAGGAAGTGCATCCTTGATTCGCAGTTGTAGATATCCTTCATGCTGTTTGTCCCCAACTTATGAAGTTAAATGCTTTACATTAGGACCCAGGATAATGAATAATTAGACATTTTTTAAATGGTGAAAATGACATGCAATTAAAAACGGTTGGGATGCTCCAGTAATTATTCCACTAGGGCTTATTAAAAACGTGTGAAATATTGTAATCAAGCAAGATTGATATTCCCTAAATGAAGATCATTAATATATGCTAATTTAATTTAGTGGGCTGGTATGAATAGTTAATTATGCAAATAATTTAATTAGATATCATGGTTCAGGAAATGACACGGTCTCTGACCTTTCAAGTATCACACTAGTCCAGATACAAGGGCTCGCACAGGGAAGGGTACATCTCAGTGGTAGAACGTTTGACAGCGGATCAAGAGAATGCTGGTTCAATTCCCCCCCTTTACGGCGCTCAAATGAATACATTACCTACTATACGGCGTTGTTGTGGTTAATTCACATAAAACACATATTTAACAGCTGAACGTGATGCACGCTTAAAGTTTCGCTGCGCAGAGCTCACGCTGTTGTCAATCGCACCGAAGCCTGAAGAAGAAATACACATGTTGATGTTAGCTCGTGCCGGCTCACAGCGGGAGTTCTCCCGTTGTAATCCTCCAAACAGGATGTTCTCTCGCTGCGACGGGATGAAAGACGAGCGCGGGGGGGGGGGGGAGGCTGACTACGTCTCGAGATGAGACGACACAAATTGGTGCTTCTCTGAACCCTCTTTTCACTTTAGCGTGAGCTGACACCCGCCTCTAAACCCATCATGCAACGGTGCCGTTGTGCTTCATTCCGCTCTCAATCATCGGTGACAGCTTGCATAAATAAGAATCACCTCAACTACATAGCCGAGCATCCATTGAGAATGATAAAATAACTATTACGTCTTTGTGCCAAACATTAGTCCGGTGGTCCTCTGTAAAACTTATTTGCTCCGACTTAATATCCTGCCTCCTATTTCCGACCCGTCCGTCATACTGCAGCTTTTACCTGTCAGAAGCTGTGATTACTCTGCTGAGTGTTGACGTGTGTGTGATGTGTGGTGGTGATGGTGAGTGGAGGAGGAGGGGGGGGGGGCAGGGGGGTTAATGGTGATGGTGGGGGGGGGGGGGGGGGAAGGTGATCAGGGCCTCACCAGCCTGACTCTACAGATGACTGCCTCCTCTGGGACGTTTCATGGCCGGCAATCTGCCTGAACGGCACCAGATGAGACGTCCAATACGAGCCTGAACACCAGACAAGTCATCCAGTGATCACTCTCTCTCCCTCCCCTCCTGTACCTCGCTCTGCTCCCTTCATGCTTTCTGACATGACTCAAGACCTTCATCACTTCATCCTCCTCTTTGATCTTGATTAGGGCTGAACCATTTCGAGTACACCCTCTGCCCAATCCTTTTTTACATGTTTGTGACTCCACATGACAACTACTCTGAACGGTCTGTAAACACGACTCATGGAATATGAGAAACAGGAGATTATACCGAGAGAAAAATGCAAAATCAATATAGTGTAGGTGTTGGGCCTGTCTGTGTTTGGTTCTGTCAGGGTGAAATATGGCCCCTGCCTCTCGGCAGAGACACAGTCGCTCCTGGGGGACTCGCTAATTGCAAATAAATGTGTGTTTATTAAAACGAGGAAACTCTGCTAATGAGGATTTATTGTGAGACTGAAGATGATGTGTGTCTCTGACAGCCGAGGAAGGGACTAGAACACAGAGGGAAGGGACTAGAACACAGAGGGAAGGGACTAGAACACAGAGGGAAGGGACTAGAACACAGAGGGAAGGGACTAG
This sequence comes from Thaleichthys pacificus, assembly GCA_023658055.1. Classification (NCBI taxonomy): domain Eukaryota; kingdom Metazoa; phylum Chordata; class Actinopteri; order Osmeriformes; family Osmeridae; genus Thaleichthys; species Thaleichthys pacificus. Next base: position 12,293,933 of record CM042858.1, read on the forward strand.
AACACAGAGGGAAGTGACTAGAACACAGAGGGAAGGGACTAGAACACAGAGGGAAGGGACTAGAACACAGAGGGAAGGGACTAGAACACAGACAGGAGTTTCTGTTCGACACTCACCGCAATTTGAGGCAAACAAAATTCTAGCCCCAAAAAATTATATTTTGAATTTGAGCAGCCTGAATTTAGTTCTATTTGAATTTCTGAAGCTTGACTTTTTTATTGTATTTTTATTTTTGGGATCTGAATTTTACTGTTCGAATTTGAGCAACCTGAATGTTGTGCTATTTAAATCAGATCTATAGTACTGTGCAAAAGTCTCACCTATCCAAGATCTTTCACATGAATATTACCTTAAACATTTATTCTCGTCTTTCGTAAATCATAAACGTAAACATCTACACATCCCTGTACGCTGTAGGATGCTGTAGGATGCTGGAGTCTTTCTGCTGATGGGAGACCCAGTCATGCAGAGTCGCTGTCCTTGTTCTAACGCTCGTCTCAGGTGTTCTGTCCTGCAGTCATTAGTCTTCACTGATCTCCCCTGTGAGACCCAACCAGCCTTCATTAATCAGCCGTTAGCCAAGAGCGTTGTGAGTGCCTTCTGACACACACTCGCATGGACACACACTTTCACGTGTGTACGGGATCATTCACACATACACACACATGCTCACATGCACACACACTCTCACACATGCACACACACTCTCACACACATATTCATGGTCACACATTTACACACACACACACACACACAGGTTCACAAAATCACACAAAGGGAAAGGGAGTTTCCGTTATACACGAACATAAATGCTCGACAGCAGAACAAACATGTTGGATTGTTTGTCAAGGTCCCTACATCTCACCTGCTCGGCCCCGTCACCTTAAAGACCACTTCATCCCCCTGACGGATGTCCTCCTTCAGAAGCAGAGGTTAGGAGGAGTTCACCTGCAAGCTCTCACCTTGCGGCTCCCCCCCGCCACACTCACAGCCTCCTCCAGGCCCTCCTCCAGACCCTCCTCCTGGCCCTCCTCCAGGCCCTCCTCCTGGCCCTCCTCCAGGCCCTCCTCCTGGCCCTCCTCCAGGCCCTCCTCCGGGCCCTCCTCCAGGCCCTCCTCCTCTGCCCTGGTTTCCTCATTCCTTCCTGCCCTCCTCCAGGCCCTCCTCCAGGCCCTCCTCCAGGCTCTCCTCCTCTGCCCTGGTTTCCTCATTCCTTCCTGCCCTCCTCCAGGCCCTCCTCCTGGCCCTCCTCCAGGCCCTCCTCCAGGCCCTCCTCCTCTGCCCTGGTTTCCTCATTCCTTCCTGCCCTCCTCCAGGCCCTCCTCCTGGCCCTCCTCCAGGCCCTCCTCCTGGCCCTCCTCCAGGCCCTCCTCCTCTGCCCTGGTTTCCTCATCCCTTCCTGCTGGTTTGCCGTCAGCAGGATGGGGTTCTGTTTGACTTAAACGTTGGGGAGCGGATGGGATTCCAGATCAGGTGGCTCTGAGTGAAGCGTTTTTAAGGAGGAAGAGAGTTGAAGGGTTCTTCAAACACAGGAACTCAAGTCATCAGTTGGGGTTTTGATCCATTCATTTAGAACCTGGTCTTGGAGTGGCATGTGCCATGGTTTACACTCCCTATCCTGATTGGCTACTTCAAAACAGACGATTAGAGAGGACTTAGCGATAGGACAGAAGGATTGTGTTCACAGTGAAGTGAAGCTAACTGAATCCCTATGGGATTCAGAAGGGCCATGGTTTCATGGCTGCTGTCTCAATTCCCATTTAAATTTCAAAATGTTCAACCTGGCTTTAAAAGTGGCTGTTTGTCTGTGACCGTTGCCTTTGTGCCTACATTCACCAACAGAGGGCAGTCATGTATGTACCTTTTCACCAGGAACAGGAAGTCAGCACACCTGATAACTTGCAGACCATTTCACAAATGGATTAGCTGCAGCCCTGATCCTATGGGCAATAAAGTGTGTTTTACATGGCTCTTTAATGCGTTTTAAGGTTATTCTCTGTGACATGCTGGGACATGCTCTCCCAGATGGACCACGTTCATGGCTCTTGTGACTTGTGTGTAACAAAATACAACAAAATTGCTGATTCACTCTTTGATTCAAGCCTCTCCGGTATTTATCTGGTCGTTACTAAACGACATCTTGGTTTCAGTGTTACTTTGCATTGGTCCTTGTCTGTTGTCCTGTCGACACGGCCTGGTTCAGAAGAGCACAGCACACCAGAACAGACTGGACCAGGGGAGGTGGGAGAGGGGAGTGGCAGGGGGGGGCTGGGGGGGTGTGACTCTGCTGGGACCCCACTGGGGTACTGGGTTGGTCTGTTAGCTCGCTAATCCCTGCTCTGGATGTGTGTCCACACAGAGGCTGAGCAGACAGCTGTCCCAGCAGATGCTGTGAGCAGATACACACACACACACACATATACACACACCCACCTGCACGAACGCACGCATGCAGACACACTCCCAGTCTTACATAAACACACACAAGCACACAGTTATACACACACAGAGGAGCTGTCCTTTGTGCTCAGTCCTGGGCGGATGGACCCGTGTCTGTGGTTTCCAGCGAGGGTGACACGCAAAACCAGCATTCAGTGCCCTCATCGCTGACAGAGTCACAGGGAAGGCATTCGAAGGAACAGTCAGAATATTTTAAATTTTTCCAATACTGTTGTGTAAAGAGGATGTTGTGTGGCCAGCTCTGCAGCAGGTCTCCTTTTTTCACATGAGAGGAGAGAGGGAGGGAGAGGAGGGAGAGAGGGGAGGGGTCGGGTGGGGGTATGGGGGGAGAGGGAGAGGGACGAGGGGGGGAGAGAGAGAGAGAGAGAGAGGGGGGGGGGGGAGAGAGGGCGGGGGGAGTGGGGAGAGGGAGAGGGGGGGGGAGGATGAGAGAGAGGGGGGGAAGAGAGGGGGGGGGGAGGGGAGAGAGAGAGAGGGGGGGGAGAGGGAGGGGAGAGAGAGGGGGGGTGAGAGAGAGAGAGAGAGAGAGAGAGGAGGGGGGGGGAGAGAGAGAGGGAGAGAGAGAGAGAGAGAGAGGGAGGGAGAGGGGGGGAGAGAGAGGGGGGGGAGAGAGAGAGAGGGGGGGAGAGAGAGAGGGGGGGAGAGAGGGGGGGAGAGGGAAGAGAGAGAGAGAGAGAGGGGGGGGAGAGAGGGAGGGGGAGAGAGAGAGAGGGGGGCGGGAGAGAGGGAGGGGAAGAGAGAGAGAGAGGGGGGGGGGGAGAGGGGAGAGAGAGAGAGAGAGGAGAGGGGGAGAGAGAGAGGGGGGAGAGAGAGAGTAATGGGGGGAGTGAGAGAGAGAGGGGGAGAAATGGGGGGTAGAGAGAGGTAGAGAGGGAGAGATGGGGAGGATGGGGGGAGCGAGAGGGAGACCGAGGTAGAGAGTGGGAGAGGGGGATCAAGGGGGGGAGAGAGGAGAGAGAGTGGGAGAGGGGAGGAAGGGGGGTTGCTGCAGGGTTGGCTGAGACAAGTGTACCACACTAAACCACTGAGAGACAGAAGAGAGAAAAGCAACGTCTCTTTGGGCAGTTCTAGATCAAAGCAAGACCATCACACGGCTTGTTAGAAGTAACCACCCCCGACCGCCCCCCCACACACACACTCTCACATGTTTACACACCTACACACACGCTCGCGCACACACACAACACACTTTCACACACGCTCGCACATACAACTCACGCGGTCACACGCGCATACACAGAGCCAAACATCCCCCTAACAGACACGCACACACGCTGCACATGTCCACCGCACAGTTACAGACTCACCACGTGTGTCCGGCAGGGCAATCGAAGGCCACAGCTACCCCAACACTCACCACACGAAGACCACACTACAGCCCGACAGCTTCACTACAAGGCTCTCTCCCTGATCACAGACAGTCCAGCTTCACTACAAGGCTCTCTCCCTGATCACAGACAGTCCAGCTTCACTACAAGGCTCTCTCCCTGATCACAGACAGTCCAGCTTCACTACAAGGCTCTCTCCCTGATCACAGACAGTCCAGCTTCACTACAAGGCTCTCTCCCTGATCCACAGACAGTCCAGCTTCACTACAAGGCTCTCTCCCTGACCACAGACAGTCCAGCTTCACTACAAGGCTCTCTCCCTGAATCACAGACAGTCCAGCTTCACTACAAGGCTCTCTCCCTGATCACAGACAGTCCCAGCTTCACTACAAGGCCTCTCTCCCTGATCACAGGACAGTCCAGCTTCACTACAAGGCTCTCTCCCTGATCACAGACAGTCCAGCTTCACTACAAGGCTCTCTCCCTAATCACAGACAGTCCAGCTTCACTACAAGGCTCTCTCCCTAATCACAGACAGTCCAGCTTCACTACAAGGCTCTCTCCCTGATCACAGACAGTCCAGCTTCACTACAAAGCTCTCTCCCTAATCACAGACAGTCCAGCTTCAACACACACTCAGGCTGGGTCATGCCCCCTCAGTAGGAGAGAGAATCATAATGAACACACTCATTAAAAAATGTTTACTTGGACTCCACCCCACCCCTGCAGCAGGAATGCACCAGTCAGGTACCGTGCTCCGAACCAACACACCCCCACACTGGCTGCTTACTTCCTGGGAATTTCAGAAGTGTTCGGTCAATAATGTTTTTACACAGTTTTAAGCATCGATTAAAGTCTGAGAGAGATTTAATTGTCTCCGTGAGTGTGTGTTGGGTGAGACGGACAACGCGTCGGGTTATTGAACAAGGAAAGAAGGTCGGACCATCACAATTCAGAATCGATGGTGAATGGTGTAGCCTGTCATTGATCCCATTGACTGATTAGTTGTGCCCCAATTACACTGATGATGTTTCACACTCGGATGAACAGGCGATGGTTTTTTGGGGAAGGTTGTCTTGGGGCAATAAATTCTTCTCCATAAGGCTCTTCAGCACAGCATGTGTTGAAACTTGGTTTTAAATTACAATTTATGGCCTTTCATCAGCGTGTGTTGTAGTCATTGTATAGATTGTGTGTAGACTGGGCACTGTATCCATTGTATAAACTTTGTATAACATTAATTGTATAGAATTGTATAGATATTAGTCTGTGTAGAGTATATATTAGTCTGTGTAGAGTATATATTGGATAGTCAGTGTTGCAGGTAGGACAGTGGTGTGAGTTGCTGTCTCACAGTTGTGTTGATCCTGCAGCTCCTGTGGTCATATTGAGAGAGAGAGAGAGAGAGACAGAGCTGCTGGGTAATACTGTCTCTACTGTTGTCTTTGTCTTCTCCCCAGAGCCATCTCCCTTCCTCCCCTCCCCTCCGGCCCTCCAGGGGGGGAGGGAAGCCCCTCCCCTACCGCTGGCCTCTCCTCCAATCACACGCTCTGCAGCCTGGCTCCGGACCGTGGGGGTGCGCGGAGAGGAGAGAAGATTTATGGCCAAAATTAAACATGGAGACATGCACATCAGGAGAGCAAAGGTGAGGGGGGAGGGAGGGAGGGGGAAGGGAGGGAGGGAGGGAGGGAGGGGGGAAGGATGGGGGAGGGGGGAGGGAGGGAGGGGGAGGGAGGGGGAGGAGGGCTAGAGAGGCGTGAGACTGCCACAGCTCATGAATCCTCACGCCTCCTCACCTACGAATCACTGCTCCATAGGGGAGAGGGATGACAGTGCTGGATGATGAATTAGAAATGTCTCCCCCTTTCCCTTCCAACCTGTTAGCAGAGTTCAAGTAGCTTCCAGTGAACTGTGGGGAAAGCATACGTCTACCAGCTCTGCCTGGTTTCACTTGAAACTGTTTAACATCGAGCCAGGTTTCGTTTCCTAGTCTGTGTTGCCGTGCCGCCCGCGGCTGCTGCGGCAGACAGCAGGTGCCGTGCTCTGGAGACCGGGGCTCTGTTTGGCATCGCAGAGGCAGGCCGACGGTTCTGGGAGCCCAGGCGTGAGCGGCTCATCTCCTGTGATCATTACTATTCCATCACCGCTGCACCTCTCATCTCCATCATCTGTCTCTGCTGCCACATGCAAATTTGGCTGCTTTTGATGCTCGCAGCCCTGGCACCCAAGTCCCACTGATGAATGCTTTGGCCCGAACAAAGGCATTCCCTCAGAATGGGACAAACATATGGAGACAAAGAGCGGGAGACAGTCGGGAGGAGGTCCTTTCAGGCGTCCGCCGCTCTGCCAGAGGACCAGGTGTGGAGGGAACCAAGCCAGAGTTTTTTTTGTCTTTTTTTTTTCCCCTCTCTCTCTCTCCGTGTTTGTTTGTTGATTTCTCCAGACGGCCAGACGTTTTGTCTCGCTGTCATGCCTCCAGCCTCTCGACAACGGGCCGTTATCAGCGCCGGGCGCTAACGAGGACGCCTGGCTCCCGGCAGGTAAAGGTCAGGCCCAGAGCAGAGGGGGCCGGGACACTCACACGGCCGCCACGGCAACACCACCTCGCCACGGCGACATCGCTGTGCCCGCTAGCCATACCTGCCCGCCCCTGACTCCTGGTGTGCGAGGCTAGCATGCTGTAGTTTGACGATTCCAACCGTAATCCACGGCATGTTTTCAGTTTCTCTGTTCTGCTTTTATATTCATTCAAAGACCAGTTCTATCTCACTGTTCTCTTTCTCTCACTCTCTCCCTTCTCTGACTCCAGCCTGTCCCTCTCCCCTCTCTCTCTCTCTCTCTCCTCCCCTCTCTCTCTCTCTCTCTCTCTCTCTCTCTCCTCTCCTCTCTCCTCTCTCTCTCCCTCTCTTCCTCCTCTCTCTCTCTCTCCCTCTCCCTCTCTCCTCTCTCTCTCTCTCCTCTCTCTCTCTCTCTCCTCTCTCCTCCCTCTCTGTCATTAGTCCATCGTTTGAAGCTGAGGCATAAATTACTGACAGAGCAGAGGACAGGGCTGCTCAAAGTGTATCGACTATTTGACAGAGTGTTTTGTTTAGGTGAGGCCTGAGGGAGGCCTCCGCTCTCCTCCAGGGGCTAAATTAAGAGTCGGCCTCCAATGCATGAGTGAGGGATAGCGGGTATGGGTGGTGACGGACTGCCTGGGTACAGCCCGGGGCTAGGGGGGGGAGGTGGGGGGAGGTGGGGGCTTCTGCCAGGTTGAGCGTTGGGGCGGAGCTGCTTATTGGAGCTCACATGCCACCCAGGAGAGAAACGGTTGTCTGGGCAAACCGTTTGATTGACAGATCCCTGCTCTTGGTGCACTGCATCAGCAACGAGAGGACCCATGATGAAGAGTGAGATAGGAGGATGATGATGGTGGGGAAGCTTTAGGGAGAGAGCGTGGACGAGCTGGTGGGGCTTTCAGACTGCCTGGAGTCAAAGAGGCTTCAATTAGAACACATGAAACATGGAATATGCTGTGGTTTGTGTGTGAGCGAGTGTACGTGCTAAGGGTGGTTGTTGGTGTGCATAATGGTGTGTGTGTGTGAATGGCATTAGGCATGTGTGTGCTTGTATATATGTGTGTGTGTGTGTGTGTACTGTATGGCTGTGGGCATATGCCTGCTTGTGTGTGTGTGAGAGTGTGTGTGAGTGTGTGCATGTGTGTGTGCATGTGTGTGTGTGAGTGCATGTGAGTGTGTGTGAGTGCATGTGTGTGTGTGAGTAGTGTGCAGTGTGAGTGTGTGTGAGTGCATGTGTGTGTGTGTGAGTGTGTGCATGTGTGTTTGTGAGTGCATGTGTGTGTGTGTGAGTGTGTGCATGTGTGTGTGTGAGTGTGTGTGAGTGCATGTGTGTGTGTGAGTGCATGTGTGAGTGCATGTGTGAGTGTGTTAGATCTATCCATCAGCTCAGTCCTGCTGTGCTCTCCTGCTTGGAGGCTGACAGGCGTGGAGGTCAATACCACAGTTCAATAATGCAGAGAGAGAGCGGTTCAAACACAGGTGGGAGCCAGAGTCTCAACACCCTCAGAAAGCACAGCTGCCTTTCCACTCCTGACCAGAGAAAGAAGCTTCTGGAAGACAGAGGCGAGGACCAACCTGGACGTTTTGTGACAGCGTTGGTCTTTCGAGTTGAGCGAGGGGGGATGGATGGCTTCCATCACTGTCTGGGACGAACACAGGTTGTGAATGTGGGCAGGCGGGCGGTGGGATATCTAGGAGGAGGCTTCACAGAGGACAACCCCCATCAGATTGAGCTGTTGAGTTTTTTTAACAGGTTGTCTTATGATTTATCTACCAAGGTCCATTGCAACTCTGGTGAAAGGGAAAGTTTTGAACTGTAAACAGGGATTACCTTGGAAACACACTGTTTTTTTGTTGAATCATCTCCAATCTTTGATTGTTGATCAGGTAGAGTTGTGTTCGGGAGGGGAGGGGGGCTGGGGGGGTGTGACTCTGCCGGGACCCCACTGGGGGACTGGGTTGGGCTGTTAGTTTGCTAATCCCTGCTGTGGATGTGGAGGGAGGGGGGAGGGGAGGGGAGGGGAGGGGGAGGGGAGGAGGGGGAGGGGAGGATTGGGTAGTTCCAGTCTGGGTTGGTGTCATGAACACTAGATTTTACAGGATATGTCTGTTTTAGGATTTTTAAGATGTTAATGTCCGATTTACAGAAAACTAATCTTTTAGCTTTACTGTTATCTGAAAGGTTGTAAGTCGACGCAGGGAGTGTATGTAGGAAACAATCTCTCTTTGGCTCGAAGGATTCACCTGGAGCTTTGTCTCTGAGGAAAAGCCCTTCTTGTAATCAGGTGTGTGTCTCGTTCTTATCGCGCGCTAAGCAAAATCCACGGCGTTGAGTGGTGTAATCACCAAGCTTCATAGCTAGGAGACACGTCTGAAAGCTGCAGTCTGTTGGCGGTAGGAGGCCTGGCTGGAAGTACAGGATATCCTGTCGTGTATCTCTTTTTAAATCGTCAAGGTAACTCTCAACAAACGGATTTGGAGAGGCAGCGCCCGTTATCTGAGAAAGTCCCTTCGTAAAAAGCTTCTTCTGAAAGGCTGTTTTGAACGTGTCATTCGATCTACTATTTAGATAGACTCTTCATCAATTTACTGCTGGAAAATGTGTGCGCACACCAATATGAAAGCTTAAAGCATACAGAATGATCCCTTGGAATCTCCACAGCCATTTCCTGGGTTCTAGAATGCTGGGTCCATTCCGGTGCCCTGTGACATCTCGTAGCCTGGGCTGTGTACCAGGCCCAGACATCTGCTGCTCCACTCTGCTAATCTGATCAAAACTGGAAATAGCGTTAGCCTGGACACTATCTGCTGACACTGCAAGGCATGTCTTTTAACTTCCACACTGACCTTGTCGAAGGATTCACCCGCTTGATGGGTGCAAGTTGTGTGTGTGTGTGTGTGTGTGTGCGAGAGAGAAATATGAGAGAGAGGGAGGGAGATGGAGAGAGCGTGAAAGAGTGAGTGACAGAGAGAGGAGAGAGAGAGAGAGAGAGATACAGATGAGAGAGAGAGACAGAGAATGAATGTGACCATTAAAAAGGAGAGGAAGGGTTTGCGGACAGCAGGATAGTGGGAGTGGGATGATGGGATGTGACACGTGGCTGAATGGGAGGATGAGAAGGTCAGCTGGAGGGAATGAATAACTCCTCCCTCCCCCCCCCCTCCCTCTCTCCCTCTCTCCTCCCCCCCCCCCCCTCCCCCTCCCTCTCTCCCTCCCCTCCCTCCCTCTCTCTCCCCTGGAGCTGCACGAACTTTCAGCAGTGCAGGGAGACACTCTCCAATACGGAGCAGTCTCTGTGCTCCTGGCCGGAGAGAGATCCTGCTGGTGTTTCCTCGTCTCTGCGTTCTCCCTCTTCAGTGTTTCAGGCCTCATGTCCTCCTCGTGAAAAACATCAACCTACCATGGAACCAATGAGATGAGTGCCAAGTCTGTTGTTCAGTCTCTGTATCACTGTGATTGTTTCTTCAGGGTTTCTGGGTGGAAAACAGATGTCCCAGGCCAGAGTCCTGGATGCGTTTCTGTCCTAGCCGAACAGCCTTGACTCTCTGACGAGAACGATCTCTTTCATCAGTTCTGTAACATCTCCTTCATTTCACCTCACGAGGGAATCTCCAGCGCGCCCTCCGTGCCTCCGCCTCGGCAACGAGCCCGCCGCCACCTCCACTGGCGAGCGGTCACCATGGTAACGTCGCCTCTTTTTGTGGGTTTGAAGGGTCATTGTGATCCACCTGGCTGGAGGGAGGGGGGAGGGTGGGGGGGGGGGAGAGAGGAGGGGAGACCACTTCTGACCTCTCCTGGAATCGACTGTGAGAAGCTTCGTAGCCAGGCGGGTCACCCTGAGAAAGGACATGTCCACAGATACCTCAACGGAATTAAGTTATACCCTTTATACAGAAGTGTGTTGGATGACTTCCAAGTTTGTAAACAACAACACCATTTTAAAAGTACCTGGATGAACTACTGACAGTGATCAAGCTCTCTGTGAGCACATCTCTTCTAAAGACGCTTTCAGACTTTTAATCGAAATCAGGCTTCAGAGGCACAGAACCTGCCCTCATTCTCTGTTCCCTTGGAGGACGTCTTTACCCAAAGCAGATCTGCGTCAACGTTGACCTTTATATTCGGCACGTTACGGAGTTCCAGTTTATATTGAGACATGACAAAGAGGAGTGTAGCCTTACGCTGTCTCCCCGCGAGCCCCCCTAAACCAGGCCTGCAAGCTATTTCTCTCTCGTTTGATTGAGTTAAATGTGACGTGAATACAAGACAGCCTTCTGTTACTTCATTGAATAAATTCACATCAGAACACACTGGGTTGTTTCAAGAAGGAATAAGATGAGGACTAATTATATTATTTGCTGTTGAAAATAGTATCCTTCAGCTGAGAAACCCGTAATTGTTTCAATTACAACATCGCTGTGAGTTGTTTTCCTTTGATTCAAATTCCATCGTTAGAGCTTCCAGTAGGTCTATATTAAAAAGACAGATCAGTGTTGGAAATGTCACCAAATACTTTCACATACCAAATCAGACTACAGTTGGGCATATGACAACTCAAAAATTGAGAACTAAACAAAGAACATGAAAAATGACATGACAATGCTGTGAATAAAGGAACGGCTTGATAAGAAACCCATTAGACAAATCACAGAGAGATGGGCTATTATTTTGAATAACACAATGTAGGCCATGCTAACCTCGGCAGTGCAACATGCTGCACGAGCAGGAGGATAATAGCGGCCGAGCTAGCACCAGAAAATAGGTGTCTGGGTTTGTGTGTGTGACAAAGAGAGAAAATGCGGGTTAGTATCTGTGCAATGTGCATTTACGTGTGTCTTTGTTGTGCCAAACAATGTCAGACATGCTAGAGGACATGAATGAAGACCAGCTAGGGTGCTTTCACTGTGCCTAGCCTTCATTGGCTGTCTTTTTTAGTTTCCAATAAATCATTATCCAGTCCAAACACACTCTCACACACGTGGGTCTCCGAGTGGCTATGGCTTCTAACATCAGCTTCAAAGCCTTCAGAAGCGCTTCGTTCTTGCCACAGGAATATGGCTTCTTCAGCTCAAAGGGACTGCGTGCTGACAGGAACCAGCATTAGCAGTCAGGCAGGGTCCACTGTTAGTCTCCCCTGTCCTGTCAGTCAGCTATTGTGATGTTCAGATACTGGCTCCAGATAAAGCAGGAACACAACAGGTCGAGAAATTAATTACCGCCATCCGACATCATTACAGAGATCGCTATCCGATTAATCTCAACTGGATCAAATTGGTTGTGTAGTCGGTCACCAGAAACGCTCAGTTCTAGTGAAACGTTAAAACGGTAACTGTTTCTAGCTTTGTCACTCGACTAGCAGTTTGATGCCAAATGTCACTCCACAAAGCAGAGAGTAATATTACTCTGTTACGTGTGCATGTGGATTGAGCTGTATCAAAGCATCCTACCGTGTCCTTTCCGCTGAAAGCACAGTCACACAATATCAACTTCAAGAGTGTGTCGATCACAATTGAAGAGGCAATTAATCACCGGGGTCGTTAATTAGAACAGGATCAGCGTGGTGTCAGGTCTTTGTTTGTAGGCAGGGTTGTTGTCACGGTGAATCTGGGATGTTTTCTGTCCTGGTGAACTTTGACCCTGTGCAGGTCAGGGGCTGAGAGACGTCAGCGTCAGTTCAGCCGGTTTTTAATTGCCCAATCTGGGTCATGATAATGAGCTTTAATATCGGAGTCAAGGTTCTCATCATGCTGCTGCTGTTTGGTTATGGGAAATGTCTACTGACCTTTTAAACATAAACACTAAGAGCATCTACTGACAGAGTATTGTAGAGAAATGGAGAGAGAGAGGGAGAGAGAGAGAGAGAGAGAGAGAGAGAGAGGGGAGAGAGAGAGAGAGAGAGGAGAGAGAGAGAGAGAGAGACAGAGAGAGAGGATAATAGTGAGCAGAAGATATATGAGAGATATAGAGAGGAGAGGGAGAGAGAGAAGGTGAGAGAGAGAAGAGACCTGATGAATTTGAATGGAGAGATGGAGAGAGAGGGGTGGGGTACTGAGCGAACGACTTGACAGACAAATACATAAAGAGTTTATGGAGTGATGGATGGTGTGATGGTAAAACAGAGAGACGGTTAGATAAAGAAGATACAAGTTTAAAAGTGATGGATATACATGCTTGTGGTGTTGACATGACTAAAGGTGGCGATGCAGGCATGGCTGCATCACCATCAAACCATTCCATTTCTCTTCTCCGTGTTCCGTAACGATGAAACATGGCTAGAACATGATCGAACGCTCAAATGATGTCTGTGATGTTGCAGCACGGTGTGACTTGTTCTCAAGCATCTCGTGGTTGGGGGCGGATGTGAGGTGGATGTGGGGCGGATGTTGGGGTGGATGTGGGGTGGATGTGAGGGTGATGTGGGGTGATGGGGGTGGATGTGGGTGAATGTGGGGTGGATGTTAGGTGGATGTGGGGCGGATGGGGTGGATGTGGGGTGGATGTGGGGTGGATGTGGGGGTGATCTTCAGACGGGCGTCTTGCCACAGCCGTGTCAGCGATGTGGTCTGCCAGCGAGCACTCTGTCTGGCGTCATGACGGGACACGGTCTTGACTCTGCTGTGGAGGTGTTCTCTCTTCCTGTTTGCTCCGTCTTTTCTGTATTCTCTTCTCTCTCATCTCTCTCTCTCTCTCTCTCTCTCTCTCTTCTCTCTCTCTCCTCTCTCTCTCTCTCTCTCTCTCTCTCTCTCTGTGCCTCTCACACACTATTTCTCTCTTTCTCTCCTCTCTCCTTTTATCCAGCTCCTTTCTCATGTCTCTCTCAGGAGGAGAGGAGCAAGAGGATGGAGAGAAGGAGGTGGAGGAAGAGGAGGAGGAGGAGGAAGAGGAGGAGGAGGAGGAAGAGGAGGAGGAGGAGGGTTATAAGATTGGTCTCGTGTCTGACGGTGGCTTACACTATCCTGGTGTAACAGTCCCTGATGGTATGTATGGATTTCTGTCTATTCATCCATCCACTCTGAATGCAAATGGATTCCCAGTACAGGGATCTAGCTCAGTAATGCATGTATCTACTTAGAGCTGATGTCTCTGTTCTGCAGTGTTAACACTTTCTCAGCCGACAGGGTGGAGATTGTCTGGGGCAGGTTTACCACAGAGATGAATGTGCATGTGCACACCGGGTGTGAAGCCCAGGTGTCTGTGCGGTGTCACAGGGGCGTACGACCGGAGCAGCCTATTGGTTCGACTCCTTCTAATCTCTCTGAAGGCCTGGTCGTATGGGCGGGCCTGAGAAGGGTTGCTTCTGTGCGGGGAGTCCTGTTGATATTCACACAACAAGAGGGCCAGGCACTTAGTCCAGAAATACATTTGAATAAATCAAACTGAGAGGGCTCACCTCTTTCAAGGACTCCGACATCGCAATCTTCACCCCCCCTGCCCCCCCCCCCCCCCCCCCCGCCTCTCTCTTCCAACCGGGACAGGAAATTACAGGTTCCCCGTCTGTTTCAGAGACAGGATATAACAAGGCCCTGATATTGGATGACACCCTCCATAATGAATTCTGTTCTGGAGGCGAACATGCCCTGGCTGCTTTTTGAAAGGCGTGCCAGAGTATGATGACCTTTCAGCTGGTAGGTGAAGGATCGCAGAGGAACATGACGAGACGTTTGACTTGCAGAGAGCCCTTTCACCTCTAACGCAACATCCCTAGGTAGACAGGAACACACAGCCATCACATCAGATTGATCTTCCATGACTGAGAGATGTAAGGACTGGAACAGTTCAGTTGTAGAGCATGTGACTGCAGATCCCAGGTTCAAATCCCCCCGTACGTTGCTTTGGATGCTTTGGACCCTCTTAACAGTCATTTCTGTCAGTCAAACCTTCTGTGGAGGCTGACAGAGAGCGAGACGAGAGTTCCACCCCCCCCTCCCACCCCCCCAACCCCCCCTGGTGGGGTATCTCCCCCGACCTCTGAACCTGACCTTTAGGCAGGTCGCGCCCTTCCTGACTGAGGGAGGGTCCAGAGGAGGCCCGCTGCTAAGACACCCATCGATCAGGGACGCATTAATCAGGCCGGGTGTATGGAGGGAGGCTTCCTGCCGTGGGAAAGCCATCATGAGTGTTTTTACGAGAGGGGAGGTTGACCCGCGGGCAGAGCGATTTGTTAAGAGCGCTTGACACGCCATTTCTGTAAAACGAGGGAGAGATGACAACGGAGAGATAAAGGGAGTGATGATGAGGGGGACGGCAAAAGAGGATGTGTGTGCGGTGTGTGTGGGATAATGTGTGTGTGTGAGCCTGCCCTCTAATGTGTGTGTGTGTGAGCCTGCCCTCTTGCTACAGAGCACTTGGGTCATAGCTGGAGAGAGAGACATGACTGATATGTGTGGAGGGAGGGAGGGAGCGGAGGAGGCAGGGAGGGAGGAGGCAGGGGAGGGAGGGGTAGGCGGGCTGTAAAACAATATTAGACCCATTAAAGCTAATTGAGTGTGCTGAAAGGTCTTACAGAATCATGCCTCGGTATTAGAGGTTTATTCGGCGATAAGACCAGGACGTCTGGGAGAGGTGGGCAGTCTACGAGAGGTCTTTCATCTCCCTCATGGCTTTAATGACCACACCAGGCCCTGCGTGGGTCTCCTCCTAATGACCCCTGCTTCACCGCAGTGAGCCTCATGAATAAGGTACGCACACCCCATTACTCTCTATGAGATGTGCGTTGCGGGTCTGAGGGTCGATGGCTAAAAGATCTCTGTTGTGACGGAGAGCCTTTTGCCCTTTTGGTCGTCTTGGTTTCCTGTTCCGCACCTGCAGATGGAGGAAAACAGGCTGGAGGACCACTGGAGAAGAACAGGCTGGAGGAACCTGCCTGGAGGAAGAAACAGGCTGAGGAACCTGCCTGGAGGAAGAACAGGCTGGAGGAACCTGCCTGGAGGAAGAACAGGCTGGAGGAACCTTCCTGGAGGAAGAACCAGCTCATCCTAGCGACAGGGAACGTCTGCTGTCGGATTGGGTTCGGGTTTCCCGGACACCACAGACACCGGACGCTACCCTGTCCAAGCATGCATTGCAGCACCCGTCCGCTCCTCCGCAGGTGTTCCGTCATGTGGTTTTCGGCAGATCGGCTCCGCCCCTCTATTTCCCGTCTCTGCGAGCGTTTGATCGGCGCTCGCTCCCGCAGGCAGTCTGGCTCGTGTGGTTCCTCTGAAGGGGAGATGGTCGGGGGGCCCGCCTCGCTCTCTCAGGGACTAAATTGACTTCCTTCGACAGAGACGCTGTCTGATCTCCTCTCCGGGCTCCTGTTCTCGTCGAAGGAGGGCCTGCAGAAAGCAGAGGGTGAGATGAAGGGAAGGCATCTCCAGTGAGTGACTGGAGAGATCTACACCTGTCTGAGGTGGCAGGCGTCCTGGAATACTGATGGAGGGAGGAGGGACGTCGATCTGTCACAGAGAGTCGTTTCCTCACAGGGCCAGAATCAGGACATGCAGGTGATTTGAAGTTCTGAATCCGCGTGTGTTGTTATAGGTAACAAGTCACTGTTTTGTTTGCCGTTATGGTTAGAAAAGCCCTGTCATCCAGGAGACTTCACAGTGAGCACCTCTACCGCTGCATAGATCCAGACGAGGAGGCCCAAGGGAGCCAGCCAGGCAGCCGAGCCCAGAGAGGAGCCTCTCCTTGGGGATAGAAATGATGCCGCTATGCCCCTGGGCACTCAGCTGATATCACACAACAGGACAGGGTGACATGAGAACATGACAGGCACCGAGCTCTTCAACACATCACCCTCTCTCCTCTGTCTCCTGTCTCCTCTCCTCCTTCCCTCTCTCCGTTCCTCTCCACTGTCCTCCTCTCTCTCCTCCTCTCTCTTCCTCTCCCCTCCTTCCCTCTCTCCTCTCCACTCCACTCTCCTCTCCTCCTCTCTCCTCCTCTCTCCTCCTCTCTCTTCCTCTCTCCTCTCCTCTCACCTCCACCATGTAGTCCGCCCACGCTGGACACTTTCACCTGCTGCCTAGAGTTTGATGGAGACAGGATGACTTATAATTAACCAACAGTCTTCTCTGTGTGTGATACTGTAAAGCAGTCTGGACATACAGCATGCAGTATTCAACCCAAGGTGCCATTGTATAAAACAGATGGCCATGCTGTTTCCAGCCAGTGTTTCCTGACTGTTCTATAACCTTCACGTCTGCCTGTTTCACCCGGGACTGCGTGTGAATGTAGGCCCTCTAGATTAGGATGTGTTTGTAACAAAGGGGAGTGAGAATGTAATTATGGTAGACTGTCTGTGTGTGCGTTTCTATACAGATGAACCACGTCAGGTCACTCTGACAGCTACCCCAGCCTCCATCTCACGGCAATCAAACTGTTTCTCATCCCCCTCTCTCTCTCTCTCTCTCTCTCTCTCTCTACATACCTCAATTTAACTCTTTCATACCTAACTCTCTCTCTCTCGCTCGCTCGTTCTCTCTGCCAGTTCCTCGACAGACTGCGACCCATGGCCCTCTTACGTTACTCGAAACCGTGATTCGATATTAATGAGGAGGTTGTTGGGTCCAGTCCATTCCAGGTGTAGTCTTCTCCCGCTTTAGTCTTCAGGAAAGAAATGAACAAAACGCTTTCGAAGCATTAGCATTTTAATAATGATTCTCGGGTTTGATTATTTCCTGTTTTTCTGGCTGTGACAGGTTAATTGAAAAGTGTCGGTGCGCCCGCGAAGTGTCAGTTTGTGACGTGTCAGAAAGATGATATATGAACAGCTTGCTCTGTGTCATGTTACATGTTTACTGAATGAGGAGCGGTACGTTGCCGCTCTTGGAGATTACACGGCCTGTGAAGAGACTTCCCTCGTTTATTTTTTAAGTGAAAACCCAGCGAATGATCATGACCTGGGTTTAAAGGAAGAGGGAACAATATACGGCATGATTAAATAATTACTATAATACTCTAATATAATTCTGCTGTTGTGAGCATTATTGACACAGAGTAATAATCGAATTATTTTGTGTATCAGACGTGAAGGGGGTTGATGAGTCAGAAAGGGAGAGAAGAGGAGGTGTGGATGAAGGGCTCAATCCTGGGTGGAAACTTATAAATAATTGAAACACACCAACACTTTATAACACCTTTAATTTGCATGACCGGGTGCCAACAATTCACAGAAATCGTTTGTGTAAAATCGGTTTCGCTGGGATTGGAATGTAAAAGGAAGGTAGATGTGGCTAGTGTTGTACTGATGTAAGGAGTTATGAGTTTTGATTTGTATTTCTGAATAGCCGGTCAGTGGTCTATGAATCGATTGTAAATGATTCATGCAGGATTGTTATAACAGTAATTTTGATGGTTATTGCATATCAAGTGTTTCAGTTCATGACTGTCCGATAGAGTCTGTTTTCAAATAATGGTGAGAGCTCTTCATATGTAATTGAAGAACAGGGAATGAGATAGAAACTGATTCATCCCAGAGAAATGTGGAAGGACAGAGAGGGGGTGAGAGAGAGAGAGAGAGAGAGAGAGAGAGAGAGAGAGAGAGAGAGCGAGAGAGAGAGAGAGAGAGGGGGAGAGAGAGAGAGAGGGAGGGAGAGAGAGAGAGAGAGAGAGAGAGAGAGGGAGAGAGAGAGAGAGAGAGAGAGAGAGAGAGAGGGAGGGGGAGAGAGAGAGAGAGAGAGAGGGGAGGGGGAGAGAGAGAGAGAGCGAGCGAGAGAGAGAGAGAGAGAGAGGGGAGAGAGAGAGAGAGAGAGGGAGAGAGAGAGAGAGAGAGAGAGAGGGAGAGAGAGAGAGAGGGGAGAGGGAGAGGGAGGTGGAGAATTTTCATTACTTCTCCTATGTCAGAATATCTTCTGGGTATAACAGGAGTGCTGTTTTCCACCTATTTCCCTGGAGGCTCAGGATATTGATAAGGATATCATGATTAACACAACACAACAAAGAAGGAGAAGAAAGAGGGAAAATATAGCAATCAATTTTTGTGAAAATCCGCAATTATACCTGAAACAGAGCAGCAATCGAGACGGGGCTTATTTTAATCTCTCCAGATAAGTTTTTCGGTTTTCAACAAAGGACAGTGCTGCTTTTCCTCTGCTTCTCAGAACGTGAGGACTCGTCTAATGTGGCCACTAGCTTCACACTAGTGTTGCTACGGGTTACGACAACTAGATGTACGACTGCATTATCATCCATGTACACAAATATGTCTGCGTTTCATCGAGTTCTCCTCACTACGATTTCCCGGTACACAGGAAACGTACCAACGCTTCTGAGAGTTGAAGCTCTGTATTTACATTACATTTACATCTAGGCATTTAGCAGACGCTCTTATCCAGAGCGACTTACAGTAAGTACAGGGACATTCCCCCGAGGCAAGTAGGGTGAAGTGCCTTGCCCTAGGACACGTCATTTGGCACGGCCGGGAATCGAACTGGCAACCTTCAGATTACTAGCCCGCTTCCCTAACCGCTCAGCCATCTGACTCCCTGTGAACGTCCCCCCCCCAGCCCCTCTTCTCTGCCTCTCTGCCTCTCTGCTGTTGTCCAGCTGGCAAATGTCAGTGTTGGATCTCCCCGGGGTGGCGGGCCACCATCCTGCCTCCCTCCCTCACACCTCCCATGCTCCTTCCCTGCCTGCTTCAGACAGGAGGATCCACTGCCAGGCCCCTGAAGAGTGTTGAAAGAGTCCCCTCGCTCGCTTGCTCCCTCCCTCCCTCCCCACAACCTCCCTCCCTCCCCACAACCTCCCTCCCTCACCCACACCCTCCTTCCCTCCCTCCCTCGATTTATACATATAACGGGATATAAAAATATCTACAAATATTTCTCAGTACACGATGAGGCTCTTTTTGCTGCTGATACTGTGTCTCATACGCCCTGGCACCTCAGGAAAGCCGTTTGGCCTCTGTGACTGTGTGACTGTGGACAGGAATGGGTCTTGATGGCAGGACCAGCACATGTCAACACAGCCGTTTACTGTAAGTGGAGCTTCTTTCATGTACAGCTGCCACACCGTCAGAGCTGACGAATTCCGGGCGGTATATTCATAAATTCCCCTTTACAAGCCAAAAGTGGGATCTTAGAGATGTTTACATTTGTGTTCTAGAAAAGATGATGAACCGGTTTTATCCAGCCTGAAGCCACCCAATCTGCACTTGATTTGAACAGTAGAAAAGCTGTCAAGACCACGATGTCTCGTGCTCACTTGATACTGTGGTAAGATTTCTTCAATTCCATCCACCAAATTGTTTTCTAAGAGCCAGTTACCGGAGATATATCCCCTTTCACCGTAGCCCCGATCCTACAGCAGCAATCATACACACAGTGTCTGGTCCCTCCTGTTACAGCACTGTACCTGGTACTCCACAGCAGCTTGGAGACTTGTGAAATTGTATTTCCCCCCTCTCCCTCGTCCCTTTCCCTCTCCCTCTCCCTCTCCTCTCCCTCTCCCTCTCCCTCTCCTCTCCTCTCCCTCTCCCTCTCCCTCTCCCCTCTCCTCCCTCCCTCCCTCCCTCCCTCCCTCCCTCCCTCTCTCCTCTCCCTCTCCCTCTCCCTCTCCCTCTCCCTCCCTCCCCGTCTCCTCTCTCTCCTCTCCTCCCTCCCTCTCCCTCCCTCCCTCCCTCCCTCTCCCTCCCTCCCTCCTCCTCCCTCCCTCCCTCCCTCCCTCCTCTCTCTCTCTCCTCTCTCTCTCTCTCTCTCCCTCTCCCTCTCCCTCCCTCCTCCCTCCCTCCCTCCCTCTCTCTCTCTCTCTCTCTCCCTCCCTCTCCCTCCCTCCCCTCCCTCCTCCCTCCCTCTCCCTCCTCCCTCCCCCTCTCCCTCTCCCTCTCTGTATGACCTGCATGGTTGGTTCTCTTCCCTCCATCTGAAGCAGTGATGTTTGAGGAGCCCTGACTCTCTGGATCCACACATTCTCTCACAGAGACTCATGGGATGCAGAGATGGGCTTTCAACTCGGAGGAAAGGAACCAAAATAACTTTAGAGGAGTGCTACGCCCCCATCCCCCTCTTCCACCCCCCCAGGAAGCCGGGGGCTCCTGGCAGAGGAAGCTGGCTCGCTCCTCTCTGCGCTGACGTCCTCTCTCTCTGGTGTTTGTTTGGTGAGTGTGGGTCTCCAGGTGGAGCTCCTCAGCAGACCTGGGTGTCTGAGGAGAGCAGAAGAAGAACCTCGCCCAGAGGCGACTCTGGTAGAGAGAGGATGGGCCGTGGAAACCAACACGCCGGAAAATTCTCTCTGCTGTGGATGAGAGGCTGTGTCATCGCGTTGAAGAAGTTGAGTTGCAACAACTGTGGAGGGCTGAGGAGGAAACAGTGGGGTGTGAGGCAAAATATAAAATCGTTGCGCGGTATACTTCATCGCCATTCTTCGAAAACACGAACAAGAAATTAGTTTGTTACCACCCTGATCGGGTCGAAGGCTCTCCTGGTGAGTGGGCAGTAATCTGTAAAGTATTGAACTGCCTTCTTTCTGTTTGTCTGGCAGGTTTCCCCTGAGAGGCTGACTGGGTGAGAAGACTATTGATTTCAAATCCAGAGACCAGGTTTGTCTGTATGCAGATACATTTGCCAGCTTTAAGTTGCCCACTGTGGCTTTCTCAAGCAGCCACTCCCACACACTCATCCATTACCTGATATCTCTGGCCTGCAGGCTGTGCCACCGACGCTCACAGCATTCAGAGTTTGGTGGTCTGGTCTTCTGCCTGTCGTATGAGTGGAGAGGACGAAGGGATCGCGTCCCCGTGGCGACGATCAAGGCAGAGACAGAAACTGTTAACGTTGTTGTGGCATAGATCAAGGAAGTTACTCTTTTCATAGGAAACGCAGTACAATAATAGCTTCCAATTTACTGAAGCGCCCGCATGCTGCAGGAGATGGAATTCATATTAGATGTAAATTCCACCCCTAACAGACGGTGTGGACTGGGAGACAGGGAGTTGGATTGCTCCACAGTAAAGTCTCGTCGTTTGATTGTGGTGTGTGTGTGTGTGTGAGTGTGTACAGTATGTGTTGTGGTGTGTGTGGCATTGGCAGCTACAGGCCCGTGTTTTGTTATTCTGAGAGGGGCTCTGCTCTGCGCCAACCTCCCTGCCCCGCCTCTCCCTCCCTCCCTGCCCTGCCTCTCCCTCCCTCCCTGCCCCGCCTCTCCTCCCTCCCTCCCTCCCTGCCCTGCCTCTCCCTCCCTCCCTGCCCTGCCTCTCTCTCCCTGCCTCCCTCCCTTCCCTGCCCTGCCTCTCCCTCCCTCCCTCCCTGCCCTGCCCCTCCCTGCCCTGCCTCTCCCTGCCCTGCCTCTCCCTGCCCTGCCCCGCCTCCCCCTCCAGACATGGCAGCGCACAGCTGCCCCCTCTCCATCGCCGCTCTGGCAGAGATTCAGCGCACGCGTCCCCTAACCTAGAGGTACACACGCGCCCGCCGCCCCCCCTCTGCGGCCTGCGGCCCACGAACTCTGAGACGGCGAGATGAGGGGGGGATGAGGGGGGGATAACGGAGGAGGGGGTCAGGAGAGAGTGGAGGATGGGGGTAAAGAGCGAGGGATGAGGGGACTAGAGGGAGCGACGGGGAGAGGGTTCTTCTTCTTTTTTATCTTCTTCGTTAGAAGAGTCGATGAAAGAGGCTGATGGATCTGTGGATCAGGAGGGGAGGAGAGGAGGAGAGGAGGGGAGGAGGGGAGGAGAGGAAAGGAGGGGGGGGAGGGGGAGGAAGGGAGGAGGAGGGGGAGGAGGGGAGGAGGACAGATTGGTTGGGAGACTATCCCAGTCTGGTGGTGGCTGTGGAGAAAAGAAGGGTGAGATCACATTTGGTGAGGTCAGAGAGAGGGATGGAGAGAAGAAGATGGAGAGACCGAAGATGGAGAGAACGAGACAGAAGGAGAGGGAGATGGAGAGGGAAAGAGATGGAGAGAGAGAGGGATAGGGTTAGAGAGCTGAGAGAGATGGAGAGAGAGAGGGATCAGATTAGAGGGCTGAGAGAGAGATGGAGAGAGCGAGGGATGGGGAATACAGCAGATTAAGGGAGAGAGCGAGGCTTGGTGTGACCCCTGGATGAGCTTCCCCCTGGAATGAAAGGTGAGAAGTGATTGGGTGAGGTCACACAGAGATATTGTGTAGAGGAAGAGGAAGGATAAATGGTGAGTTGTGATTGGCAGAGCAGATCTGCTATGTGCTCCTACTCTCTCAGAGCTCTGGTTACAAACACATCCTCTATTCCTCTCACAATAGCGTGTGTGTGTGGTATGTGTGTGTGTGTGTGGTGTGTGGTGTGCACGCCACCCCCCCCCCCCCCCCCCCCCCCCAGTACAGCATTCCCATGTCTGTATCTGTAATCATGCATGCATTTGTGTGTTGTCTGTGTGCTTCTGTTGACTGGTGCTTGGACTGACTGCATGTGAATTAACCACACTGACCTGCTCTCATGAAGACACTAGAGGACTAAAGCCTGAAGGCCTATTGTTCTGGTTTGTGATGAGCTCCACAGGGAAATGTCGGATGTTCGCGACACTGTGTGATGCAGTAAATCTGCCTTCCAGCTACAATACACACAGCACACACACGCGCTGTGTGCGGAGATACCATCTCCAGCCCGTAGGACATGATAGATGGAGAACAGTCCCCTTCTCCAGACAGGTACATTGGAATCCAGCAGCTGAATCTTCCTTCCTCTGGGGGTCTGAACCAAGCTGGGTGCTGTGGGGCCTTACTCTCTCTCAGGCTGACAGGAGGAGGGGGCTTAGAGGGATGAGCCACGCAACACTGAGGGTACAGGCTGTATTTCACATGAACAGTGGGGAGATGGGGATTGGCTCCAGGGTAGGGCTCGTGTGTGTGTGTGTGTGTGTGTAAGTACTATAGGCACTTGTCAATGTGTGTGTGGTGTGTGTGTCTCTGAGGGAGGGAGAGAGAGAGAGGAAAGAGATTGAAGAGAAATGGAGAAAGAAATGAGAAAGGCAGAGAGTGTGTGTGTGTGTGTGCCGGGACTGTGAGGATTGGGATATTATTCTGCCCCACACCTTCTGTTCTCTCCCTCTCTCTCTCTCTCTCCTCTCTCTCCCTCTCTCTCTCTCTCTCTCTCTCTCACTCTCTCTCTCTCTCCCTCTCTCTCCTCCCATCCTCTCATTCCCTCTTTCTCTCCATACTCAAGGCTCTGACCTTGGCAGGGCCCTGAAAGTCTTGTCTCAGCATCCTTTCTCTCCAACCAGTCGACAGATGTACTACCTCTCTTCCTCTCCCTCCCTCCCTCCCTCTCTCTCTCTCTCTCTCTCTCTCTCTCTCTCTCTCTCCCTCTCTCTCTCTCTCTCTCTCTCCTCTCCCTCTCTCTCTCTCTCTCTCTCCCTCTCCATCTCTCTCTCTCTCTCTCTCTCTCTCTCATCTCTCTTTCTCTCTCTCCTCTCTCTCTCTCTCTCTCTCTCCCTCCCTCTCCTCCATCTCTCTCTCTCTCTCTCTCTGCCCTCCTCTGAAACACTCACATCCCCATTCCTCCTCCAGTGTGGATTTTACCTGGTTAGCACTGTGAGATTGATTCTCTTGTACGGGCGAATAGACTGTGTTAGTTTGTGAGAAGGTGAATGTGTGTGTATGCGTGTGTGTGTGTGTATGCGATTTGAGAGTGCTACTGTGTGAGTGAGCGTCAATCCTCAGGTGGTACTCTGAAACCAAGTCGGATGACCACAGTGGGCCTGTGCCTCGGCAGTGATCCACCAGGGGTGAAACGTTCTTCCCAGCCAGTCTCCTCTCACTCTGTCCTTCAGCTGTTTGCATTCTGCTGACGGGTTCACCTCGCCGTCTGACACTTTCTCACCTTGAATAAGACGATCCTTGCTAGAACGAGAGCTTCAGTTGAAGAGGGGAGGAGGGGGGGAGGGGGAGAGGGGGGAAGGAAGGGGGGCGACGGTAGCGATTTCCATGTAAATGGTTCTGGAGTATGATTTTCCTGCTCCAGCTTTGAGGGGGGAGGAAATGAATTCCTGGAGACGGGGGAGAAGAGAGAGAGAGTGTGGCGGGTGAGATTACCGAGACACCAGCTCTCAGATTGTGTTCTCTCAGATAACCCCATGCAGCTCCCTATAATGGCCAATCCATTTAAATATCCTTATCTGGCCGGCCCTGTGGAAGCCTGTGTTGGTGTATCTGAACACAACATGACTGAGAGAGGCTGAGGGAGTCACAAGCATTACCATATAAATGACTATATCTGATACAAGCAAATGACAGATCAACCCATGTGTTTGTTTTAGTTTTGAGAGTGTGTGTGTGTGGGTGTGTGTGTGTGTGTGTGTGTATGTGTGCACCTACTGTACACAAGATGATCAACATGCACTTTCACTGTCCTTAACCGGTCAGGGCACATTCGTCTCTCAATCATGGGAATAAATGGTCGTGACATTTTTGGGTATTTCATTTCCGAGCCAGTGTCTCTGTGTCTTCATGGAGATGGGAGATGTTTGTCTACTGATTAATTGGTGTGGGGAAGGAGCGCCCAGAGTAAATAAATCCTAGCAGGTTGTAGATGGAGCTTAGGGACGGCCATTAGTCTGTTTGACAGATCCTCTTACGGGTTCCAGGAGGGGAGGGGAGAAAGGGATGAAAAGAGAGAGAGGGGTTAAAAGAGGGTTTGGACTGAAGGGAAGAGCAGCTCTGGAGGTTAACCCAATCCCAGGGAACCCTCCTCCCAGCTCCTTCCTACAGCCAGCTCAAACACAAGGAGCTCCCAGAAAAGATCTACTTCCTGTTCTCCTCAGTTCAGCCTGTATGGACTCCCAGGTTCCTGCCTCTGCTTTCAGTAACACCTGATAGGTGCAGAGAGTCGTTAGAGCGACTCGTGAATGGCAGCGGGTAGGATTTTAGCTGACTCTGAGGTAAAGAAAAGGTCTGTCTTTCTCTGGACTATTATACCATCCAGCACTGCGGCACAAAGAACATTGATTATTAACACTTAACCTGTGTGTATCTGTGTGTGTGTTTGTGTGAAGGTGAGTGTGCGTCTTTTTGTCTGAATTTGTAAGTGAGTGAGGAGTGTGTAAGTGTAATTGTTGCTCTGTAAAACTGGTGAGTGGCACCTCGAACACACCTAAGATGTGTACACACACAAACACACCCACACCGTACACAAACACACGCGCCGTCAAATTACCGGTTTGACGTCTGTTTGTTTCTGTGGGAAAACTCATTTTCTCAGCTAATAAATGACTCCTCCATGCCACGGCCATCAAATAAAGCACCAATAATGGATTTACATCTTTGTAAGGCGGGAAAGAACACACAGACACATTCGCCCTTCAATTGGTTATGCCTCTCACTGCAGCCCCAATTAGCGCTGATAGGAGACGTTTTCTGTGGAGCGGAAAGGTTTCGCCGCGCTACTTCTCCTGGTAACGAGATTGATTGGAGGACGTTCTCCTCCGTCCAGGGGTGAGAGTATGCCTGCGAGTCTTCGGGGAGCATCTTCACCAGAGGAGACCAGAGCTGCTTATTATTCAACAGTTTGTTCTCTCTGCTCGATAATGAGGAGCTACGAAAACACAAAGATAGTCGACAACATCCACGGCATGCAAAACTGCAGCAACTGCAGAAGTCCTTATCCGACGCTGTCAGATGCTGTCGGATGTTATTTGCTCTTTTTATTCACGTGACACCCCTTCCAAGAAAATGTTACAAAAAAAAAATGTTTTAAACAACAATAGACATGACAAGTCGAGTTTTTGAAAAGCACATCTCGTCATCAGGATTCCACACATCGCTCCAGTCCAAATCATGTGCTTCATCGCCATTCCCAGTGGAGAGAAAGAAACAGATTCGTCCCACATCTCTCCCCACCCGCTGTGGGGTGTGTTATTAACTACATGGCCAGCTTGTAATTGAACAGTGCCAAGCTCATACATCATCCTAATTGATGCCCACAATGTGCCACATGGCCCGCTATTTGTTTAATCAGCATCTTTAAATGAGCTACTCTAGACTGATTGGTTGACCACGCTGAGATCCCACTCACCACAACAACATTTGCATATCAAAACATAGTCAAAACATTAGTGACACAATAACTAAACAGTTGCATCTTAATGACTCTTAGTTATGTGTACCTGGATACTTTTGATAGCCTACATTTTATTGGGGCTGTTGTGACATCTGAATTTCCTTTCGGGGATGAATAAAGTCTAATCAGGGAGTCAGATGGCGGAGCGGTTGGGGAGTCGGGCTATTAATCAGAAGGTTGCCGGTTCGATTCCAGGACGTGAAAAATGACGTGTCTTTGGGCAAGGCACTTCACCCTACTTGCTTCGAGGGGAATGTCCCTCCACTTACTTTAAGTCACTCTGGATAAGAGCGTCTGCAAAATGACTAAATGTAAATCTCATTCCTTCTGCTATCCCGCCAGCCTCAGCGTTAGCCAGTGACGTGATGGTGTGGTGCGGTGGAGCGCATCTGACTGGCGCTAGTGTGACTACTTTCTCTGACTTGGATTAAGTTGCCAATTACAGAGAGCGAGGCTATGCCTAACGTGACATGGGCTGGAGGAGCTGTGGTTGATATCTGGTCGGATGAGACGAGGCCAGCCGAAACAGGAGCGACTTGGTCAAACGGACGACAAGCCATGGGGAAATACGTTCAAAGCGGAGGAAAAGAGCAAAGGTTTCAACGCTGTTGCAAACTTCTTTGCCTCGACCGTTTAAACGTTGGCAGCTAAATTGTCTCATTAGCCTGTTTAAATCTTTGAACATCCACGGAGGAAAGGAGCGGGAGGAGGGAGATCACTTTCTATTGGCTGAGGGGTGGTAAAGGCAAACCCTACCCGCAGCGCAAGCTTCGTTAGCTCGTATTTGCTTAACGAGCGAGCTCGGCTTCCTCTGCGGTAATTAGACCCCCCCCCCCCTTCCCCTGCCCTCGCCTTAAGTCGTTGAATTCTTCCTCTCAGTATACGTGGAGGAGAAGGAGGAGGAGGGGCCTCTTGCTCCTGTCCCTCCACCTCCAGAGACGCGGGTGCGCCGGGTGATCATACCTGCAGGCGGGCGCCTCTCCTGGCCTGCTGTTCGTCATCCGCTGGCGCAGGACGCTCCGGGCACGCCGCAGGCTGCGTGAGAGGATCGTGCTCCAACCGCGGTCCTCAGACGGAGCTTGAATGCGTGTCCCTGCTTCTTTTAATGATAACGATGCTTGAAAATGAAATCGATGTCAAGCAAACAACTGTTTACTAATGTGGGGTGTTATTTTCATCGTCTTCTGGACTTCCGGCACATACCGTCCTTCAGAATCCAACCCCTTTCGAGTAAACGAATAGGCATTTTCCGATACTCAGCGTTGCCCCCATATATCTCTCATAGGGAGATATACACTTGGTTTGGTTCAGTGTAAATAAACAAAGCCGGCATAATGAGGCGTCTTCTTAAGGGTAATGTTGCGGGATCTCTGGTTAAACGGGGCCAAAGACTGACTGGCCCTGGGTGAGGAGAATGATCCCTCTTCCTGAGAGGGTGAGGGTGGATCTGCCAGCTCCGACCCTGAGGAGCATGGCTGCTGCTGCTGGGAGGGTGATTAAAACTTCTCCTGTTCCCTGAGAGAGCTATCTCTCTCTCTCTGGGTGCTCCTGATAATTGAGAATCCGTTTAACATTAACTGGCCTTGCTTTCTAAAGAGCTAGTGGCTGTGTCCCTCGGGGACTGGGTTTGAACCAGTACACTCTCTCTCATGCTCTCTCTCTCACTCTCTCTCTCTCTCATGCTCTCTCTCTCCCTCTCTCTCTCGCATGCTCTCTCTCTCTCTCTCTCTCTCTCTCTCTCTGTTCTCCTCTCTCTCTCTCTCTCTCTCCCTCTCTCTCTCTCTCACCTACAGCCCCACTTTTTCTCCATTTCAGTCTTTCAGACTTTTCTGAGCTGGGTGGAGGCTGATGCCCTTGAAACACCACCTGCTTCCCAGATCCCTCCTCGCAGCCGCTCTCCTTGACCTGCTTTACTGGGAGAACACACACCGTCCAAGGATGGGAACATGAGAGAGAGAGAGAAAGAGAGAGAGAGAGAGAGAGAGAGAAGGAAAAACAGATTTTTCATCGTTTTTCTCATGATAATTAACTTCCAAAATAGACCAGTGTGGTGAGATACACTTGTGTGTCTTTTTTCACTATTTGTTGCTAGAACCCTGAGAGAACGTCATCTTGGGTTCTCCTGGTGTGATGCTGGGTTCTCCTGGTGTGATGCTGGGGGCCCCTGGTGTGATGCTGGGTTCTCCTGGTGTGATGCTGGGTTCTCCTGGTGTGATGCTGGGTTCTCCTGGTGTGATGCTGGGGGCCCCTGGTGTGATGCTGGGGGCCCCTGGTGTGATGCTGGGTTCTCCTGGTGTGATGCTGGGTTCTCCTGGTGTGATGCTGGGTTCTCCTGGTGTGATGCTGGGTTCTCCTGGTGTGATGCTGGGTTCTCCTGGTGTGATGCTGGGGGCCCCTGGTGTGATGCTGGGTTCTCCTGGTGTGATGCTGGGTTCTCCTGGTGTGATGCTGGGTTCTCCTGGTGTGATGCTGGGTTCTCCTGGTGTGATGCTGGGTTCTCCTGGTGTGATGCTGGGGGCCCCTGGTGCTGCATACCTGTCAGTCGGCTGAAAAGCTGCGGTCCTCCGCGCTCACAGATCATTATCATGCAGATTAAAGTGTGTTTAGCCAGGTTGATGCAGCCGCTGGCTGTACTGAACAGTTCCAGTGTGTCTCAGTATCAGAGTGCTGGTTAGCCACTGCAGAATACACACAGAACAGGGTGGTAGGCTAGGCTGGCTGTTGCTTTTTGGATGTTTTCATAAAAACATGTCTCTGGCGTGAATCTACAGGTGGTCGGTCTTCAGCGGAACTGTCACTGAAGAGCTGGTAATTATGGCGTCTGACTGTGTTGGCGAAAAGGAATGATGACTGGACTTAGTGGGGCGGAGAAAGAGAGAGAGAGAGAATGAAAGAGAGAGAGAGAAAGAGAGAGAAAGAGAACTTGGCTCCTGCTGATTGCTATGGAAACTGACAAAGAAAAGACCCCCCCTCCCATTGCACCAGCTCCAGTTACTCTGCAGGTATGTGCAGAGTCTGTTTGTGCGCGCGTGTCTGTGTGTGTTTATGCGTGTCTGTCTGCGTGTGTGTTTATGCGTGTGTGTGTGTGTGTTTATGCGTGTGTGTGTGTTTATGCGTGTCTGTCTGCGTGTGTGTTTATGCGTGTGTGTGTGTGTTTATGCGTGTGTGTGTGTGTGTGTTTATGCGTGTGTGTGTGTTTATGCGTGTGTGTGTGTGTTGCGTGTGGCTGTGCTGTGCTGTGCTGTGCTGTGGCCTCACAGGGTGAGCTGTGGGACCAGCAGTGAGGAACCAGGAAACAGGCTCCCACAGAGAGAACTCTCTTCATGATCATCCACCTCGGTCTACCTTATCTCTGTGTGTGTCTGTGCCTGTGTGTGTGTGTGGGCTTACCTGAGTGTGCCTGTGTATGTGTGTGTCTGTGTGTATGCTCACCTGTGTGTGTGTGTGTGTGTGTGTGTGTGTGTGTGTGTGTGTGTGTGTGTGTGTGTGTGTCAGACGGTCCTTGTCTCTTCAGGCTTCTGTGCTTCCAGATGGAGTGCTCCTCCTTACCTGGCCAGTGCTCCTGCTTACCTGGCCAGTGCTCCTCCTTACCTGGCCAGTGCTCCTCCTTACCTGGCCAGTGCTCCTGCTTACCTGGCCAGTGCTCCTCCTTACCTGGCCAGTGCTCCTCCTTACCTGGCCAGTGCTCCTCCTTACCTGGCCAGTGCTCCTCCTTACCTGGCCAGTGCTCCTCCTTACCTGGCCAGTGCTCCTGCTTACCTGGCCAGTGCTCCTCCTTACCTGGCCAGTGCTCCTCCTTACCTGGCCAGTGCTCCTCCTTACCTGGCCAGTGCTCCTCCTTACCTGGCCAGTGCTCCTCCTTACCTGGCCAGTGCTCCTCCTTACCTGGCCAGTGCTCCTGCTTACCTGGCCAGTGCTCCTCCTTACCTGGCCAGTGCTCCTCCTTACCTGGCCAGTGCTCCTCCTTACCTGGCCAGTGCTCCTCCTTACCTGGCCAGTGCTCCTGCTTACCTGGCCAGTGCTCCTCCTTACCTGGCCAGTGCTCCTCCTTACCTGGCCAGTGCTCCTCCTTACCTGGCCAGTGCTCCTGCTTACCTGGCCAGTGCTCCTCCTTACCTGGCCAGTGCTCCTCCTTACCTGGCCAGTGCTCCTCCTTACCTGGCCAGTGCTCCTCCTTACCTGGCCAGTGCTCCTCCTTACCTGGCCAGTGCTCCTCCTTACCTGGCCAGGGTAACTACCTGTAGTCTGCTGGTCTGTGGGGGGTGCAGCGCCTGTCAGCGGGCTGCGCTCTCCTGAGGACGAGCACTCTCACGGCTGCGCGTGCAGACACATGTACCCGCCAGCCCGTCATTAGCACAGCGTGATCAGTAGAACCCCCGCAGGTGAGAACAACTAAGATGGCTTCCTAGCACGCTGTCGCTTTCTCTAACTTGTTTTCCAACTTTCATCTTTTCCGACGAAGATAATAGAGGGAGATGGAAACATCCTGGTGGAGAGAGCATCTGTAGACCCTGTGGCACTCATTGTAGTCTCTCTCTCTCTCTCTCTCTCTCTCTCTCTCTCTCTCTCTCTCTCTCTCTCTCTCTCTCTCTCTCTCTCTCTCTCTCTCTCTCGCTCTCTCTCTCTCTTTCTCCCTCACGTTTACGGCACACACATACACTCTCTCTCTCTCTCTCTCTCTCTCTCTCTCTCTCTCTCTCTCTCTCTCTCTCACGTTTATGGCACACACATACACTCTCTCTCTCTCTCTCTCTCTCTCTCTCTCTCTTGCACACACAGCAGACACACTCTCTCTCTCTCTCTTGCACACACAGACACTCTCTCTCTCGCAGACACAGACACCTGCTTTACACACAGACTCTATGTGTTAAAGCTTTTTAACAACGCCAAGTGGACGGTTGACTATCAGGCATTGCGGTCATTCCGTGAAACAAACATTGAGAGTTGTAGCTGTTCGTATCTGTGGTGTGAACTTACAGTATAGCTTGTGAAGGTCCGGCTGGTGAGAATCGGAGTAGGTTACTTAGCGCCGCTTTAGGACCCTGAGGAGACGGGAAGACAACCGCAGGAATAGGTGCGCTTGGTGATTTGTATTCGCTGCTGCTCGTAACGCGCATTACCGCCCATCAGATAGCGGTTCTGGATCCCAGGTACAGCGGGATTAGGCTTGCTCTCCCGGGGAATCTCTCAACCGTAAACCGCTCCGCTTTGATTTCTCTCACACCTGAATGCAATTTATTCTTTTTATTCTTCCTCTCTTTCTGGTGTCATTTTGTGCTGTATAGCCTACTGCGTTTGCCGGCACACTCGCAAACAGTAAACTGAAAGGATGGAGCAGATGTATGCGAACTAAGCAGAACTAGAGGCGAGGAGACCGCACAACCGACAAAGGGGTGAGTTTGAGTTCCCGTCATCAAGCCGTTTAATACGCTGCATGTTAACTGACCGCATCGTGCGTGCTGTAAAAAGTTACCCATCGTTCAAATATTCTGAAAATCCGCTAAATAGGACTTCTCTTGTAGATGTTTTCGAACAACTAATTTAACTTTATATGTAAATGGTTGTGTGTGTCATGGTTTAAGTTGACTGCCCAAAGTTATGTTATTCTACAGGGCCTTGGTAATTAGCCTATTGCTGATTTATGATGTAAAGTATGAATATCTTGAAGCTCTCAGAATATCCAACTGTTTAATATACAGTGTCACACGTGTTTGCATACATAGGCTAGTATTAATCATACATGATTACATAGATAGATGAATGAATAGAGAGAGAGTGGGAGAGTAAGAGGGCGATAAAGAGTGGAGAGAGAGGGGAGAGAGAGATAGCGAGATAGAGGGAGAGAGAGAAGTGGAGAGAGGGGGAGAGAGAGATAGGGAGAGAGAGAAAGAAAGAGAAAGGGAGAGAGAGAGTGTAAGGGAGAGAGAGACAGAGAAAAGGAGAGGGAGAGAGACATTATCTCTGCTATACTTGTTTGGCCTCTACATTTTGACGTTTCATCAGAATCCCTTTTGAAAGTGTATTGATTTACTATATTGCCGAGTAATCTTTAGCCTTTTTCACTCCATATTTGTTCCTTTGTCTCTAGGCCTAGACACAGGTTTCTTCAAACAACCTAAGACGGGCTAGTTAATCTCTAATCGTTACTCGTTTATTGCTTTCTAAGGGATATTAAACAGCAGTCAGGGGTGACTTTTCACCTCCGCTCCAGGCGCGTGGATCGTTCAAACGGTGTTTCCTATTAGCTTAATTAGCGACGAATCATTTGGTCGTCCAGTGCTTTCGCTAACAAACACGTGGCTGTTCTTGTCCCAGACATTAGCAGTAGAAAGTGTTCTTGGCCCAGACATTAGCAGTAGAAAGTGTTCTTGTCCCAGACATTAGCAGTAGAAAGTGTGAGAGTTTACAAGGCTTTTGCTGCCCAGAACAGAGTGGCAGCTGTCCTGTCTTCCCGGTGCTGAAAGTTGTATGATTAACGACATTATTATGCATAACTCGGTCAAATCATCAGGTTGATTTTGGGATTAGATTTAACGTTTTTCGTGCATAGATTTCAATGACCAATCGTATAAATTACATTTTGGAAAAAAAAAACTCTACAATGCACATTGCTTTGGTTGAGACAGAATTAACTGTGTGTTGCGTGTTGCAGAGTATAGGAGAGGATGTCAAGATAATTCACTCTGGTTTTCCGCTCCTTGACATTAGGCATTCATCCAGTGTGCAGATTATAATGACTGTCGGGGTCACCTTAGAGTGTGTGCGTAGAGAAAGCCTGCCTGCATCAGTTCTGTCGGATAAAGGGATCAGAATGAAAGCTAATGTCTGCCGAACCTCCGCCTTCATTAGCATTCCGCACGGTTTCTGTTTCCGGGCCTTGTAATTCTTCTTGATTACAGAGTTTTCCTAGCGGTTTTTTCTCTCTTCCTATGGGGGCTGCTCGCACTGCGGTATTGTGACTGAACACACATCACACAGTCGTAGGCACTAGGCACACACACTCGTGGGCAAACACATTTGCAGGCACACACACAGGTACACACACTCACAGGCACACCCAGTCATAAGCAAACACATTCGCAGGCGCACACACTTAGGCACACACACTCGCAGAAACACACAAGAACACACACAAACAAGCGCACTCAAGCACGCTCTTTTATTTATGTACATGTGTTATGAGTGGACTGTGAATTGCAGATTGACAGTGAACGACTATTTATGGACTGATGATACCAGATTGTTCTCACCATCCTTCCATCCTTCCATCTCTCCATCTGTTTATCAGACTATCCCCATCTCAACCCTCCATCTCTCCATCTCTCCATCCCTCCATCCCTCCATCTCTCCATCTCTCCATCCCTCCATCTCTCCATCTCTCCATCCCTCCATCCCTCCATCCCTCCATCTCTCCATCTCTCCATCCCTCCATCTCTCCATCCCTCCATCCCTCCATCCCTCCATCCCTCCACCCCTCCATCTCTCCATCTCTCCATCCCTCCATCTCTCCATCCCTCCATCCCTCCATCTCTCCATCCCTCCATCTCTCCATCCCTCCACCCCTCCATCTCTCCATCCCTCCATCTCTCCATCCCTCCATCCCTCCATCTCTCCATCCCTCCATCCCTCCATCTCTCCATCCCTCCAACCCTCCATCCCTCCATCTCTCCACCCCTCCATCTCTCCATCCCTCCATCCCCACCACACCTACAAGACATCTACAAGACAGAAAGTGGCCCTAGTGACACAGGGTCATGTCCAGAGGGCTATCGGTGACTTGCATTGGTTTTCAATTAAATTGAAAGTGCAATATGCATTATTGATGAAGAAATAATACAATTAGTGCGTGGTTGGGGTGGTGGTGGTGATGTGGTGGGGGTGGTGGTGGTTGGCTGTGTGATGATTATAGGGGATGGGGGGCAGGGGAGGGGGCATAGGGGAGAGGGGAGGGGGGCTACAGAGGCTCAGGGTGTTCCTCTAGACCGGTCATTTAATGACAGTATTGACTGACACACTGGAGGTGTTTTCTCACCTCTCATGCTAATGGAACTGTACAGCTAAATCAGAATCAGAAGAATGCTGGCTGCCTCTCCCTGCCTCTCCCTGCCTCCCCCTGCCTCTCCCTGGCTCTCCCTGCCTCTCCCTGCCTCTCCCTGCCTTTCCCTGCCTCTCCCTGCCTGTCCTTGAGACAAACCGCCACCGGAAAAGCTGTTAAAACTGAGATGTCGAAGCTGTAAAGTGGACAGGAGGGAGGGTGTGACTAGCTGGAAACAGACATGCTGACAGAGAGAGGGAGAGAACAGGTCAGAGCAGAGAGGAGATGGTGCTGTGAGGGAGAGGAGCGGAGCCTCAACCACTTCTCTCTGTCAAACTGATATTCTCTCCTTCACAATGTACTGTACTGTGTTTGTGTAAATGTCTTTGTAATTCAGGGCTGATCGGGGAAATAGGCTGTGAATTTGTTACGTGTGTGTGTGTGTGTATTTTTGTGTGTGTGTGTTTGTGTGTGAAAATCCCTCCAGCATATTCTGAACAGAGTGTTTATATTTCCCAGGAGAGCAGTGTATTCCCTTTGCCTGGCATCTCTCTCTCTCTTTTCTCTCTTTTCTCTCCCTCTGTCTCTCTTTCTCTCTTTTCTCTCCCTCTGTCTCTCTCTTTTCTCTCTTTTCTCTCCCTCTGTCTCTCTCTCTCTCTTTTCTCTCCCTCTGTCTCTCTCTCTCTCTTTTCTCTCCCTCTCTCTCTCTGTTTTCTCTCCCTCTCTCCCTCTCTCTCTCCCTCTTTCCATTTCTTTCATCCTCTCTCTATCTCCCTCTCTCTCCCTCTCTTTCCCCCTCGCTCTCCCTCTCTCCCTCTCTCTCTCCCTCTTTCCATTTCTTTCATCCTCTCTCTATCTCCCTCTCTCTCCCTCTCTTTCCCCCTCGCTCTCCCTCTCTCCCTCTCTCTCTCCCTCTTTCCATTTCTTTCATCCTCTCCCTCTCTCCCTGTCTCTCCCTCTCTCCCTCTCTCTGAGGCAGAGTTCATGTGCACCACCCCTCCACAGTCGTGGAATGTCACTCTTTTCTGAAGCCACATGCTCTCGTATTAGAGAGACGCTGAGGAGAGCCTGCTTGTCTCTCTCTCTGTCTGAGGAAAGAGAGGCGTGATGAATATTTATACAGAGATATTTTGGAAGGAAGTGTTTATCCTGCAAAGGCAGATTCCTTCAGAAAGTAGGAAACAGCGAGACCTTGGCAGACGTCGGTGTTTAGCAGAGAGACAAAAGTTTACCGGAAGACTGGAAGCCGGTTGTTTTGTCGGATAATTAAATAGCCGCAGCCACAGTTAGGGACTGGGAATCTTCTTAGTTTATGCTGTAATGTCTGTATCAGTCACACAGAGTAGAATGCAGGGTAGAACTAGAGAAAAAAGGACAGAAATGTCGACGATAATGGAAGTCAAGAAAAAGACAGAGGAAGAAAAAGGGAAACGTGAGCAGATTAACAGATAACACAGTTCCAGTATGGGAAGACAGAGAGAGAGATGAGAGAGAGAGAAAGAGACTGAGTGAAGATGGCAGAGAAAAGGAGGAAGTCGAGCCAAAACAAAGGAGGAGAGAGACCGTCTCGATGTCTCTTCAGTTTTAACGACCATCCTCTTAGACCTTGCAATCAATATCCTGTATCTGCAAGGTGTAGTCCTGGGTGCTGTCCTCGACGCTTTCCTGCTCAGTTTGTACACATGTTCCTCAGGATGGATGTTAGGGGTAATGGCCCCTGTCCAATGGATGGACTGTCCTCCTCTTTGGCCAAAAGAAGTGAGCTGTAATTCATGGCCTCTGCTCTCAGGGTGCCCAGAGGGAATCGATGTCCACAGATCTCTTTTGGGGTGATTGTACCTTCTCATTGTCCTGGCTATTGTTGTCATGTGGGGCCACTTGGCGAGTCATCTTCTCCCCTAATGTCGAATAACGACAGCTGCGGCTTTTTATTTTTCCCCTCGTTGATTGAGTGCCTTTTTATTGAATTTCCATTTAAGCTCTCGTACCTCCAGACCGTCGTGTTTAATTTCACACCAGACAGGCGCTCTCTGCACCGCTGCCGTCTCAGAAGCTGACAAATGGAGTTTCCTAGGATGCTGGTTATGGTTGGGGTCCCCGGCGATCCCAGATTAAAAGGCTCACCACAGGAGCGCTCCTCTCTGTCTGTCTCTCTCTCTCTCTCTCTCTCTCTCTCTCTCTCTCTGTCTGTCTGACTGTCTGTCTTGTTTTGAGCCTTGTTCTACAACAATAAAGTTCTTTAATCACCTCATGTGGGAGATGAGGAGATGTTGGGGTACCACCTGAAACAACCCACTTGGTTTGAGGTTCAGTTATTCTGTCAAAGATGTGAACCGGACCACTATCTTCCTCATGCTGTTCTAACCGGAGGGATTTGCTCTCTGTTTTTCTCCGGGTTCTCATGGATGATTGGAAAACCGTTTCAGAACCTACGGTTTTTCAATAGTGTTGTGCTGGAGGGCCAGCTCTCTGTCACAGCATCCTCTGCTGCATCCTCTCACATCCTAGAGGTCGGAGGTCGGAGGTCACCCTGCCTGACAGCGTGACCTGTAACCCCCCAGGGCGGCGGCCTCCACCAGCCTCACACCAGGCCTCACACCCAGCCTCACACCAGGCCTCACACCAGGCCTCACACCCAGCCGGGTGCGGCTGTCTATCACCCCGGCTGACAGGGCCCCAACCAGACACCCCCGCCCCCTGGCCACCGCCCCCCACCCCCCCC
The DNA here is from genome assembly GCA_023658055.1 of Thaleichthys pacificus. Classification (NCBI taxonomy): domain Eukaryota; kingdom Metazoa; phylum Chordata; class Actinopteri; order Osmeriformes; family Osmeridae; genus Thaleichthys; species Thaleichthys pacificus. The sequence continues at coordinate 12,331,037 of CM042858.1, forward strand.
GCCCCCCCCTCGCAGTTTTAATACTTCCTGTTTCGCACTATTAGCTTCTGTAATGCAGTGTCATAAGCGAGGTTGTGGACACCTGCCTGCCTCTGCCTGCCTCTGCCTGCCTCTGCCTGCCTCTGCCTGCCTTTGCCTGCCTCTGCCTGCCTCTGCCTGCCTCTGCCTGTCTCTGCCTGCCTCTGTCTCAGAGACAGGACCATTTTTCTCTGACTCCTCCGGCAGTCTGTATCCAGCTGACAGGATCTCTCTCCCCCGCTGTACCCAATTCCCTCAGTTTTGGTAGCAGTCACTTATTTCCCACTGCAGACAGCACCGCCTCATAAACGTGTCTGCCCTACACAAACACACACACCTCTGACCCTGCACACACACACACTCACCTCTGACCCTGTACACACACACACACACACGACCCTGCACACACACCTCTCTCCTACCCTGCACACACACACACACACACACACACACCTGACCCTGCACACACACCTCTCTCCTACCCTGCACACACACACACACCTGACCCTGCACACACACCTCTCTCCTACCCTGCACACACACACACACCTGACCCTGCACACACACCTCTCTCCTACCCTGCACGCACACACACACACACCTGACCCTGCACACACACAGTGGTGTCCTTGACCCCATGGTCCCCTCAGGGACACAGACGAGGCCCCTGGGTCTGATTCCCCCCCGCCCCCACCAGACCTCCACCCCTTCCTGACAGGACGGGCTCCCAGTGTAAACTGTCCCCTGAGTGATTGGCCCCCTGCTTCTCTCTGCCCTGTCGTCAGTCCTGGGAACTCCTCTCAGCTTCCCCGAAGGACGGTTACAGTACCAGACGGCTGCTCACACATACCATCACTTACACACTCAGACGAGGTGTGTGTTTTCATGTGTGTGACTTGGGGAGCATGTGTGTGTGTGTACGTGTTTCTCCCGGGCTCCTGTGTGTGTATGATTGTAATTTATGTGTGTTTGTGTGTCTGTCTGTGTGATTGGACAAGTGTGTGTATGTCTCAGTGATTGTACGTGTATGTTTGTGTGTGTGTGAGTGTGTGTGTGTTCCTTGGACCTGCTTCCCAGCATACCCCCTACCAAGCCTGCTGATTTGTCTACCGATACAAAGCAGGAAATAGCCACTGGCACACACTTCCTGTCCTGCAGTGCGACACCCCTGATTAGTCACTCCACACTAATGTAGCGAGCGGAGGTGTGCGAGAGGAGGTGTGCGAGAGCCGCGTGTGAACACACACATTGATGACAGCTCGTCAGAGAACACAGACCCTCCACAGTGTCGGGCAGCAAAGGCATCATTTGAATCAGTCGCTTCAGACGGAATCAGCATGAGTTTGCTTTCAGTCTCATGCAGGACATGAACTCACAGTCCAGCAACCATAACCCTGTAATGACGGGTAACACGATGAGAAGTGGCCTGTGTTCTGCTGGTGGGGACGGTACGTCGAGTGGTTCGACATGGTGGGACTTCTACAGAACCTCCTGAGTTGAATATTTCTTGTAGAAAAATGGCTGCAACCTCTGACCTCATCACATCTGCTACCTCTAAAGTGTCTGAGGGCAGGGACACTGCTGCCTCTGTATGGTTCAGTTAGAGAGATAATAGGGATGGGGGGGACAGGAAGAGAGAGAGAGATAGGAAGAGAGAGAGAGAGAGAGAGGAAGAGAGAGAGAGAGAGAGGAAGAGAGAGAGAGAGAGAGAGAGAGAGAGAGAGAGAGAGAGAGAGAGAGAGAGAGAGAGAGGAAGAGAGAGAGAGAATAGTGAGGGCACTGAAGTGAAAAAGCAGATTTTCAGCCGTGCTTCATGCTAGGGTGGTTGTGTGTGATGTGTCTGGTGTCTGGGGTGCACACACAGGAAGACGCTGTGCTCTCTCATATTGGCAATCTGCTGGACGGGAGGAGGAGGAGGTTTGGCCCTGTCAGGGCACCGGCGGCGGAGAGGGTAATCTGCTTCCCCGTCTGACTCAATCTGCAACTCACTCTCCAGGATAATGTGATTCAGTACCTGAGGAGCACGGATGTCTGGCAAACCTCAATGCCAAACTCAACACAAAACACTGCTGGTCCAACGCACAACCACTGAGAACGCAGTACATGAGAATCTCAGCTTGTTGTGTGTGTGTGTGTGTGTGTGTGTGTCCATGGTTGAGCTTGCATGGTGGCAGGTTAATCCCATTATGGGATGTCTCCTTTCCTCTCCTGGTCCTGTTGTACGGAGCAGCCCTTCATGCAGGTGCCTTAACTCTCTCCTCTAATTACAACAGTTTCCTCCGGGCTCACAGTAGAGGACTGATCACACACGCCGCTCACGCCTCCATCGTGCCATCCCTTCACTCTCTCTCTGGATCTGCGTGGCTCAACTTCTCTTCTCTCTCCATCTCTCTGTATCGCTTTCTTTTATTAAAACGGTTTCATGTATGTAGGGAATACGCTACACATCGCAGAGGCAAACTACTCCCAGGCCATCCCTCTCCTCCCCTCTCCTCCCCCTCTCCTCTCTTCTCCTCCCCTCTCCTCCCCCTCTCCTCTCCTCTCCTCTCCCACGGGCATCATTAGCGAAAGGGCTTTGCCCCTCTGTATTTCAATTCCCACTTTACTTAAATAAAATAAAAACTATCTTTTTGGAAAGGCTTTGTACCGGCTCCCTCTTCCCTTCCCTGCTATGTCTTTAGCGCTCATGAGCACATAAAAGTGTCTCACCGATAAGAGAGAGCGATGCCCTTCTCCTTGAAGAGGACCCAAGGTTATCTTCCATCACTGGGCCAAGCCTCGTCCAACTCAACCTCATCTCATCCTCCTCACACATAAGGCCACCGCATGCCACTTACGCCAAGTGAGACATTCAAGGCCATCGCTTCTGGGAGAACACATCCTTTATTTCATAGATGTTTTATTGAAGTGGTTTTGATATTTAAGTTAATTAAGGAAGCCTTCTGATTCCTGTTCTTGACTGAGAATAGGAATGTATGTGAGCTTGGGTCTTTTCCAACCAAGGGGAGGGTGTAGCTTGGTGGTTAGTGCTCTTGACTGTAGATAAGAGGTTGCAGGTCCAAATCCCTGTGTACTTTACCGAGCCATAGAAAAAACATTTCTGCTAAATAAATACATTATTACTATTATTACAAACCCTGTGTTTTTCAACAGCCTCAGAGCAGAGCAGTACTCAGAACCTTTCCTTCTCCGAACATAGTCATCGATGAAACCTGAACACTTGAGAATCCTGACGGCAGCTCAGCAGGCGAGAGCAGAACAGAGAGAGACGCAAAACGTCCTCCATCTCCTCATCTCTTTAAACCAAGAAAACTTCACTTTGAAGTGTTGGTTCGTTTCCGTGTTGGCATTCTGCTGTGTGTTTAAGAGAGCCAAGGCTAAAGTGGTCGAGGGAATGTGCCGGTAAGTGCCAAGGCATGGCGGGAGACTGGCCGGGAATGAGAGTCTGAAGCAGCAGAGAGCAGTTTGTTACACAGATGGCTGATCAGTAAAACCAACTGGCCACTCTTCCTCTACAGCCTGGCCGTGTCACATGACGCCCACTGGAGGGGAGGGAGGGAGGGTGGGGGGGGGGAGGGTGGGTGAGGTAGGGAGGGAGGGAGGGTGGGGGGGGGAGGGTGGGTGGGTGATGTAGGGAAAGAGGGAGGGTGGGTGGGGGGGAGGGGGGGGGAGGTAGGGAAAGAGGGAGGGAGGGTGGGTGGAGGAGGGAGGGTCGGGGGGGAAGGAAAGAGGGAGGCAGGAGGGTGGGTGAGTGAGTGGTGGAGGGAGGAAGGGAGAGAGGGAGAGCATCCGTGCTTACACACACACACACACACACACACATCTACTCATACTGTTGCTCAGGTCCACAGAGTGGAGTGGATCAGATGGAGGTTATTAGTCCAGAGAAACACAGTCCAAGATCCACACTCTGCCCATACTAATGTGCTCCCACTCCAGCAAGAGAAAGAGACAACTAGATAGACAGGAGAGAGAGAGGCAGGGAGGGAGGGAGAGAAAGGGAGAGGAGGGGGAGAGGGGGAGGAGGGGGAGAGAGAGAAGAAGGGGTAGTGGAGAGGGAGAGAGGGAAAGGGGTAGTGGAGAGGGAGAGAGGGGGAGAGGGGGGAAGGAGAGAGGGAGAGAGGGAGAGAGGGAGAGAGGGAGAGAGGGAGAGAGGGAGAGAGGGAGAGTGTAAGGGAGGGAGAGAGGGAGAGAGGGAGAGAGGGAGAGAGGGAGAGAGGGAGAGAGGGAGAGGGAGAGAGGGAGAGAGGGAGAGATGGCACCACTGTAGTGTGTGTTGTGTTGGGTTCTCTTCAGAGCAGGTACCAGACTGTCTGTCTGTCTCCTCTGGAGTGCCTTCTCCCCACTTCCTCCCTCTTCCTATTGGCTGAGCCTCAGGAACAGGAAGTCCGCCAGAACTCCTCAAGTTCCTCCCGTCTCATCCTTCTCCGCTCCAGCAGCTCATCTTGAAGGACGACAGAGACACAGCGTGTCGTTCCCTCACGCACTTACGTGTCTTAAAGTGTGTGACTGCAAGGTTCCCCTTCTTTACACTATCAGAGAGACTATCAAGCTGGGCTAAACTGTCAGATGACAGATGAAGCCAGACGACTCAGGAGAGCAGAGACAGTGATAGGCTAGTAGACCTCCATCACACATCTTTCCTTACATCCATGACTCTCGTTAAAACAGCTGACCTGTTGAATGACTTCCTCCCTTCTTCTGACACTGTCTGTCTGTCTGCCTGTCTGTCTGCCTGTTTCCCTTCATGTCTGTCCAGGATAACACAGGCTCTACCGGAAGGATGCTGGACCAATAAGAACCATGCAGGTCACATGGTCAGCTGTCGCCGCTCTGCTCTTCCTCACCCTTCTCGGTCTCGGCCAATCAGAGCAGCAGGAAGGAGCCCCAGGTAAGAGCCACGCCCCCCTGGAGTTCAGCTGATCACGATCTGCAGTCCTCCTCAGTCTCTGCTCTGATGGTCTGGATCTGCAGTCCTCCTCAGTCTCTGCTCTGATGGTCTGGATCTGCAGTCCTCCTGGTGGTCCGTGGTTCGACGTTGTGGAGGTGGTCGGGTGACCAAAGGCAGAGGCGCCGGGTTGCGGATCGTGCGTACGCAGGGAGGATGTGTCTTAGCCTGATGACGTGTCTTCTGTTGAGGAGGAGACCTGGGTTCTTCCCCCTGGTGGCAAAACCAGAGAGAAAACAGGACGTTTTTCTTTCTTTCTTGGTCGTCTGTCGCTGGTTTAATTGGTCTCTATTCTGGCTGTGAGACATTCTGCTGCTCTCTGACTACAGGACAAGCAACAGGACTCCACGACGCTCCTGGAAGGCTGTGTGTGTGAGTGTGTGAGTGTGTGTGTGAGTGAGTGTGTGTGAGTGTGTGTGTGTGAGTGAGTGAGTGAGGTCTGTTATATCTCTACTTCTTCCTTTAATTAGTAAGTGAGCACTGTCACTGAAACTCTGGAGAGTTCTTCTTGACATTAGCAGGCTGATGTCACGGTATACTTTGAGCAGCCTGTGGCAATTACGCTCGTGTGTCGATGAAGACTGGCTGGTGGTTAAGCTCAGCTGGTGGGGTCTCCCACACATCTCCAGAGGGGAGAGGTTAGCACAGACGGTCATTAGTGGAGGAGAGATGTTAAGTCTCCTGTCTCTTTTGCTGAGATGGGGGAAAGCTGTCTTTCAGCAGAGAGGTCTGACTGTTTATGTGCCTGTATTTCTGCCTGTCTCTCTATCTGCATCTGCCTGTCTGCCTGCCCGCCCGCCTGTCTGATAGTCCTGTCTCACTGCCTTACATTCATGGTGTGAAAGGTGTCATCCCAGCGCTTCTCCAACAGACAGTGACTGCATTTGCCTTATTTAAGGAGAGCGTATTTTAAGACAGCCCTCTGGAGAAGGCCACACAGAGAACCCTGTCATGCCAAGTGTGTTGAGCGCCACTTAAAGACATTCTAATTGGCCAGAAAGGAGAGATGGACCTTTTCTAGTGATTGCCTGTAGTACAGTTTTTGATTGTCTGTGGTGGTCATCAGCAGGCCTCGGCAGCAGAGCAGAGGGCTCCTGTTCTCTGCCACGTGGGCTGTGTGGAGAGATAAAAAGAAGGCATTTAAAATCAACGGAAGTGGAATGGACTTGACACGTGAAACAGCTGCTTGTGGATGTGGTTTTGCTGCTGGTTGGAGAGGCTGATTTGCCAGTCTCTTGGCTCCTGGTCCTGGTGATTGTGTGGACAGAATACCTCCCCGTGCTCCTCTCCAAACAGACAGCCGCGTGATTGAGAGGCGGGCGTGAGTTACGAGGGCGGCCCGTCACCCTAATGGAAATTGCGGGAAAACTGAAAGGGTTCTTTAGGCGCACTCTGGATGCAAACGTCCAGAGTGGTTTTTGATTGTTTGGGCTTAAAGTATCGGAAAACAGCACGTTCTTTTTTATTTATTTATCATCTTGCGTTTGTGCGGAAGCAGAATGCTAACGAGCCTGTCCTGAGTGATTCGTTTGGCGACTAGAGTCTCCGAGCGAAATGAGCTGCTGTGACACTCGTCGCGGCTGCCTCCTCTCTCTCTCCCGGCTTCGCGGAGAGAAGAGCGGTCCTGAGAGCTCCGTGCTTGTGGGCGACGGCCAGAAGCCCAATTAGAAAGTGTAATCAAGGGCCAGCTTGTTAGTGCCGCCATGTTTAATTAGCTGCTCCAGCCGCCTGGCGCTCGTGTGAGTTCGTAACAGAGGCGTCGTCAGCTTCCTCTGACGCTACAGAGGCTGCCGGATTATTAGGGACAGTTTAGGAAATTTGAAAGGTTGAAAACATATTTTGTAATAAAGGTTTCGAAAAAAAAAAAAAATTAAGTTGAAAAAATATTTTAGCTAAAAAAGTTTGAAAAAAAAACTGAAACCTTTTTGTGTCATGTTGTGTGTGAAAAAAAGTTTCAAAAGGTTTTAAAATGTTTTCACACACACACGTGCCTGGAGTCTGCACACACACACAGGCACACACACACAGGCACACACACACATATGGAGTACACACACACACACTGCACACACAAACAAACACACAGTGTTTTACTGCTGGGATGATCAGGATGCAGAACCATATGATATTCTATCATCCCTCTGTTATGTATGGATAATTTTAATCTCATATTACATAGTGGCCTCATGAATTATTACAGATAGATTAATAATGTAGAAGCAATACTTGGTTTGTTCACCATATGGATTTAGTACGCAAAAAAAAGATTTGTTTTGTTTCATGGCAGCCTTCCAACGTCACTATAACCGGGACCATGAACGATGTTTAATTGATCGTTATAATTGTATTAACAACTTTTAATGTTCAAGATGCAACACATGCTTTTCTAATGTTCACATCGTATCTCATTATCACCAAGCGATGTTACTGTAACTAACCAATCCTGACTGCATCACTGCATTTCCCGTAGGCAGTGAGTAAACGGATCTTGACCTCAGACTGAACACAACAACAGACGCTACGTTCTGCACACTCCAGCTCCTCCATGATTAGACACGCGTCTGATCTGAGAGCTCTGCCGTAGTCCCCTCTCTCTCCACCACAGACATCCCTTCCAGATGGAGGGATATTTACATTTACATTATAGTCATTTAGCAGACGCTCTTATCCAGAGCGACTTACAGTAAGTACAGGGACATTCCCCCCCGAGGCAAGTAAGGATGAAGTGCCTTGCCCAAGGACACAACGTCATTGGCACAGCCGGGAATCGAACCGGTAACCTTCAGATTACTAGCCCG